>BSBK01006115.1:0-425000 GCA_027943335.1 Chamaecyparis obtusa | reverse complement strand
CTGCTATTATATTGATTTTTTCTTGCAACAGGTGAAATTGGTTGTTTCAAATCACTCCTTTAGACCTTTGAAAGTTTTCTACAGAACAGTTGAGTTTTCAGCTTGGACTTCTCTCCTTGTTAATAGCATTGATATCAATCATCGGATTGCCTTCAACTATCAACTTGCCTGCATTTTGGGATACTGCTGTCCATAAACCTGCTAACTAAACTTCACATTCTGTAATATCCCCCTCTAGTAATGAAATATAAATAAATAAGTGATCATTGCTATTAATAAAATAATCAAGATTACTATTAGTAAATATCGACTATATATAATGAATATTCTATTAGAAAACAACAACTATGTTAAAAGTAATCAATAAATTACCAACAACTATGTTTGAAGATTACCAAATAATAATGTATTTAATAAATTAGGTACATTACTAATAATATTGTCATTAAATAAACATTCAACAGATAAATATATACTATTAATGTTAATGATGCAAACACTGATATAATAAATACATTATGGATTGAGCAAATATTACTCCTTAACAATAAATATAAAAGAAAATTGCTTGTATCAATCCATGATATAAGTCAAATAATGACTTATACAGTAGACGGCAAAATGACTGCAAACACATACATCTTAGCAGTAAGCATACACTAAATGAACGATAAAAGAGTAGGCGGTTAGCATGGGAGCCATCGTCCGTTGAAAATAGACATCAAAACTTTTAGGAGGAAAGACAATGATTTTATTTTTTATCTCCACTATTGCCGACTAAGAGGTATCAACAGTCAAATTAATAATCATAACGCAAAAGCAAGGGTACAGAATTCATTAATAAATAGTAATATTGTCGACAGGAACAGTGATATCAATACAGGGGAGATTTATAATAATCCTGAACATTATCAAGGAACATCGAGTAATATTCGTATGATCATAATTGGCTAAGGAAGAATCATAGAAACTTGAATGAGTGCTAATGATCCATTATGCCGCCAAGATATGGGGATGTACACCTTTCAGTCATGAACGTGAGGGATTTAGAAGATCAGAAAAATATAAGTAATGATATAACCAATGATCAATGTAAGAATCTTTGGAAATTAATATATCCTTAGCCACCACTAAATTACGAGTTTCCAAGCTATAAAGCCTTGGACTTTGCTGTTAGAAATTAAAATACAGAATATTATAATACTGCTTATCATTGCAGAATATAAAGAGGATGGAAGGCTTTTGATTATTTGTTATTTTTACAATAGTCTGTAATCCTGCAATGTGGATAAGAAGTTGGACTGTTGTCCATATAGACTATTCAAGGAATAGTCAATTAAAGTGATTAGTCAGCAAATAAGGAAAATGATCAAGCCTTCAACATATATGCCACCTTTAGATTGATTAATGAAGTTGCCAAATAATCACTAATTAGTGGAAGAGTAATATTTGAGGGATGTGGTTATTGGTCAAATAGATGTGACTTTTAGGAGATAGAAATATAAAAGAAAGCGCCAAGCAGTCCAGGAAGAAGGGCATCGAATAGTGAATATTGATTAGAAGGGAGAATAAGAGAATCAAGATTAGAGATTATCCGAATATATATTGATTATGATTAAATGAAATTATGAGTGAATAGAAATTATAATTGATATTCTTGATAAAGAAAATATAAGAAAAGAACAGGGATCACAGTTAGTAAAAGGTAAAGGCATTCAGCAAGGAAATTCATTATTTTGGTATGTCATTTAATATATATAAACATTTCTAATTTCATTTATACAGATATTAATATATATTATATATATATAATTAAGATATGTGTTAGCATTTTAAGTTGTCATTAGTGTAAACTCGCAAACACCATGCACCGGTAAAGGCTCACCGGCCACTCTGATTATTTCATAGACACCGGTAGACTAGAGACAGAGTGTATGCACCGGTTGACTATATTGAGAGGATACACCGGTAGGCCAAGCAAAGTGCATACAGGGATAAACCGGGTATAAGGACATACTGGTCTAACTAATAGATCCACACCGGATTCTGCGGAGCAGTTTTGAGTTAAAACCGGATTATACGGAACATCCACCGCTTGGAAGTGGAGTTAGCTTTTTAACAGGAGTTAGCTTTATTTCCACGGATGTTTGGCAAGGTAAACTCCATATCATAACGCATAGCTTTTTGCTAATTGCATGATTAAAGGTTGAGTTTACAGCCTGGCGGTTCTATGAGTTAAGGGTTTCATTGACAATGAACTCATGTATAAATACAGGTCATAGGACGCAATAATGTTGTTGTTGATTGTTGTTAAAAGAGAGAGAGCAGTAAAGAGTCATCTGCACAAAGATCACAGTCACAAGAGGTGAAAGGCAGGGAGGCAGAAAGGAATCAACAGCTAGGCAAACCGGGCGAAGAGATCAACAAGTATGATCTCATTAGACAATCAGTGTCAATTAAGATCAGTGCTTTTATGTGATGTGAAAGTGAAATTGAAATCCCTAGGAAGGGTGAACCCTAATTGGTTCTTTGTAAAAATCCTTTAACCGGGTAACATCTTTGTTGATGTTGAAAGTCCTCTAACCAGACAGCTCCTAACAGGGTTAAGATCTTAACCGATTTTTTGTAAAATCCCTTAACTGGGTAGCACTTTTACAAGTGCTTTGTAAGCTCCTAACAGGGCACCTTCATTTTGCAATAGTGAAGTTGTGAGCTCTGTCTCATCATGGTTTTTTCCTTCTAACTGAGGGTTTCCACGTATATATCTTGAGTTGATCTGTGCATTTCTTTTATGGTTGTGAATGATTGTTTTACATTCTGCTTAGATTACAGAAATTGTTAAACAAGATTGAAATTATAATAGAAATAGTTTTTACTGATTCACCCCCCCCTCTCTATAACCGGTTGGTATTAACAATATGCATATATATATTATGTGAAATCTTACTTAATGCATTTTTGAGTACTTCTGGATTTCCTTTATAGATAAATCCAATTATATGATTATATAATTAACATTAATGTTTTTTACATTTATATGTCCAGCAAAATTGATGATTTGGATACCATATAAGATGAATCTTATATTCATTAGAGATGGATTCCCATATTTGGAGGGGGCAAGAAGAAATTGTTATAGTTTCCCTAGTCTCGAGATTGTTATAATCTCATATAGGCAGTATATATACTGATGCCAGTCATATGCATATGTGTAGGCTTGGAGAGCATTTATTGCTTTCAAGAGATTCTTATGGACAATGCTCTATGGGAAGACATGTTGATAGCCTGGTTACTTAGAGCGGATCTTATATCCCTCAAGCCGAGAATTGGGAATTTTGTGAAGCCTGACTTAGAGGTAGTCTTAAGAATCAAATCCCCCCTTACTAACTTAGAGTAGAGTATGAGTCATGTAAATTTTGTGTAATATTTTGTACTAACGTCGGTTTTGCAGGAAATTACGAAAGGAGAATATGAAGGGACATTACACATTCCACTTCATTGTTATCATGTATACTAAAAAGGAGGCAGTCTCTATAGATCAGATTACCTGTATAGTCCGATCACAAAGCAGCTTTGTGCAATGTGTGGTTTGCCCCACTTGGCTCCATCAAAGTCTAAATTGGAGAAGCCCTCCGGGGGTAGAGATCAAGTAATCACCATGGGTTATTCTTGGGAAATGTAAGTAATTGTTTTGGATTTGAGCTATGTTACAGTATCCCATAACTAAGTAATGTGACAAAACATATTACTTTGACACACCCTCTCAAGATGATATATTACCCTTTGCTATGACTACCTCCCAAGCTTTTGTGTTACATTTTATGATGCGATATTAAAGAAAACTACAAAAAATAACAAGCTTGAGTTTAGTGCTTCATGGCTCACCAAGCCACATTACTTATATAATCATCAATTTGAATATGCATGAATTGCCTTTGATAATATTCTTGACTTTGTACTTGACAATGAAAACCTTCTTGGAAGTACATAAGTCTTATGAATGAAAGTGTAATCCTTTTCATTTTTCCCTTTTGACAATGATGACTATAGATGGATGCAAAGGGAGAAAAATATAGGAGGACCAATTGGAATAAACATACACTCCATTTTAGCATTCTGAAGAATGGTTGAAAGCTTATGTGTTATTCTAGATAATTTTTGCCTAAGGCTGTCAAACAGATGATCAAGGGCAAGATACTTCGACTGGTTTATGCTAAGCAGCTAAACCATAAGAATATGCTTGGTACAATATTAAAGAATACTATAATAATAACCCTAGGTTTTTAAGGACTGTTGAATACCAACTCAGACTCCTAAATTATTGCTAAGTTCTCACCACTATTTTTTTTTTCTAAGTGTCTATTCATTTTAATGAATTCACAACTTACATTAACAAGTTCACAGTCTTAGGATCATGCACAATTGTTATATAATCAGCAAAAAGTAGTTTGTATGAAAGTTACTAATGTAAGTATGAGATCAAAGCTCTTATTGTTACACAGTCCCTTGAATAGGAGATATTTCACTGAAAAATATAGCCTCTTGATAAAGTTGCCTGGTAATCAGGTTAGACACAGTGATGCCCTTCAGAAATCCCCAGACACAAGAGCCAATCAGATTGAGAGACTTACAGATCTGTCCCTTGAAATAGGGTTTCTATGTGAAGGCAATCAACAATTAGGATGCTGGAGAAAAAGGTGATCAGTCTCACCTTCAATGCTAACTGTTGGCATCTCATATATTTGTAGTGGCTGCCCTCAAAACTGGTGTATTTTTTACCCTATTTCAATTGCTGCCTTTGAAACTCACTTGGATAGTCACATCATACATGCAGTTGTATTCACTTCTTTGTGGGAGCTAATAAATTTCCAGATCTGAGTGTAGAAATGCAGGTCGAAATCTAAGCATGTAATACTGCCATAAAATACTCCTAAAAATCATAAAATGTGAAGTAGCATTTAGCACAGGTAACAAGTGCTCCCCAAGTGTCTGGATTTTCTGGTAAGGCGCCCAACAGTAGGCCTAGTGGCCAACCACCAAGCAATTTAGTCCAATATCTCCTCTCCACAATGGCACTCAGCCTGATAGCAAAAATCTCAGTCAAATTTGCAAATTACTGATCACAAACAGCAATGAATAAGAGGTTATGCACGATCCCAGATTAGGGTTTTTTTTCCTAAACTAGTTGGCAGTAAGGGTCATAATTCGCAGACTCGGACTCAGAGAGTACTCCTCAAGCCCAAAACTTTCAACTTGGCAAAAACTCAGCAAATACTTGGCAACTTAGGAAACAGTAAAAATGAAATGTCTTACAAAAACATTTTTTTTCGTAAAATTCAATTACCAAATGTATTAATTTGAAAATTGACACCGCGAAAGAGAAAATGCTTGTTTTAAGCAAAAACATGTGAAAAACGCATTTTATCCAACGTTTTACCTATGTTGACATTTTTACCCACATTTTTTTGTGCCTATAAAAACGCGAGAGTTAAACTTGTGAAAACTGACCCAACAAAAAAATTAGAGAGTACTTGGCAACTCGGAGAGTTTGCAAACTATGGATAGGGTTTTCATACCAATTGACTCACTTGAGAGAAACCTCAAGAATCATGCAAATTCCCAGATGATTGCACCCAATACGCTAAGCCAAAATATAAACCAATTGGAGATAGGGCCCTAGGGTCCAAAAGTTTGGCACCATAAAATGAAATTCGAATTTTAACTTATTTTATTTAATTGTATTATTTATTTAGTTGAAAGCTCATTTATATCCATCAACAATGTCAACATCCATATTTGGTGCTGTCCTATTTGGCAATGCTAATATATCAACGTGGTAGTATTTGAGGTTCAAAGGAGTTGTCATTTCGTACCATCCCTTCTTGATTACCTTATATATTTGCCTATAAAAAAATTCAAATGTTCTTGGTCTTTTGCTATAATAGTATCTCTAACTTGCTCTACTACTGTATCCATGCAATCATAGATGTCACTCAATATTGGCTCATGAGTATCACAATGCTGAATGAGGGTTTATATTGATTCAATGAAAGATAGTAAGTAATCTATTTGAGCCCACCAATCACCATAAAAAAGTATTGTTCTAATATTATTTGCTTTGTTTGTTTGATATTTCCCCTAAACTACTCAAACTTCGCTAATCACCATACTTTTCAAGGCTTGTTTGACATCTACAATTCTTTTTAGACCAATTTAATGCATGGAAAAGTGTGTTTCAACTACTTTCAATTAAAAAAATAATAATTTAATAAAAATAATATATTTGACTTTTTTAATATAAAAGAAAACTTACTTTAACAACTCTAGCTTAGCGAACTGTTTGTAAATGGCTTGTGACATGTGATGATTACAAATAAACATCTAAATTCCTTTTACCTCTTTACAAATCTTTTGTTTCTATGTTACATGGGGACACGTTCCCTGTCCCCAGGGGACTCGTTCCATCCCTGAAAAGTTTCGGGCACAATGGGACGAAAAGGGGACGTCCCCAAGTCATCCCCGATTTCCAAAAATTGCAAGAAATGACAAAAAATGTCGCTTAACATTTGGGGATGGCTAGCCGTCCCCGAAACGCCTAGGGGACGCCCAAAACGTCCTTGATCTGTCCCTGAAACGAAAAAGTGTCCCCTACACATTTGGATGATTTTTGGCATTAAAAGAAAACACTTTTTTTAAAATTCTTTTTGCCAAAGCGACAATGTGGGGGCCCACAAGGTTTGAATTCGTGTCTGTGGATGATAAACTTCAAAAGAAGGAGGTGCAACTAGGACTAGTCGGGCTACCATTGGATGATCCACTTCTACCAAAGGGAGATAGTGACTTAGATGATTTTGAACCTTTGGATATTGTTAGCTAGAGTGAGGCTTAGTTTCATATGCTGTGCCTGTAGCCTATTAAATTTTGATGTTTGAGACTTCCAAATACATGTTTGAGACATTTTGATTTGGATATTTATATTGAGAGACCATAGTTTTGATGTTTGAGACTGTTGTTATAATGCTGTTATACTGATTTATACTGCTGCTATTATTATTTATGTTGTTATAATACTGTTGTAACTTGTGAATCGGTGATTTTTTTGCATATTGTCTTGTTATCAATTATTGACATATCTCTCTCTTTCCCTCTATCTATAATATTTTAATATATTTTGAAAAATTCATACACACATATATTAAAAATTTGAATACTGCCGTCCCCTATTTTTGTCTCTTTAGGAAACGTCTTGGAAACATGTCCCTTGCTGTCCCTCCGTCCCCGTCCCCGAAACGTCATGGGACATAGGTTTCTATTGAATTTTATCTATTTTTTGGAGCATTTAAACTCAAAAAATAAACTACATAAGGGTTCCACCAAATGTTTGGATATCTTGCTTCCACGGCCAACTTCGCTGCTTTCATACTTCGACGACATTATTGGTGATCACATGAACAACAAATTATAGCCCCATTGACTTAATTGCTTCAATTAGAATTTTTTCAATAAATTGGGTATCTTTCTCTTTAGCTTTGCATTCCACTGCTTTCAAAAACATTGCCCCCTTTGGGCTCATTGCAATCACACTGATTAGTGGCCTATTTCTAGCATTCATCCATCCCTCACAAATGATAGAAACCCCTCCATGAAGCTCAAATCACCTACAATTGTTTCAATAATATTTTTTCTTCAGCCCAAAGGGTGGTATGAACCTTCTCGTAGCCTAAGCTTTTGTATCCTTTAGGTGCTTTATTAATTGACTTGACCATCCCTTGCCAATATAGAGAGAAAACCACATCAAATCAAATTTCATTCGCATATAGACACTGTGCAATATTCTAATTTGTATCCTCTTGACGTTGCAAATTAAATTATTTTTCAAGAAGTCCTTATTGCTCCTCTTTTTGACCAATAGATGTTCCTGAAGCTGGATGCAAAGGGGGTCTATTTAGCCTTAGAGTTGACCTTTGATTTGATGTTTGAACCTGATTATCAACTTCATCTTGTTCTTTTTTGATAGTATGCAATTTTCTTAGCTAATAATCCCTTCCCTAGATGATCACCAACATTTGGACTAGGGCATACTTCACATCATGTACCTTTTATGGAGCAAAGGTGCCCACAAACCCTAGTATCAGAACCTTTATAATCTATTAAACACTCATGATACATCCATTTATAATCTCCACCATCTTGAAATTTTTCAAAGATGGTGACATATTTCCACAATGGAGATTTAGCATTTGGTTTGATCCACTTGTTTTCAGATGCTTTGACATCAGATGATGATGATGCCACGACTACTGTCCTGCAATTTTTTTTAATAAAATTATAAAATATAAATAATTATATATTGAGTTTATAAAACACAATCATAATTTATAAATTTATTTAAGAATGTATTTTAAATAATTTATAATGTGTGTAATATTTACTATTTCAATTTTAATTTTACAAAAATATACAAATTACAAATCTATAATTATATGCACAATAACTTTGAAATTCAAATTCAAATTATATATTATTAAAATAAATTAAATATATTAATAAAGAAAAATAAAATAAATGTAATATATATAACTGTTATTTAGTTTCATGAAAATTATATATCTAATATTTGAGTAATGGTGATCATTAAAAGTTTTAACACAATATTCTAAATAAATATTTAAATGTTGTAGACCTAAATAAATATTAAACAATTATATAAATACAATAAAAATATTTAAATATATATAAAATAGTTATATAAATAAAAAAATAAATATAACTGAAAATATAAATTTAAACTAGATTTTAATCATTTAAATTTCAAGATAAGCTCCATGTTCTCACAAAAATTATATAATACTAAAATTTAAACTATTAAAATCGAACTATAAAATCTAAACTAAGAAAATGAATTATATGTTCGTGCAAGTAAGAGAGTTATTATATAATGTTCATTGTTTGTTTTTTGATCGGTAAATAACAGCTATGGGGCTGCAGCCATTATATTAAAGTAGTAAAAAATATTAAATTAGTTCATCTTTCCTCCTTCCTAGCTGGCCTAGCCAATCATCTGAGCAAGACACCCTGTTAAAAGCCACCTCTTCTCAGAGGTCATCTACACCCCCAAAAGGACTCCAAGATCAAAATGGAAACATAATTGAAGTACGGTTTACAATACACCCCGAAATACTGTATCAAGCGCATCTATACTGTAACCTAATTTTATTTGACAGTCTCTATTTACTAATAAAAAGTAGAAACATCACCCCCAAGCCCATTACCTAGACCACTCTGCCACCCTTGCAGCAAACCTTGCCTTGACTGGACATGTCAGCCCACATGTTGCATGCTCTTCCCACTCCGCATACATCACATTCTTGTTTGCAAGGTCTTGTATGTCCTCTTTATTTCCACCTCGAACTCTTCTTCCTCATCATTCTTTGCCAGGCCTTTGCCCTTTATGTATTTTTGGAGCCTACCTGTCCCATCATCCGGCACCAAACACAAGATCTTCTTCAAATATAGAATGCTCCGCACTGTCAGACTACATAATAGTCTTTGGGAAGTGGAATGCCGTTGCCTACCTCCACACTTTCCAACACATCTCCATTTTTGCTAAGGTATCTCTTCCAAATGAGCTTCTAGAAGGTTGTTTTTGCCATATACTTAGATTCCCTTGCATCTAATAGAATAGCCAAAAACATGGCAGAAATATCAGTATTCACCCTATGATGATGGCTAGCCTCTAAAAATTCATCCCCCTAGATTGTCTTCCCTGCATGGGTTCTCCAGTCATGATTGGTTTTAAAGACACATTTCAACCTTTTCTCAGAAAAATTTCCTAAAAAAGCCATCTGTCTCTTCTTGGTCACCAAATGAACAGGTGTATCCATCTTTCCTTTACAGCTCTCTTCTCATTAGTCGAGCATTATGAAACACATCAGTATACTGGCAAGTATTTACGGATCCTTACATGCGTATGTCTAGATCTTTTGCTTCCCAATTCATAATTTTCTTGCCACCCCTGTATCTGCGAATGGTGAATCGGCCTTGTCTCAATTACTGTCTTAAATGTCGTCGTCCTTTCTGTATCTTCACCCCACTTGTGAAGCCGTTAGGCCACCCAATTGAAATCTTCCACCATTTCATCATTCCTAGGTGAGGCCATTCAACACAGTTTAGCACCTCATGAGAATTTCTGCTTGTTTGGACCCAAGTTTCGCCTAACGTGCACAACTCCATCATTTTCGGAGGACATCAAAATGATCTCCCCATACACCTTTCACACCAAACTAATTTAGTGATTTGCCAAGGGTGACATGCCTTATTGTTTGTCACTTTACCCCCATGTAAGCACCAACTCAATCCCTTGAGACAGTCACAGGTGTTGCATGGCGTGTTAGGCCAATTCATCTGCTACCAAATTACCTTGTTAATTGATGTGTGATATTTTAATTATTTTAAAAATCTCTCACCAATTCCCATATAAGTTTAATCCATTTTCTCAGCTTCCAATTTGGTGTTGATTTCTGCTGAATTGCATTGATCATTATCAGTGAGTCAACCTCCAAATGCACCTGAGGTAGTCTTAGATATAGTCTGCACTTTAAACCAATAAGAACCACCCTTAATTTTGCATCATTATTTTTTGTTATTCGTAGACATACCGATCTTGATCAAGATTTTCTCCATTGTGGTCCCTCACTACATAGCCTGCACCATTTAAACTAGGGTTGCCCTTGGAGGCTCCATCGAAATTGATTTTTACCCACCCAATCTTGGTTCTTTTCAAACTGTTCTTTCTCAGGGGATTGGAGGAAGATCACCCTTACTAACCCCATTAACGGGGGATATAATGTTCATTGTTAAATGAACAATTAAAATCAATTTTTATAAACTGTGCTCTCATGATTTATTGAAGTTAGAGAGTTTAGATTAAAACTTTCCAAATCCAAACATACTTGTATGTTGGACTGGAGGGAAAAACATGCATAGGAACAAGACAGAGAAGCTTGGATCTGAAACCCACGTCTGGAAGCAAAAGCCTCTGTAAATAAAATGCCCAACAATGAACAAAAATCCCAAAAAAATCCTTGCAGAATCTAGAGAGAACTCGTCAAAATGGCGCAGAAGAACTTGCCAAAATCATATGCTGTATCATTCATTGTGAGGGTTTATTTATAACAAAAATATCATCTTTTTGGATTAAATTTATAGTCAATTGAAGGTTTTTCTGAATTCACCTGCTTTTTTAGAAATTGCATCTTGGCGAATTTGGCACAGGTGCAAAAATGACAAGTTTCCAAAAACGGATGGAAATATTTTTCCTACCATACTGAATCCGTACCCGTACTAGATTCGGCAATACATGTACTAGGGGTGGGAGGTGGTGTTTTTGGTAACTATGTTTGTATGACTATTGGATGTTCCCATGTTTTGAAAGAAGAGTTGTAGCCATTCCTAATCAGAAAACTTAGAAATATTGAATGGCTTTCAATGATTCACCAACTGTTTGACAAAATGCCTATGAGCTAAAGTTGAAAAAGTGGCGAATTGTAATTTGTTTTGAAGGATATTACATTGTCATGCACACTTCTAATTTTTATTGGCTTTTGGCATGTTTTTCATGCATACATTCTGCATTGAATAAGAAAAAACGAAACATAATATGCTGATTATTTGTACTTTCACTGCAAGTTTTCTTTTTATCTATTCCCTTTGTGATTTTCATTATGTTTCATATGCTGAGATATTGTTTTTCACTAGCAATATACTAAAAAGCAAAAATACCATGCTTCCAAGAATGTTATGTTGGCTTCATTGTTTTGTTTGAATGATTTTGGTGGGTTTAATATTGAAAGAGAAACTGACTCTAGAACTTTACAGAAAGACAGAGCAAGTCCACTACGGAAAGCAATTCTTTATTCAGATGCTCGAGCATTTGTAGAGGCAACAGAGGTATGTGTAATTTGAAGTTAAATATTTCCCTCTGTCAAATATCAAGGATTTCCATCTCAGTAGAATCTTTTTAAATTTTAATATATCAAATTTTATTTTATATTTATAATAACTAAATTCTCCCTTTTTTGTCTTTCACATTTCCAATTTTTGGGGGAAGAATCTCTTTAATTAAACAATGCCAATTTTCAAATGACAAATAAAAAAGTAATGATTTGAATATCAATGATCATAGTAGCATAAGCTTACATCCATTACAAATGAGCCAAATGTTCAAAACTTCAAAGTACTACCTAGAGTCTAGGGTTTGCATGCACCCATTGTTTGTTGTTTATAGATGATGTTTATGCTGTAATGTCCTCAATTTAGCTCACCTTGGGTTGCAGTCTGGATTAGCCTATCAGTGACCTTCGTAGCCTGTGTTTAATTCAATGCAGCCAATACATAATGTGAAATGCTGCTGTATGTTGGAATGCAGCCTCAATTAATGCAGACGCAGCCTGATGGTATGCTCGCAGCCTATTATAAAGACTCACACAGCCCTTAGAAACTTCTGTGAACTGCTTTCAAGCCGCCACTGTGTATAGAATCGCATGAGTATAAAAAGGCATAATTCACAATGATTTTAATGGTTCAAAATGCAAGAGAATTTATGAGATTTATCATCTCAATTCATGAAGACTTCAAACCCTTAAACTTCACCAAAGCAAATTAGTAAATGACAAAGTATGAATTGCTTTTCACAAAGCATTGCTTTTATAATAATAAAAGATATATTCTTCAAGACACCAAAAGCAAATAGCTTCTCTCACACACTTTTCACTTAAAAGCCTTCTTCAATACACTTTTCAATTAGAAGCCTTGCTTTTAAGACTTAGGATTATATTCCATGTAAATTAATATTAATACCTCCACTAGGTACCCAAAAGCAATTTATAAAATTAATTCAATATATACCACTGAAAGTGCCAATACCATCACCGAACTGAATATAGCGCCTAGGTGCCTGCCAGAAATGGAAACTTCCATCAATGACTTACTATAAATAACAAGTCGATCTCCATGGACCCTCTAAACAACCTGCCAGACCACGAGGATCACAATGATGGACTGGCATCACCGAGTACCTGCCAATTGCTAAAAATAGGGGACATTACATCCAATCAGTCAAGAGGAACAACCTTACCTCTAGACGATCGGAGAAGTTAGTGGCTGTTCATAGTGCATTGCGGCTACATGATCGACAAAGTGTTCAGTATCGTCCAACTCCAACATTACTTTGGGATGTTAATCCCGAGGATGCTATGTAGGTTGAGGAGGATGACACACCTTCAAGATTGCTTGGGGTTCCATTGGATGAGGACCCTCTGTCTACCCCTACCAGTGACTCAGAGGCTGACTCCGATTTTGATTTAGATTCAGATTCTTAGAGGACAGCCATATATTTGGCATATACTATTTGCAGATACATTATTGATTTTGATTATTATGGACGTCTGATTATGGAGCTAAACTTCTATGTTCTATGTTATTGTTTACTGTTTACTTTTAGTATTTTAGTTGGACTTCTCTTTATGTCTTTTTGATTTCATACATGAAACTTGGAGCCTTTGGGCATTTTTTCTACATGTACGCCATATTTTTACAATGAAAGTACTTAGTATTTGAATTTTGTTAATTTGCCATGTATTGAGCTTCTAAAATGTCTATGTTGAATGGTTTATCAATGTTATGATATGCATATTTGAATTCTCTCTCTATGTATAAAAAATCCCCTATTTTTTGATTGCCGTCCCTTGAGGTCCCATCCCCTAACTTTTGTATTTGATTCATACTCGTACTGGAAACATGTCCCCGTCCCCGTCCCCATCCCAAAAACTCTGTGGAGCATAGATCAAAAGGGAAAATGTGTGGTTTTATAGCCATAGAACATGTGAAAGATGTGTTTTAACCAGCGTTTTACCCGCGTTGGTGTTCTTATCCATATTTTTCCTGTGCCTATAAAAACTTGTGAGTTAAACTTGTAAAAACTCACGGTGCAAAAAAAAAGAGTGAGGCTTTTTTAACATTCTCTGCATGATATTTTCTGTTTTTGGCAAAGAAGCATTGAAATATTTTGAGAGTTAAATCATCACATTTAAGATCAAGCAAAAGGACAAATGATCTCACCTTTGTCATCAATTCTAAAATCTTAACCCTCATACCAAATGGTAGTACTGCCAGTGGGTTTGATCTTTGCTTATTGCTGATGTACTTACTCCACTGAAAAAGTAATTAATTTGTAATAAGTTTTCCCACTGAATAAGTGGAAGTGCCCTCTTTGTTTCCCACTGCATAAGTTGAAGTGCCCTTTCTTTCCCACTAAATAAGTGGAGGTTTTGTAGTCACTCACCATTGAATAAGAGTGGAAGAGCTTGTTTCATTTTTAGTATTGAATTTGCACTCCAGTGAATAACTGGTATTGGCTGGCTTCTTTCCCAGTGCTCTACGTTCTGCTGCTGCAATTTAATTTGATATGTAGATCCTTTCACCATATGCTCTCACCTTTCCCATCACAGGGGTGATTAGAAAGTGAAAAGGACATTACATTATAATCTCGTTTCAGTTGATGTGATTTCAAAAAAATAAAAATGTAGGGTAAAATTACAGCATCCTAGGTGAATACTGTTGAAAGTTAATACAAAGGGTGGAGGATCCATATCCCTCACTTCATGCATAAAGTAACGTTGATGTATGAAGAGGTTAAACCTTAGATATATGGTTAAACCTTAGATATCAATTTTCTAAGATGTTTGGAGGATCTCTTGAAAGATTGTCTGCAATTGAGTTGGACAGTTTGGAAAATAAAATTATTAAGCTACAAGTTATCAGCTTCAATGTTCTCATACACCATTCATTCCTCTACTTGATTATCATCTAAATGGAATAAGTAGAATTCATGCTTCCCAAGAGCTTTACAAATTTTAGCAACCAAGCAAATTTTCAGATGATGTCTTCTAGTTAAAAAATGAGCCTCAAATTTCTGTCTGAAATGAAGTTGCAAATCTTGGACTTTCATCTCTAGAATACTCGAATAGAAGAAAAGAAGTTACTGTTAAGTTCTACGTTTCATTTATGAATCGTGATATGTTAGTTGGAATTATTTACCAGAACATGTTAAATTGTATTAGATTGCTGAACTGGCTGGTGGGTCTTCTTCTCTGGCATCTGCCACAGGACAACCACAGGGTGGAACAAGGTGGGTAGCAATTGGCATTCGAGATACTTCTGTCATTAATTTAATTCTGTAGCCCCATTTTATTCTGCATCTGATAAAATTGTTTGGATATTTTGGCACTAGAGACACAATCCTGCTTGAAGCTAGATATTAAATAAATTGTACAACACGAATAGTTGTTTTTCTCTGGAAAGTATTTTATTGTCTGGTAGTGAGTTCCCAAGTTCATCTGGCAAGACAATAAGGTCTCAGCTGTAACGATGTAAGAAATGCTGCTAAGTATTTTCTTTTAATGGAACATCTCCATTAAAACATTTGACAGTACATTGTACAAGTTAGGGGTCCAGAAATGAACCAAACCCAGGAATGTAAGCGAGAATTACAAATCCTCTGGCACCTTGCGGATCTGCAGAAGTTTCACTTGTGGGATGCAGAAGTTGAGAACCACAGATCATCTGCGGGACTTACTTCTGTGAGGTGGCACAAAGTATTCTGAAGTCCTTACTAAACTTAAAAATATCAAACTATTTGCTTGTAAGTTATATTACTAATCTGAGATTATACGATATCTTTTAAAATTGAGTGAGCCAACAGTATTCAGCACAACTGTCTTAGTATTTCAAACTATCACATAGTTGACTTAGGACTGGCCACAAATAATCAGAATGTTGGTAGAAAGAATGAAGAAAAGGTCATATGTGTTTCATGGATGGGATCTTTAATAGTTTTTGGTAATTTCTCAGATCTTTTCCAATGGAAATAATTAGCCGAGATTTGGCTTGTTACCACAAGTGAAAGCAGAGACCGACTCTCAAAATTTTCTTTAAAATCTTGCTTCTTCCCTATATTTGATTCTTATTGATACAAGCCTTAAGTGGGTCTCTCAAGAACCCTTCAATAGATTAAAATGATAATCACAGAAATGCTTGCTTCTCTTGAACATCTCAGAAACGCTTGCTTCTCTTTCTTTTCAATGTATCTATTTTCTTAGATAACATACATCTAAGACGATCCAGTAAGTTTTTTGAAAACTCTCTAAATCTTCTGGGTGATGCCCTCCACTCTACATGGGTTCAACAAAACTGCTGGCCCACAAGATGAAATCAAATAGAATCATCATGAAATTCTGAAAAAAGGAGATAAATGTCCTTGGAAAACTCTTAAAATGTATTTCACATGAAATGGTTTCAATTCTGGATTACTGCATAGTGCCCTTAAAGCTTTGTACTTAAGTTGATATGATTCTGGGACTGATACAGGTCCATGTACCTTTCATGTTCTTTTATCATCTTGGGTACCCAATTTTCAGAGAAGAAATATAAATTAACAACTCTGCTGGTCTGGGCACTACGGTAACAATAATCAAAATTAAAAAAATGGAAAAATTTAAGAGCACATAAAAAAGAAGAAAACATATGCAAGTAATTAAAATGCTGCTATTCCTACTGAATTTGTTTCTAAAGAATTAGGCTATCAGCTACTTATTTGGATGTTCTCAATGATAAGATGTTCTGTCAAATAATTCTTGCATTTAGCTATGAACATTTCCCTATTATGAAAAGATGATATAAATCTATGTGATATATCATATGGTGAGTTATTTAATATTTTAAATTATCAATTATATGTAGTCTATTTATTATTTTATGCATATAAGATTAGATACAAGTGGTTATTCTTTTTATTTTATCGTCATAAGTACCTTTTTTATCGTGTATCCAAGCTGTACCTTACTCATTGTCCCAAATCCCCAAAAATGACTAATTCTCTATGCTACCCCAAGTTTCGGAGATGGGGACGGCAGGGGATGGGGGGATGACTTTTGCAAATGGCTTTTTGTTGGGCCATTTTTGGTGATGGCAAGGGACAACTATATAAAAAGTAGGGAAAATTTCAAATATATTGGGAAATTTCAAATATTCATATGGTAACATTGATAAAACATTCGTTAGATACATTATAGATGTAATGTCCCTGTTTTTCAGGCCCTTGGGATTAGCCTATCATGTGACCATTGTAGGCTAATAAGGATGGACAGAGGGTCTCTTTTAGTGGGCATCTACTTCAGGATTCAATATGCTTTGGGTTAGCTTTCGTTTGGCATCATTCGGATTTCATCTGCTATAGTTTTGCCACGTTTACTATTTATAGTAAGCTTGATGTTGTTCGAGAAGGACCCTTTCTATTTTTGGAAAGTGCATTTGGTCACATGGGGAAATAATAGGTGTGACCACTGTTTCAGGCGGCATATTAAAATGATAAGTATTTTGGGAGTTATTGTTATTTTGGTGGCCAAATTATTATGAAATCATTAAATGACTTATTATAAAGTTATAATTTAACTTTATAATTTCACTTAAGTTGAGGGTTGAGTCATCATAGGAAGGGGCCATTTATTTAATTAATTCATGGAAGCCTAAGCCAAGGTATTAATTTAAAGTATTGGAGTAAATGAATTATTAAAAAGAAAAGTATATCTTTTTATCCCACATTGGTGAGAATTGTGTTTGAGCTCTCACAAGAAAGAATAAAAAGGGACTTGAGAGCTCATTCTAGGATATCTATTATTCATTTGATGAAAATTTAATGAAGTTCTTGGCTATGAGAAATGGCTAGGGTTTGAGGACTGATTCCTCTCTTGGCAATTTGAATTATCACTGATTGATGATGAATTTTGCCACTGAAATTCTGAATATTTAATTCTGATTCTGGGAATGCGATTTGATGCCGATGTATATCAAATTGTGAAGAATTCGGTCTTCATCTTGGAGATAATTCTTTCTTTAATGCAATTCAGATTTGTGGAGTTTTCAACAAGGATTGTAATCTGAAAATTATCATTGCAAATTGTGTTTGAATTTTTTGAGCCGTACGGTCATGGCTATAGTTGTATGGAATTAATTCAGACAGTACATTGTTTGAGGGGCTGCGAACTGTTGGAAGATGTGCCATACATGCTAGCTGTTGTGTCAACAAGTTTGGAGCTTGCGTAACAGTCATTGGCTGACTGTGGTAATTTTCCTTGAGGCTGCGTTGTGAATTTTCTGGGAATGGTACTGTTTATACAGGCTGCATGACTTCTTTGGCAGCCACTGTTATTTCCCTAACTGCTGTGATTTGGAATTTGAGGCTGACATTTCTTGTAAGAGGCTCATTGGGTGTTGGTTTGCATATGTACAATAATAAAGGTGCCTTCTTATTTATTTGTAATACTCTAAAATGATGCAAGTGATGAATTTGTTCATTTCATGAGTTCTTGGATTAAATTAATTGCTGTTGTTTTAATTTCATGAGTCTGGAAAATTATTAAAGCCATATATGATTGGGAATATAAAAGAAATTGCAAATCAAATTGAGAAAAGATTTAGTTCTCAGTGGAGAACCAGTTGGGTTCTTTACAATAGATCCTTAATACATAATCTTTGTGTTGAATTGAGAATTCACGTGAGAGTTGAACAAATTAGCAATATTGGAAACATGAGTTCAAGGATTTTTACAAGCTCCCTTTTATTTGTCTTTCAATTGTTAACCTTTTCAAACATATTTTGCTTTCATTTAAAATTTAGTTTAATGATTACCTTCTTTTTCTTTTCGGTAAAAGTCGCTGAGCACCTGCAATTAATTTTAATACATAAAAGTTTGCATACATACGATAAGGTCCTGAAAGCAAAAAGTCAAACCAAAATACAACAACAAAAAGGAGAGCAACGGGAATATGCAGAAGTCATAGGACCATATTAAATGACTTACAGTCAAAACAAATTGGAGAACTGGAGGGCTAGTTGCTATCTTCCTTCCTACTAACATGAGAATCCATGGGAAGACCATCAACCGCCTGTATAGAAGAACCATCCTTGTGATGTGAGACAACAGGGCAGATCAATACCAAGTTGTCGCTGTTGGAAAAAGTTGTCATTGATGTCAAAGTTCGGTTATGGAGGAGATTTATTTATCACATAAAAAGATACCAAAGACTGACCATGGAGGAGAGTTTATTTGTTGCATAAATATTGAAGTTTATTATATGTTTACCCCTCTATGGCACAAAGGGATTAAAATAAAAATAAAATAAAATTATTGCCTAGGCAAACTCTCCTCATGTTGGTGCCTCTCTTGGAGAATTAAAAATTGTTGGCTAAAAGTTTTGTAAGTCACTAAAACTACAACTTACGAAACTGTAACTTTAGGCAATGTCTCATGAGATTTCTCTCTCCTCTCAGCAATAGGGGAGGCTCCTTTCTTACCATAGGTGGCTTCAACAGAGACCTAACTGAAATTAACAAAGTACAGTTCTTATTAATCAATTCCTCTTTTTTTAGGAATGATTCATACACAACAACTCTCCAACTTAACAAAATGTATGTACTGCTACGATAATACTGGTGGCTCGGGGGTTGACTTAAGATGTAACTGGTTCTTATTCTGCTGCTAATGCTAATTGTAGAATGTATTTTTGAGAGTTTTGATATGTTTTCCAATTTTTTTTGTTTTCTAGAATATTTACTTTTTTTTTTCAATAATCAATAAACATTAATCACCATACAACCAATCTCAAATATTTATATACATTTGTAGAGCTAAACTTATGCATTGACTATTGTTCGAAAGTCTTATTGTAGATATTTACAAACAGAAAGCTATAAACACATTTAAATCTATTTACTTGTGAACCTGGAGCTAACTGAAGATTGTGTGCAAGTCCTGATAATTGATATTAGTGTACTAAATCCTCCTTCACGTGAATGCTGGGAAGATCTTATAGGTTGCTATCAAACATAAATGACCTCCACAATGCTATTGCAGCCTCTTCAAACTAAAATGCAGCTTTCCTATAAAAAACGACTGCCCAGAACATTAACAATAGTGGTTATTCCTTGCTGCTATTAAGCAACTCCAAACACTGGTCCTTTTTCCACTATTCAATTCCCATCAAGGATAATTAATGGCATCAAACTCTTAGCTTGAGAAATACAATTGGCTGGTCAAATGATAATTAGTTCAAAGTGCACGGGCCTTTGAAAATTTACAATTCTCAGCCTCGAAATTCATAAACCCTCAACAATCCATTGCTCATCAAAGACGCAGGTAATAAACATGCAAAAGATGATGCTGAGCAGACCCCCAACCCAGAGTGTAAACACATTTTTTCCTTCCAAATTCGTCTTTCAGCTTTGATCACACTCCTTCCTCCATATCGTGAAAGTCACAATTCCAGATGTTGGTAGCGTTTGAAATTACATTTAAATATTCCAAGGTATATAGCTCGATAATGTTCATTACCTTCAACTTGCCGCCACGGAACATTATATTAATTATCCACAATTTTGAACTCCAATATGCCGCCAAGAATAAATTAATAACACGAGGGACTCCGACCTACTAAGTATGGGCCCACTAACTTATAAAGTAAACTTTCAACTTAGGACTTAAAAAATATTTGCCTCCCCTTTTAATTATTAATTGAGTGAACCAATAGTTATTATTCACTTAATTAATAAATAAGAACTCAAACCTCTTGCTTATGCATTCCTCCCAACTTGAGACCCTCAAAAGTCAAAACCAATCGTCAGTCCACGAGGGTCGCGATGATGGACTGACATCATCAAACATTCGACTCCAGCTAAATTTGGGACATTACAGTTTGCCCTACCCAAGATTGCTTGTCCTCAAGCAATCGTAATGTAGGATGCTGTAGAATATCCTCTGACTGCCAAGTAGCATCCTCAATTGGCAGATCCTTCCATTTACCAAAAACTCCTTGATAACCCGCATCCAGAGATTTCTCTGTTCTCTCAAGTATGGCCTCAGGAACTAGCTCCAACTTCCCCTCATTATCTAGGGGTGGCAAAATAGAAGGAACAACATGCCTCCCCAATGCCTTTTTGAGGCGTGAAATAGGAATTATGCACTCTTCTATCCTCTGGAAAATCAAGCTCATAAGCCACCTCACCCACTTGTCTAACAACCCAAAAAGGACCATAGTAACGAGGTTTGAGCTTCTCAGCTCCGCTCCTCCGAAGAGTAGACTGTCTATAAGGTTGTAACATCAAGTATACCATGTCACCAACCTGGAAGGAGTGAGCAACTTTCTGTTGATCAACATATTGCTTTTTTTGATTTTGAGCCCGTTGATTGTTATCCCACAAGGCCCTCATAATGTCCTGACTATCCTGTAGTAAATCACCTGTGCTAGGTACCTTGCTATCACTAAAAAAAACTCCAAAAAGCTTGGAGGATCATACCCTTATAGGGCTCTGAAAGGAGACATTTGGATTGACACTTCACCCAAGCACGCTGCTGCCCTACTACATAATTTCAGAGATAGCCTTCCACCCATTTGTTGACTATCTCAGTCTGGCCATCAGTCTGAGGGTGGTAACTCGTATTCGGAGTCAATTGGGTTCCACATAACTTGAATAGCTCCTGCCAGAAGTGATTCATAAAGCGGCTATCCCTGTCACTAACAATACTTCGGGGTAATCCGTGCAACCTGAAAACTTCCCGGAAGAATAGATCTGCAACTTAAGTGGCTGAAAATGTGGTAATCGGAAAAAAGTGGCCATATTTTGTTAACCGATCTACTACGACATATATGCAGTCCATGCCTTGGGATTTCAGCAAGCCCACAATGAAATCCATAGATAAACATTCCCACTTCCTCTCAGGAATGGGAAGCGGTTGCAACAAACCTGTTGGATAAGTATGCTTCTGTTTGTTCTGCTGACAAACGGGGCACACTCTAACATGTCGCAAAACATCAAACTTTAGACCTTTCCATGTGAATCTCTCCCGAACCTGTGTGTAAGTTTTGAAGAATTCAGGATGACCAACTAATGGGCAATCATGAAAGACCCACAGTACAATCTGTCTAATACTCGATCCTAGGACCGAATGTATCCTCCCCTTGTAAATGATCAGCTCATTTACAAGAGTATATCTGCTGTCTTGAATAGTCCCATCTACAATACTAGATGCCCACTGATCCCTAGGATACTCTACAATGATCAAGTGCCTCCAATCCTCAGATATCTCAATCATAGAACTTAAATGTGGACGCCGCGAGAGTGCATCAACAACAACGTTTTGGGTCCCCTTGACATTAGAAATGTCGAAATCATAAGACTGTAGTTTGCTGACCCACTTTTGTTTCTTCTCATTCAAGTCACATTGTCCAAGGAAATGCTTCAGGCTGTTATGATCTGTTTTGATGCAAAATTTTTTGCCCACCAAATACTGCCTGAATTTGGCCAAAGCATGCATTATGGCCAACATCTCCTTGTCATACACACTGAAAGCTCTTTGAGGACCCCTAAGCTTCCTACTCTCATAAGCAATAGGATGGCAATCCTGTGATAGAACAACACCAATGCCTTCCCCAAAAGCATCATAATGCAACTCAAAAGGCCTAGAAAAATATGGCAATGCTAAGACTGGGTATGAAGTCATAAGCTGTTTGAACTTCTCAAAACACTCTTGTGCTTGAGGAGTCCACACAAATGCACCCTTCCGGATCAAATCAGTAAGAGGAGCTGCATGGTGTGAAAACCCAACCACAAATCTGCGGTAGAAGGCACACAATCCAATAAACCCTTTGATTTGTGTCAAGTTCTCAGGAGTAGGCCACTCAAGGATGGCACGAACCTTCTTAGGGTCCATGTGAACTCCATTTGCACTAATAATGTGGCCTGGTACAATAACTCCGTCATACCTAGTGCACATTTGGATTCCTTGGCATACAAGGAAGCCTTATCAGGAATATCTAACACTGTATCTAGATGAGCAAGGTGATCATCCCACTTTTTACTGTAAACCAAGATACCATCAAAGAACACCAGGACAAACCTCCTCAACTAACTATGGAACAAGGTTGAAAAACTCGGACTCGGCAATAACTCGGTCGGCCCAAAAAATTTGAAAAACTCGGAATCACCAAAAACTCGGGGAAAAAATCAGCAATAAATCGGCACTTTTATCGAACATTTGAAAATATATAAGTTCTTAAAATATTCTAGATTTAATTTTACAAAATTACATACAAGTTATATAGAATTTTAGTTTTTAATATTTATTTAGATCTTAATTAAAAACATAAATATAAATAGTTAAATCTATTTTAAGTTTTAGTATTTTACTAATACAAATTACATATATATATTATTATATTTGATTTTTTACATATATAAAATTGTAAATATATATATATATAATAAAAAATACATTACATGACATTATATTTATATGTCTGTCAATAATTTATTTAAATGTATTTCAATGTATTTTAAATCTTATATTTACATGACATGTAAATATAAAAATATTATTTATATATTTTAAATCTTATATTTACATTGAAATATGTAAGATTTAAAATACATATTATTGAAATATATATTTTAAATAAATATTATTTATGTAAATGTAAGATTTAAAATCTGTAAGAATAAGATTTTTATGTAAATATAATTTAAAAAAATAATTGACAGACATATAAATATAACTTTTCAATGTATTTTAAATCTTATATTTACATAAAAATAATTATAATGTTTAATGTTCAAACCTAAGCCCAAATGTTCAGCAAGTTTTTTAAAAAAAAAAATCTTGATCACGTTCCTTTTGAACTCGGCGCATTTAGATCTCCTTGGCGGAAGTTTTCTTGTAAAAAAAATGTTTCTTCATTCATCACCAAGTGTGTTTGAGTGCGAACAAGCCTTCGTGAGGGATAAATTTCTTTATAAGGTTCCTTGACAATTACAAAAATGTGTTGGGCGAGACTTTGGATGATAGGCAAATTACTAATATCTACCTTCGACTGGCTGCAACGATGATCACCGTTTCTCTATTTCCTTCAAGTTCCAAGCTTCCATACACGATAGGCTTCCACAGTGTTTTCCTTCTACGTTTTTCTTTCTTCAACAGGCGTTTTCTTCTCTTTCACACAACATGGGCAAACAGTCACGACAAACTAAAAAATGACAACCCTAATTTTTTGTTTGTATTTATCTTAAAAAATCTCAATTTTAAGAAACAATTAATTGCAGGAAAAATCGCGCATTTTGGCAAGTTTTATAGGATAAAATCGTAGCGAGTTTTTAAAAATACCAGCAATGAGTTATGGGGCGATAAAATTGTTTGCCAAATTTGCTGGTGATATATTGCGATATCTACGATATATCGCAGAGATTTTCAACCCTGCTGTGGAAGACCTTGTTCATAGTGGACTGGAAAGTGGCAGGCACATTGGTCAAACCAAAGGGCATGACCAAAACCTCAAAGTGCCCACAATGGCATCTAAAAGCTGTCTTCTTTATGTTCTACTCCCTGACTCTAATCTGATGACATCTCGTCCTCAAATCAATTTTGGAAAAGAAACGTGCTCCATGGAACTCATCGATCAGCTCATGTATGCGAGGAATCGGGTACTGGTTTTTAATTGTCCTTTTATTCAGCATCCGGTAGTCTATGCACATCTTGAGTGTCTCATCCTTTTTCTTCACCAACACAACTGATGAAGCAAAAGGAGACTTACTTGGCCTAATATGCCCCATAACTAGCAAATCTTGTATGGTTTTTTCAATCTCATCGTTAAGCCGCTTGGGATGCCGGTAAAGAGTAATCATGATGGGCTTAGTGCCCTCCTCTAACTCAATGATGTGCTCTATTCCCCTATCAGGTGGCCTGCCTAGCCATATATCACTAAACACTTAAGAGTGTTTAGTTCTGAGTTCCTGAATATCTAAGTGATAGGTTGGTTTCCCTATGTCATCATCAATAGGTAACAATCTACACTCTACTACCCACTCAACTGCATCATGCCTGATAAGACTTTGTACACGCCTAAGTGAAATCACCCGCAAGCTGTCCTCTTTAATGGCTTTTAGAATATGTTTCTTGCCATCAATCTCAAACCTCAGCTCCATGTCCTTGAGGTTGCGATAAAATGCCTAAATAGAATGCAACCAACTCATACCCAAAACAACATCCGTAGTCCCCATATCAACCACATAGAAGTCAGCCTTAAAATCAAAGTTGTTCAACCGCATGCGTAATGAGCCTCAAAGTATATATGTTCTATAACTTGTATTAATATGGAACTATTACTCATTAATAAAAAGTAAACAATGTTGCCATTTTAAATTAAACATTATTTTATTATTTAATAATAATCAATCTATATGTTATTATATATTATAGTATATACTATAATATATATATATATATTATATACCACTTTAATAAATTGAATATTGTTAATAACATTATTATTATTTATTAGTAATAAACATTCAATAATATGCAATATTATATTTATTATAATATATACTATAACATATATTTTAATATATATATATATATATATATATATATATATTATTATGACTAAGCTGCTGTGTAACATAGGCTGCAACTGTCCTAAGGAAGGTCACACCTTAGGCTGCGACTAGTCGCGACTGTGTGTGGAGGGGATGTGATTCCCCCTCCCGCACACATACGTATATGCCAAACTTTAAACAGTAAAAGGATGGGAGGGAAGGCAATATAAAAAATGGTGATCACAACACAGAAAAGATACAGGGTTTCGGTGAGTTATGAAATTATTGATTATGATATATATATATATGCATATATATTAGTTTCTATATAAATTAAAAATGTCTTATATATATATATAATATGCATATATATTAATTTCTATATAAATTAAAAATGTCATATATATATATATATATAATATGCATATATATTAATTTCTATATAAATTAAAAATGTCATATATATATATATATATATATATATATATATATATATGTATGGGGACATTTATATATTTTCATTTATAAAAATTAATATATATATATATGTAATTAAGATACACATATTTTATGCGAATTCTTTAATTCTGGGATAGTTCTAGATTTCTTTTATAGACAAGTCTAAACTATGATTTTATAATCAAAATTAACTTTGTACATTTATATGTTCACTAAAGATGATGATATGGATTCCATATATAATGAATCTTATATTCATTAGAGATGGGTTCTTATCTCTGGAGGGGGCTAGAGGAGATTGTTATAGTTTCCCTAGTCTCGAGATTGTTATAATTTCACGTAGGTAGTATATATACTGATGTTAGTCATATGCATATGCGTAGGCTTGGAGAGCATTTATTGCTTCCAACAGATTCTTATGGGCAGGGTTCTATGGGAAGATGTGCCGATAGCCCAGTTGCTTAGGGTGGATCTTATATCCCTCAAGCTGAGAATCAGGAATTCTGTGAAGCTCGACCTAGTGGCAGCCTTAAGAATCAAATCCCCCCCTTTTACTAACATAGAATAGAGTATTAGTCATGTAAATATTATGTAATATATTCTACTAACACTGGTTTTGCAGGGAAATACATAAGGAGAATAAGGAGGGACATTGCAGCATGGGAAGCTCAGAGATCATCCTGTTACACTTAAGAGTGTAACCATCAGCTACCTTCACTCTAATGCCTTCAAATTCCTCTATCCGAATGCCCCTTCTGGCTACCAACCAAGAGTCTATGAAGTTGTGAGTAGCACCAGTATCCAACAAAGCAATCACTCATCCTGCAAGTAGTCCATGCATTCTGAAAGATCCCTCCTTCATGCTAGACAGGTAAACTATGTTAGCATTAACTGATGATAATCGGTAAGCCTGCTATCGATACTAGTGTTGTCATTGACTGGCAAAGAGAGTATAGAGACTTGTCACCTTTAGAACCAAGGAGATCTATATGAAAGACGGATCGCTATGTACAGCCTTAGCCACCGGGCTATGTACACAACAAAGGAAAAGAGGATTCCAGCATCAGCTGAGGATCATGCTACAACCAGTGTAGACAAATACAAATAAAGCAATAAGATAACTGGTGTCTACAATTACAACCAAAGATGGTGCAACCGGTAAGCTAAGCAAGGGACAGCAAACCGAGGAAGGTGTGATCGGTAAGCTAAGGAAGGGACAGCAAACCGAGGATGGTACAACCGGTAAGCTAAGCAAGGGACAACAAACCGAGGAAGGTGCGACCGGTAAACCAAGGAAAGGACAGGAATAGGGACTCTTACCTGTTTACAGCCCGAAGAATTGAACTCAACTGTAACCGGTATATTAATGACTCCGGTCATGAATTGAGGAAGTCATAGTCAGATTAACTATTCTAACTAACTCTTTGACTGAGATTTGTTGCTCTAAATTTGGAAGTCTTTGAGTTAAACTGAGGATCTGTTTGAAGCAAGTCTGGAGTTTTTAAAGCCGAGATCTATGGCTTTAAAACTGGCGATTGGATTGAGGCAAGTCTGGTGGATTTAAAGCCGAGATCAGTGGATTTAAATCAAAGTGTTAGCTCCTGTGAAGGAAAGTTGCTTGACGCGCAACTACTACTTCATTAGACAGATAAAGCAAGGGGATGCATCAGATGTTTCCTCAGTAAACTGGTACTCCACTGAGCACTGTATCCGGTGAAGATCTAAAGTTAGGTCATGTTTAATGAGCACAATTAGGGCTAGGACCCTATATATTCTTTTGACCAAGGCAAATAGAAGTTGCCTTCATTCTGCCAGAGAAAAGAGTGAACCTGAAAAGCTTAAAAGAAGCTAGGGTAAATCAGAAAGAGAAGTAGAGAAAGAAGAGAAGCACAACAGTAGTGGAGAACTCACCTGTTGCGACCGGTGACAATTCTTAGCTGAGCACAAACAGAGATCTTATCAGGCTATGCAAAGCCAATTGTAAAAGGTCAATCTCTATTGTTTTCTAGCAACTACAATAGTTAAATCCCAGTGTTTTGGGTGGACTCTAACAGGGCCCTTGTATTAAATCCATTAACCGGGTGACATCTTGTAAGGTGCTCAAAGTCCTCTAACAAGGTAGGCACTAACCGACCTTATTGTAATAAATCTCTTGACCGGGTCGCATCTAACAAGTGCGATTTTATCGTTTAACCAAGAAGGCTCTTAACAAGGCGTACTCCAGAAGAGTACAAAATTTGTGAGGTCTCATCACACCGTGGTTTTCACCCTAATTGGGTTTCCACGTGATAAATCTGGTGTCACTGTGTGATTGTTTACTTACTGTTATTATTTGCTTAAATCTGCTTGCTTGTCTGCTGTAAGTTTACTTCATTGGTTTAAAAAGAAAAAGTTTAAAGAGGTGCTGATTCACCCCTCCCCTCTCAGCATCGGTTGGGACTGTCAATTGGTATCAGAGCTCCAAGTCTATTTTCTTTGCTGTTTGACCGCACAAAGAAAAAGTCAAGATGATGAGAAAGGAAGGACCAAAGTTTTCCAAAGAAAACTTTACTCTCTGGTGCAGCAGGATGAAACTGTACATGAAGACCAATGACGATCAATATTGGAACCATGTCACAACTGACTACACTGAACCCACTGGCACGCTGACACTCGATCAACAGAAGATCAAAGCCGAGCACACGGCCGCTCAGGACATGATAGTCAACACACTACTTGATCATGTGTATGTCGAGATAGAACATCTTGATTCTGTCTTCAAGATGTGGGGCAAGTTGCAAACGGTCTATGGAGGGGATCCAAATGTTCAAAGAGCCAAGGTTGAAAGCCTTAGAGGAAAGTATGATGACATGAGGATGAATGAAGGAGAATACATCGAGCAATATAGCAACCGGATCAAAGAGGTGATCAACTCCATCAGAAGCGCTGGAGGAAAGCTCAGTGAAGAGGAGGTGGTTAGCAAAATATTGAGAACTCTTAGACCTCAGTATGCCATCAAGATCTCTGCCATTCAAGAGCTCAGATCGGTGACCAAAGATCAAGTCACCCTAGACTCCCTAATCGGTAAGGTGGCTGCCTTCGAATTAAGTAATTTTGATAATAGCTTATCTGTTCAGGAAGCAACGTTTAAGTCTTCTGTCAACGTCTCTTCCACCAAAAATGGAAGAGAAACCGGTAATTGCTCTACCAGAAAGATCGGCAACCTTGTTGAGAATCTGCTCTTAGAGGAGATGGTTTAAGATGAGTTTGAAGCACTGATCGCTAGGAGATTCCCTAGAGGAAAAGGGAAGTACAAAGGGAAACTCCCCTTGAAATGCTTCTCCTGCAACAAGATAGGACATATTGCTGCAAGGTGTCTTGATAATGAATCTAAAGATAAAAGCGACCGGTTCAAGAGCAAAACAAAGAAGCAATGCTATCTTGCAGAGGAAGGAGTTACCGACAATGAGTCTGAAGACTCAGAGGATCCAAAAATTCCATTTGTTACAATAAAGGAGGAGAATCCAGTTATAAATGAAGTTGCACTCATATGCAAGTCTCATTAGTATGATGACTGGATCATTGACAGCGGATGTACTCACCACATGACCGGTGACAAGGATAAGTTTATCAACTTGGAGCTCAACGACAGCGGATCAGTTACCTTTGGAAACAATTCCCCCTGTGCCATCAAAGGTAAAGGTTCTATTGCTCTTTGCAACAATGCTGTCTGTGAAGATGTGTACTGGGTTGAAGGACTCAAGTACAACTTGATGAGTGTTGCACAACTAAATAACAAAGGATTCCTGCTGGAATTTGAACAAGGTTCCTGTATAGTAAAGAATCAATCCGGAACTCATGTTGCAACCGGTAGATAGAGAAAAGGTAACCTCTTCTACCTAGACTCAATGGAAGGAGCTTGTCTGATAGCCTCGGTCAAAGGAGAATCAAGCAAAATCTGTCTTATGACCAAAGAAGACAACTGCTAGTTATGGCACAAGAGGCTCTACCACATAAACTTTGATAGTATTGTTAAAGTGAGCAAAAAGAAAACGGTAAGAGGACTTCTTGAGATTGCCAAGCCCATCAAGGGTATTTGCAAAGATTGTCAGTTAGGAAAGCTGACTGGAACATCTTTCAACGGTAAGTCCTCTATTGAGAATGTTTTAGACTTGGTACACACTGACCTGTGTGGACCAATGAGAACAAAGAGCTACCACGGAGACCGATACTTTATGCTCTTTGTAGACGACTTCTCCAGAATGATGTGGACACTCTTTCTGAAGGAGAAATCATAAGCTTTCCACATGTTCAAAATCTACAAAGCTAGAGTGGAAAAAGAAACCGGTAAAAGTTTGAAGTTTCTAAGATCAGACAGAGGAGGTGAATATACCTCTCAAGAGTTCACTCACTACTGTGAGGAGCACGGAATAAAAAGACAGCTATCTGCACCAAGGACTCCTCAGCAAAACGGAGTAGCAGAAAGAAGAAATAGGATGCTGATTGATTGCACCAGAACCTTGCTAATTCAAAAGGATCTACCTCATCACTTCTGGAGAGAAGTTGTCAGTACTGTTGTCTACACACTCAACCGGATTCAAGTAAAAAAGGGAACCGGTAAGACTCCTTACGAACTATGGTTTAAGCATACTCCCAGTGTAGTCTATTTCAAGATCTTTGGTAGTAAATGTTACATTAAAGGAGATATCTACCCTAGGAAGCTTGATCCTAAGATTGATGAAGGAACATTTTTGGGTTACTCTACCAAAAGCAAGGCCTATCGGTGTCTGAACAAAAGAACAGGTAAGATAATTGAAAGCATCAATGTAAAAGTTGATGAATCTTCAGAACCAGACAAGAAGACCAGTCATGATGATCATGACAGTGTTGAAGGCCTAAATGAAGGAAATGCATTTGAGTTCAACGAAGGAATGATTGAAGATGAAGGAGAAATACACATGGACAGACATCTAGATCGGGAGATTTTACCTGAATCCAACAGGCTAACGCAAGATGGTGAACGAGTTGATGCCCCAAACCATGATGAAGATAATGCTCAACCGGAAGAACTAGACCGGGAATAGAGATCGGTTCTTCCAAGGTATGTCACATATTATTCCATTGATGATATAATTGGTGACAAACATGCAAATATCTTAACCAGGAAAAAGGCTAGAGAGAATATCTGCTTACTTTCCTGTGTAGAGCCCAAATCCACCAAGGAAGCTCTAGAAGATGACAATTGGGTCAAGGCCATGGAGGAAGAAATTGAGCAGATTGAAGAGAACAATACGTGGTAACTTGTGACAAGACCTAAGGACAAAAATGTCATAGGAACCAAATAGGTCTACAGGAACAAGTTGAATGAGGATGGAAAAGTCATAAGAAATAAGGCAAGATTGGTCTGCAAAGGATACGCCTAGGAAGCTAGACTGGACTATGGAGAAACCTTTGCACCAGTAGCAAGACTGGAAGGAGTGAGAATTCTACTCGCCTATGCTGCTCACAAAGGATTCAAAGTATACTAGATGGATGTTAAGTCTGCATTCCTAAATGGAATATTGGAGGAAGAAGTCTACATTGAACAATCGGAAGGCTTCACATCTACACATAAGGATGGAATGGTCTGTAAATTGAAGAAAACTCTTTATGGGCTTAAGCAAGCTCCAAGGGCTTGGTATGAGAGGTTGCATTCATACCTTCTGACCATAGGATTCACAAGAACCGGGGACAACAACAATATGTATCTCAAGACCGGAAAAGATGGAAATCTAATTGCTGAGATCTTTGTGGATGATATCATCTTTGGAGGAGATGACAGGATGAGCAAAGCCTTCATTGAAGAGATGAAGAAAGAATTTGAGATGTCTATGATAGGCGCAATAAAATTCTTCATTGGACTACAGGTCCATCAGTTGAAAGAAGGAATTTTCATCTCTCAGTCCAAATATATCAAAGAAATTCTTAAGACCTTTGGACTTGATGATTCTAAACCAGTTGGGACTCCAATGATAACTAACCTCAAGTTATCAAAGGAGGATGATGCTAAAGAAGTGAATGAAACAATGTATTGTTCCATGATAGGTAAACTGCAGTATGCTGTTCACAGTAGATCGGACATTGCACATGCAGTTGGCATAGTGGCAAGATTCTCTGCAAATCCCAAAAAGACACATCTAATAGCAGTACAGAGAATATTTAGATATCTAAGGGGAACTGGGGATTATGGACTATGGTTTCCTTACAAGGGAGGATTCGAAGTAAAAGTATACACCGATGCAGATTGGGCTAGAAACATTGATGACAGAAAGAGCACAAGTGGTGGTGCATTCTTTCTTGGTAGAAGAATTGTTTCTTGGACTAGCAAGAAACAAAATTGTATATCCCAATCTACTCCAGAGGACGAATATGTTGTTGCAGCAATCAATTGCACACAGGTAATCTGAATAAAACAATTGTTGGAAGGAATTAAAGAACAGATATTTGAACCGATAGCTATCTATTGTGATAGCACTAGTGCAATTAACATATCCAAGAACCCTGTTATGCACTCCAAGACAAAGCACATTGCTATCAAGTATCATTACTTGAGAGAGCTGGTACAAGACAAGGAGGTGAGGGTGGAGTATGTTCCCACCAAGGAACAAATTGCTGATATCTTCACAAAGTCATTTGCAAAGAGTAGTTTTGAGTATCTCAGAGGTAAACTAGGGGTGATACCCCTTCATGATCTTCAGTAAACGAGTAAGGGTGGTCATTAGTTCATTATGCTTCAACAGAGGGTTAAACCTCATATTTTCTGAACTGATGAAAAAGGAATGCTGCTCATAGGGGGAGCAGATTAGACAAAGGTAGTCTCTTTGACTAGCCTTTGGCATCACTGTCAAAAAGGGGGAGAGTGTGGCAATAACCAGAAGATGGTAAAGAGATACAAGCACAGTAAGGTGATTGCCCATCAGTTTTGCCATCAATGCCAAAGGGGGAGATTGTTGGCATTAAGTGATGATAACCGGTAAGCCTGCTACCAGTACTAGTGTTGTCATTGATTGGCAAAGAGAGTATAGAGACTTGTCACCTCTAGAACCAAGGAGATCTATATGAAAGAAGGATCGCTATGTACCATGGTTTTCACCCTAACTGGGTTTCCATGTGATAAATCTGGTGTCACTGTGTGATTGTTTACTTACTGTTATTATTTGCTTAAATCTGCTTGCTTGTCTGCTGTAAGTTTACTTCACCGGTTTTAAAAAAAAAAGTTTAAAGAGGTGCTGATTCACCCGTCCCCTCTCAGCATCGGTTGGGACTGTCAAACTACCTTAAATTTGGAATCTTCCTCCACTTTTTCATCACTAACCCCACCATCAACTTCTTCCTTATGATCAGCTGGCTGTTCCTCAAAATCAGAATGAGTTTCGTCCTCAAAATACCACTCCATTTGCCTACTTTTTCCTTTAGGCCTCATTGGGCATTCAGGTTTTTCATTATATGGCCCCCTACAATAGAAACATAACTTTTTCCTTCTCAAATCATTAAGAGTTTCATGATCTAAGGGGGCTGCCATGGGTTTCTTTTAGTTTGCAATTTCCACTCTTTTTGGGGCTGCTTTGTTATCAAAAGCTAAAGTGGAAGGTTTTGATGCAAACCTATTGCGTGGTGTGGACATCTCCATGTTCCTTTCCTTTTTCATCGCTTCCTTTAAAGTGAAAGGGTCAAATGACTTAACCCAACCCTTAAGAGGCTCTACTAATCCCTCAATGAAAAGTAACACAGGCCTCTTCTTTGAAATATCAGTAACCATGACCGAAACCTTCTAAAACTCATTGATAAAAGCCTCCAGACTACCTGTGTGCCTAAGTTGTGCCAAATCTCTGAAATACAACTGAGGATCCTTCCTATCAAATCGTTTTACCAATTTGTCCACAAACTCCAGATAGGAAGTAATATAATCATGTTGTAAAGATACCAATCCATGTTACCACCAATCATGAGCAACACCATCTAAATGTAGGACAACAAACTGAAAGGCATCCTCTTCTGTCATAGAACACAAGGAAAGGAAAGTGTCAAGCTTGTGAACCCACGCTCTAGTTGTCACCTTACCACTACCATCAAAATGAAACAGTGTTAATTTATTAGTTGTTTCAAATCATTGTTTTTGGCTTTTTGTCTATTATCAGATTTTCCCCTAGTGTGTTCTCTCTTCTAACTCATGAACCTGTTGAAATTAAGATGTTTGACATCACGAGGTAAAGCATCCCACTCTGCATGTAAAGCCAACACATCATTTGTAAATGAAGGAGCCTTATCCTCCCCACTGCCCTCATCTGAATCCGGCCCCCAAAAAATGGGTTGTGATGGTCTGTCATGTGTACTTGTATGCACAACTCTAGACCTGTGAGATAGCTGAAAGTGGTAGTAAAAACTAACTTATTAGGAGAATACAACATTCACCCTATGGTACTTGTGCTTTTTATTTTTACTAAAAATAAAAAAAATTTAAAAAAAAACTATTAAAAACAAACAAAATATTAAATAAACAACTTCAAAAACTTACCTGTAGCTACCCACGGGCTCTGCAAAACACCAAAAGACTTGTGCCATGTGAGTGACTTGTTGCTGTCGAGTGAGACTTGTGCCGGGTGTGAGAGACTTGTCGCTGCTGTGCCATGTGAGAGAAAATGATAAAAACGGTATGATGAAACAATGTGTTTGGCGTGATACATGCCGTGCCTTGTATTTGGTGGTCACTTTTAGGTTTAATTCGCCCAAAAAAATGTTAAAAAACTTTAATCAAAAGTCAATAAAAAACGTTTGACCAAATTCACCCAAATTCGATCGAATGTCGAAATTAAGATGTTGTTTGACATCATGGGGTAAAGCATCCCACTCTGCATGTAAAGCCAACACATCATCTGTAAATCAAGGAGCCTCATCCTCCCCACTGCCCTCATCTGAATCCGGCCCCAAAAAAATGGGTTGTGATGGTCTGTCATGTGTACCTGTATGCACAACTCTAGACCTGTGAGACATAGTTGAAAGTGGCAGTGTAAACTAACTTATTAGGAGAATACAACATTCACCCTATGGTACTTGTGCTTTTTATTTTTACTAAAAATTAAAAAAATGTAAAAAAGAAAAACTATTAAAAACAAACAAAATATTAAATAAACAACTTCAAAAACTAACTTGTAGCTACCCACAGGCTCTGCAAAACACCAAAAGAGCTGTGCCGTGTGAGTGACTTGTCGCTGCTGGGTGAGACCTGTGCTGTGTGAGACCTGTGCTGGGTGTGAGAGACTTGTTGCTGCCATGCCGTGTGAGAGAAAACGATAAAAACGGAATGAGAAAACAGTGTGTTTGGTGTGATGTATGCCGTGCCTTGTATTTGGCGGTCACTTTTAGGTTTAATTCGCCCAAAAAAATGTTAAAAAACTTTAATCAAAAGCCAATCAAAAATAATGTTTGACCAAATTCGCCCAAATTCGATTGAAATTCAATCCGGGCTCGCACGGGCATTTACAAATTTGCTCAAATTCGTGGGAAATTCAACTAGGGTCCTGATGACCGAATTTACGGGGAATGTCTTAGTTGAAATTTGAATTTGCAGCGAATTCGAACCGTATGCGAATTAGAAGCGAATTGAATTTCGAATTTGGGGTCCAGCAGGCAAATGTGGTAACGTAGGTATTTTGTATGGTTTGGCACTAGTAGACAAAATGGAAAAGGACAAATAGTTTTCAGAATAAGACAAATTAGAACACATATGGCGATTTAAAGGAGGTTTCAGTTCCCTGTTGTAGTGACAGGCATATGAAGCTTGTGGAAACTCTGCTGTTGATAATTTCAGACCTAACAGTTGTATCGGACTTTATTTAGTCCCTTGTAAGGGTCAAGGGCATATTTCAGTTGTTGAAACTCAAGGACCAGCTTGTAGATGATTTAATGTTCTGTTGTTGAAGCAAAGATTGAATCCCCAAAGAGTGTTTAAGATATTTGTGAATTGAAATCTTCGTCATTGTCATTGTCATTGTTTCCAAGTCTGCTCTTGGTATTGCAATTTATTTTCAGTTCGAATGTACTGTTCTTATTGAAGAGTTTCATAAATTGTTATTTTATGCATATTGGTTATACATCCTTTCCAGAGCAATATGTTCTATGTATGCTCTTTATTGGTGAATAAAATCTGAAACCGAACCAATCAGAAAACTTTTCATGTTGACATTCTCATAAAAAATAAATCAGGTAACATACAGTGAAAGAGTCTAGAGGAGATATATAATATTCTGAGCAATAAATAACACGTTCATATCTGGTTGTCACTTAGAAAATGAATAAGACAGTTTCTAAACAAAGTGTTTGACAAAATGTCAAGACACTTAAAGTAGAGAATTCAGGGGTTTTAAGGAAATTTATCTCAAGGGATATCACACTGCTTATGTATATTTACTTCTAACTCTCAATTTGGTATGTAAATCTACTATTTCCCACTTTCTAGCTGTATGTGCTCAAGGACTGCCACTCCTTGATCACAAAATTACTTAATGGCTATTATGATATCATCTTAAATATGAGGACATCGCACAAGATAGATGTGAAGTGTGTAATGTGAAAAAATATGTAGTATGTGATTACTGTTCATCTTATCTTTATAACAATGTTGGAACTTGTGGACCTGAACAATTGTAGCTACACTTTTAAATTATTGCTTTTTGATGATGAACACTGCCTGAGTGTCGTTAGATACTTATTAAGTTTGAAATGTACAGATTGTTTGGTGTTTTCATCTATATAAACATCAGCCTTAATGATCTGGCTATTAATATCTTTTTCTTGAAATTTAAGTAATTGTACTCAATCTGTGATCTTTGAAATGCAATATATTTGCATTCTGTGGTATAAACAAGAGTAATTCTTATGGGCATTCATGTATATGATATTTTTATGGGAATTATTTTGGTCTGCTTACTTTCACATTTTATGCATTGGACATGGTACTTCTGTATGTACTATTTATTGAGGCGCTGGATAATTACTTTGTTTTAAAGTGATGAAAATAATTTTATAAATATAATTCAAACCACAAAGGATGCATTGTGCCATTATATTTCCAATTTGAAGCACTTTGACATATGCAATCAGAGATCCTTTGTTTGGCTCTTAGTGCGTTATGCCAAATTTTTGGCATTTTATTTATCATTATGTTAGTGGTTTTTACTTGCAGTTGTATTTAGTTAATCAATCTTGCATACTGTACTCTTGCATCCTTCGCTTCCTTTTTAATTATATGCATTCTATTGTGGGAAGTATCCATTCTACTATTTGGGGCCACAGTTATTGGGAATTTATTTGCATATTTGAAACAAACTTTTGATGTTGATGTTTTCTGATTCTGTTTTTACTTTTTGGGAAACCGAAGCAGTATTCTAGCAAAGTTACGCTGGCTGGATAAAAATGATATTGCAGCAGTAGCAGAGTGTAAGAGTCTTCTTCTTGGAGGGTATGGACCTTTGGTGATGTGTTCTAAAATATTGTGTCTGTTTCTAATTTTATATCATTTTTCATATATGAAAATTAGGTACTAAGAGGATGCAAGGATTCCTTCACTAAGTGAAACCATCAAATCACATCATTAGCCATATAATACAAATACCATCATAACCTCAGCACTAATCTTGGAAATGAACACGAGAATGAAACTGAATTTTTTGAAGCATTTTGTTTCTTATATAAATATTAATTGGACATCTCAACCTTCATATATAATCGTTAGTCTAATGAGTCATCCTTTGTTGCAGACATGACTATGTTGTATGGAAGCTATGCGGGGTACTTGTAACAGATGCAACTACTGCCTCCACCACAGGCTTGACAGATCTTTCATTTCAAGTAAAGTGTAAATTGATTGGCATTTGTTGGTTCTTGACATGCGTGATTGAAACTACTTTTGCTGAAAATCATGTTCTCGTCATATCATTTTGTTTCTAGTTTTTATATAAACAAAATACAAATACTCAAAGAGTCTTGCCTGAACTGTTAACATGCTTGTTGATAACATTCTCATTGTTGTCTTTCACACAGTATGCAGAGTCCTTGATAAAACGAGTAAATCTGGGACATTGGCTAGAAAGTCTTCCATACATAGCACCAATGGACATCCCCTGTGGTAGGAATTTCAATCATTAATGTTAAATTTATGTTATTATTTCAAGATCATCGTGAAGCAATTGAAACTCCTCTTCAAAGGCCTTCTTTAATCTGTCTTGTGTATTAATGAAGGCTTGGTCAATTTATGTATAGTAGTCAATTATCACATGTGCAAGGTGGCTAGGAAAGATTGTAGAAAAATTGCTTTTTCATGTTGTCCATTTTTTCGTCTTGATTGGTTCACATCTTTCAGTTCCTGATAGGATACTTTGATCCATTTTATGTAAACTTGGGCAACTTTTTCTTTTCAGCTCTAGGGCTTACCATGATTTCATTTTGATTCAAGCCTAGTGCTTGGAATGTTCTTTCTAGGGAGTTTTTCTTTGAATGTTTTGGTGTTTCTCTTGCACTGTTGCCCCTGTAGGAATCCTCAAGTCTTCCCTTGGCTTTAGCCTTTTGTGCACTTGTTTTGCCTTCAAATTTTCTTTTATACATCCTTGGCTCAACTTCTCCTTTAGTTGACAACCTTTCAATTCTCTAAAGGCTACTCTTATATAATTTTGTGAAGGAATGTGAATTCGTCTCTCGACTTTCCTTGTCTAAACGAGGTTGTCTTAACTTTTCAACTTGATTGGTTTCTTGGGAAGGGCTCCGACTTGGGAATCGTATGATTGTATTTTCCTCAAGTGTTTCTTGTAATCTTCACTTGATCTTGTGGTCTTGAGCACCTTGTGGCCTCTTCTCGCTTTTATAGGCATGAATAGTGTCAAATGTATATTGCTCTTCTAATAAAGTAAATTCATGAGTTAATTATAGAGATGACAATGCATACCATATATATGAGTAAAATATATCTTTATTTGCACATAAAATTACTAATGAAGAAGACTGGAGATGGTTAGCCATGGATTCGAGTTGATCTAGATCATACCTCTTTCCTTGATGATACACAATCTACTTAAAAGACTCTCCATTTTCCACGTGGAACGCAATCATCAGCCAATAGATTCTTATAACTACCAAGTGCTTATTGTTGAACACACCGAATAACTGAGGAGGGGGGGGGGTGAATCAGTTATTCCCACACACTTTATAAAACTTTTTCTTTGTCGGTAAACAATTAAACAAGAACAATAACAACTTTTGATCTATTGGTTAAGCACATTAAACAATCACAGTAGAAATAAACATGAAAGCACAGAAACACTAACACAGAGAACACCAAGATTTACATAGAAACCAAACTTGGGAAAAACCACAGAGAAGCTAATTCTCATGAAATGAAACACCTATTGGGGTGACATTGGTTGAGGTAATGTTTACAAAGGGTCACTACCAGTTGTGCTGACTATAGGTAGGCTCATTGTCAGTTGGGCTAACTACCCTTAAATATGAATAGGCTCACTGCCAATACAAAGAGGCTCACTGCTAGTACAAATGGGCTCACTACCAGAATATTTGAAAAGAGATTGAATCCACCACTGAGATCACTCTCACCAACACTTTGCAATACAGGATTGATATATCAGTCTACTATTGTACACAATCAACAACACACATATCTCCCTGAAACAGATTTGCAATCACTTTGCATACAACCAATGCATAAGACACATGAACAACATAAATCCTCACTCTTCTTATACTGCTTGATGCCATCAACCATGTCGGCCAAAACAATTTGAAAATAGGCCACGCCAAGACATTCTCGTGGTGGTAAGGAATGAAATGTGGACCACCTTGACCAATACAACTTGCCTCGTGCATGCCAACAGTAACACCATCTCCAAATCCATCGGTTCCAACAGACATGATGAAGACGTTACATTATAATTGTTGGGACCGAAACACAAATCAACATGCTCCTAATAGGATCGACCCCAAACAACCGATCCACCGTATGTTGCACACAAAGTAGAACTAACACCGAAAAGGATAAGGATGGATATTTGCAATGCTAGATAGTAGGGTTGTGACAAGTTGTTTGTTGCTCCATAGCTTCTATCATCTATATTAGTTTTTCATGGCGACTGATTTTTGTATATCAGCTTCTACCCTGTAGGACGGCAGGATCATGCTCTGATACCACTTGTAATGACCCCCTATTATCTATGTTCGATAATGAGCTATGATTATGACTGCTTATAGCCATTAGATTGTTGTTCCTAAATTAATCTTTGGATATACACAATTGTAATGAGCCCAACTGGCTCTATGCTGAAAGATAACGATTTCCGGATTGTTTGCAAGTTTGTTCTTTCCTTGTTTTGATGATATTTTATTTTTTTTGGTAATTTTTTCTCAAATACACGATTCAATTTAATTACTTGAAAGAACATAAATTAGAAGGCAAGTCATCATTGGACAATTTATTATTTTCCCTTCTCATTAAATATTTCTAAAGCCAATTACATAATTAACAATACACTGAAAATTAGAATGTGCTGATCTGAGCCATAAAACTGTGAACTGTGAGAGACATGATGTGTAATTTGCTCTACCGGAAATGACTCATGTCTCCAAGAATCCGCACTATCTACTGCACAAAAATACATAGTGCGTAGACTCCCCTGAGCAAGACCTGACAACACATAATCTCTACCCTGGTACTCAAATCTAATCTGCATCAGGCTCATGCTAAGGCAAAACTCCTTAATCTCTTGTATCCACTGCATCCCTAAAACCACATCCATCTCCCCCAAATCAAACACATAGAAATCAGATATCAGCTCATAATCACCATGAAACAAGGAGAGATGACTAATGCACTTGGTACAGGTAATGTTGTAGCCATTGGCTACCTTGACTCTAAACCCTGCAAACTCCTCTACGTGAAGCCCACACTAACTAACAACTCGCTCATGAATAAAGTTGTGCGTGGCTCTAGTGTCCAACATAGCAACACAAGGTTGTCCTTCCACTAATCCCCTCAATCTGAAAGCAGAGGGAAGTGGCATAGAGGTGGACAACACAATCGGAGATACTTTGGCATCAGGACCAAACTCTGGAGTAACTCTCTGCTCCTCCTTTGTATCTAAACCAGCTGCCTAATGAGAAGACGCAACCTCACTCTCACTAGAATAAACCCACATAGAGCGATTTGCCCTGCCCTTGGGCCTCATAGGAAAAGAATGCTCTCTGTCATAAGGCTCTTTGCATCAATAGAAAAGTTGCCTCCTCAAATACTCTCGTGTGGCATCATCAAGTCTACCTTCAGATTTCTTTCTGTCAACAACTGATGGAGGTACCTCTTCTGCAAGAGGAATAATAGAACTAGGAGTAGACTTGCCTCGTGAAACAGAAGGCTCAAGCTTCCTTGCCTTCTTCATAGCATCTCGCAAGGTAGGTGGATCCAGGGACTTAACCCACCCTCTATATGGCTCAGACAAACCCTTTATGAAAAGCATGACTCTCCTCCTCTCGGAGATGTCATAAACCATAACTGATAGGCGCTAAAACTCACTGATAAAGGCCTCAAGGCTACCTGTCCGTCTCAACTGAGCTAACTCTCTGAAGTAAGTCTTAGGATCTTTCCTGTCAAATCGCTATATCAGTCTATCCACAAACTCCTGGTACTCAGCAATATGATCATGATGCAAAGATACTAACCCATGATACCACCAATCATGAGCTACTCTGTCTAAATGAAGCACGACAAATCGTATAGTGTCCTCCTCAGACATAGGACGAAGTGACAAATACCTATCCAGCTTGTGGACCCATGCTCTAGTTGTAATCTTCCCACTTCCATCGAAGTAAGCTAGTGTCAACTTGCTGGTAACCTGCTTCAAATCATCCTACCTAGGTCTCTGCCTCGTGTCAAGAGCTAGCCTGCCTTTGGAATGCTCTCGCTTCTGTGTCAAATATCTATCAAAATTCAAATTTCTTTTTAGTGTCTCTAGAAGAGCATCCCATTCTGCAAAATGTGCTACCATGTCACCGACAAATGGTGCTAGCTCTGTCTCTACACTAACTGCATCCAGCTCTGGCCTCAAGAAAGTAGGACGAAGAGGCTTGACATAAGTACCAGTATGGTTAGCTCTATAATCACGCCTGTCATTTGCTCGTGACCTGTGTGAGTTGACTAAAACACTTTGTGCACCTCTGTCTCTAGCACGATCACCTGGTAATACGATACGCTGAAGATTGTCTGAAAGCTGTTGCAATACATTTGCAACATGATGCTGATCATCTGCAATATTCCTGAAGGCATCTCTGGCCTCCCTATCAATATCATTCCCAATATTATTCCTATTCCTGTCTCCTGCCTGTTCATTCTGTGGGCCCTGTTTATTACCTTCGGGAGGTGGTGAATTTCTACCCCTGTGGGTATAGTGCCCTCCCGGTATAAATCTATCTACCATTACTTTATTTTCATACCCTTCAGGATGACAAGATTAGTGCTTTGATACCACTGTAATGAGCCCAACTGGCTCTATGCTGAAAGATAACGATTTCCGGATTGTTTGCAAGTTTGTTCTTTCCTTGTTTTGATGATATTTTATTTTTTTTGGTAATTTTTGCTCAAATACAAGATTCAATTTAATTACTTGAGAGAATATAAATTAGAAGGCAACTCATCATTGGACAATTTATTATTTTCCCTTATTAAATATTTCTAAAGCCAATTACATAATTAACAATAGACTGAAAATTAGATATGGAACCTGTATGTTTGAATTTGCTGAACCGTGTATATCTTTCAACATAAACTATATCTTCTTTGGGAATGACAATAAGATATATCTTTCAACATAAACTATAAGATGTGCTGCTATCTTATGTTGACGGTATCCAAATTAACACTCTATACAACCTCCATGCAGCTCTGATAAATATTACTGCTGTCTGAAACTTAACGCAGCCTCTTATTAATGCCTCAAAGTCTTCTTAACCCCACACACCCCTCTATACAGCACCCTCAACAATAAACATAAATCTCTGTATGAAACTTGCAGCCAACACAACTCCCAACAGCCACCATTAAATGATGCAGCCAGACTAAATTGTATCAGTCTTCCTCTCTAAAAATGCCGTACGATCTTCAATAATTCTGCAAACACTAAAGTGAGACAATTCCAAATAATGGCAGTGTGGTATCAAACATAATTCTGCATTTCTGGAAGAAGCATTGAAGTTTTCTCCATAGATGAAGACCAAACCCTTGCTCTCCTGCAACAATTTCGATATTCTCTTTCAAACAGATTTTTAACACAACAATTTATCAAATCCTCAATTGCATTTACAGCTCTGCAATTATCCAGCAAAGAAAGTTGATATTCTCTCCAAATTGAAGACTAAATATCAAAGCCCTAGCTCTCCATGAGAAAATCAATTTTCTCCTTCAAAGAAACTTTTCAAACTTCACAATTTTAATCAAAATGACATAAGGTGAGAAGAATGGCTTTTTCATGTTATATTTATAAGCTTTATGAAAAAGCTTCCACTTCACACTTTTCACTAATGTGGCTTCTTCAACACACCATCGTTTTATAACATTAAAGTCATAAAGTTATTAAATTAACATAACTTAATTTAATAACCACATTTAAAACATGAAGCCATTGAAACTTCCTGACAAAATAAATCTAACTTTTGACAACCGAGCCTGAGCTCATGCTGCCTTGCCAGAAATAGCCTGACCAAAAAAGACTTACTATAAATAGTAAGTCTCTCAAACTGGAGATTTTGCTGAAGAAAACTCTGAAACATCCGAAACTCTTGCGTAGGTGCCCTGCTAAACATAGCCATACCCAAAATAACACTTACTAAAAATAGTAAGTCCACCAATCTGAACCCAACGAAGAGCAATCCTGGCATTTAAAATCTCCAGAGTGGAATCCAACCATTGGCTCTGCTGACTGACCCCCTCTGACAACCTAATTAGCTTATGAGGGTCACCAAACTAAGCTAATCCCAAAGTTTGAAAAACGGGGACATTACATCAATGAATGACTCGAAAGATTGATTATAGCAATCAACTTGCTATATCAAACATAGTTACAGGACTCTGCGAGTCTCGAGCCGAGTTAGGCTTGCAGAGTCTTTTGGGCTCTACCAGGTGACTCGGCCAAGTCCTTCTAGGATTCTGCCACGGCGAGCCTATGCTAAAAATGAAAAATAAATATTTTGTTATTGTTTTGAATTATTTTTTTGTGTTATATTGCCATTACAAGTTTAATATCAGACAAGTGATTAGTTCAGATCGGTCAACAACAGTAAACTTGCATATATTTTACAAAATACATTAGGGATGGTAGATGCTCTTAGCACAGTAGTAATCTCATTGCACATTCTAAAAATAATATCAAAAACAACACTATTCCTTACACTTGATCGATAACACTCATTCTTATATTGTTTGATATTTAGACGATAAGAATCATAACATCCACAGACATCATATACTTGAGATTAGAATTGCTAAGAAGATACCAGACATAGCAACTCATACTTGATTGATATAATACATTTCTTTAGCCATCCGTATTGAAGCCATCTAGATCAAAAAAAAATTGAATAAGGTTATTTAGTATTATATACGATCTTATTGTTCAAGACATTTGGATATAGGAATAATCATTGCAATCCAAAGATCATTTCCATCATTTATTATCATTGTATTAGTAATAAGGAAATTGATATTTGCAATTAGCAAACTTTTACTATCTGGTTGCTTCTCTTTAGTCTTTTCTACCTCCTTTCTGAGGGAAACAATTTCCAAGTCAAGCTTCTCACATTCCCAGATTTTCACTTTTAGCTGAATTTTCAAAACATCTTTAATTCATTTAGCTTCTTCATCTTGAGTCTTCAAATCCATACTAGTTTAACAGTTAACTTATTTCCTCAGGAATTTGCATTTATACTTATGTGATCAATGTAAACTTGTTTGTGTGCAAAGTAGCTTCTATTTATCTCAATTATTGTGTCTTTAATGTTAATTGATTGAATGATTCATGAAAAAAAATTAAATCCTTAAAAATCTTTGAATTTCTTGGGTTTTTCAATTTCATGAGTCCTTGTCGAGTCTGCACGCCGAGTCTGAGTCCGAGCCCAAATCCAACTTGTCGAGTCCAAGGTGAGTCTGAATCTTGTAACTATGATCTCAAGTATGATCTTCCAACTCTTGCGATTAGCGATCTGGGGTATCGTTCTTCAATGATATAGCTTCTATCTCCAGTATGGAATTACATGCCTGCAATAGAAACAATAATGATGTAACTAATGTCAACAATATATGTCTGCAGCAGTGATGATGTCCTTGTTATGTATTTAAACTTCTGCAACCGAATATTGCCAGTGAGGAAATTGCTTGATAAGAGATCCAAATACGATAAAATATAAGAAAGGTTCTGATTGATGCCCAATTGAGTGAGAAAGATCTCGTTATTATATCCCCAAAACTGAATGGATGGCATCATCTGAGATTTGGCTAGTCACAACCTTTCTTGATCGGTTTTCTTCTCCTTATGTGAATCGTATTACTTATCAATTTATGATGACTAATGAATAAGTTGTTATCATTTAAACATTTATCCTCTTCTTGAATCAATGGTGTTAATTAATACTTTGGCCGTATCATATATACTCCTTACTTCAATAACTTACTAGTTTGTTTTAATAATCATTGGTTTTCTAGTAATATTAGTGATCATTGACTTCATAATTGATCTCTTCCTTCACAAAAATACATTGAGTAATTGTATCAAGCCTTCTTATATTGTATTCGATAATCATCTATTATTGATGACGTTTTGTTTGCACATCATTTACCGCTATACACTGTTCCTTCTGCAAGGCTTAGACAATAGATACATAAGTATGCCTAATGAAGAATCAACACGGCAGGAACGTTATTTGTTTTATGTTCTTATGGAAATACAAGGTATGGTCGCTGTGACATGGGACAATTATCTTCGAGTTTTGACTTATTAGCACTTCCAAATCATCTCTGTCGATTCCCAGTTTGTCTTGACGTTATAGCTGGTCGAGGAGATTTGTCGGGTCCCTATATTGTTACCGTATTATATATTTATTCGTCTCTTATTATTATTTATTACTTAATTCATAATTAGTTATGATGTTTTTTATTATTACTTGGATATATATATTTAATATTATTACATTTTACTATCATTTATTCATATACTTATTAATTAATAATATATATAATATATATAATATTTTATTATGTAGATAGTTTAATAAGTTATATTATTATCATTTATTTTATATAATTAGTTATTTTATTATCATTTATTTATATATTTATTAATTAATAATATTATATTATTATATAGATAATTTAATAAATTGTATTGTAATGGATTAATTAAATTCTATCCTAGAAATGGGATATTACACTAGCATAATCATTATTTATTATCACTGAGTTTTATCCCGAAAGGGGACATGACATTAGATGGATAATTCCTCCTTTCATCTTTATAACACAAAGTTTCTCTATGTCTTTTCTCTATGGTGGTACTAACTTATCTTGTTATCTTCAAATTCTTATGGTTTTTGTAGTGCGAGATTATGAACATTGTAAGATTTTGAGTTGCCATCTACAATAAGACATGTGGATTTTTTTTTTGTCAAAAACAATTTTTCCACTTCAAAAATCTCGTTGCTTCTTTGTTGTGTTATGATCTACTATTAATTTGCTAATTTATTTTTTCATTAATGATATAATTTTTGGTGATTGATCTTGGCATAGCTATTTTATAACAAAATCAATGCAAGGGATCCTTTGGCAAGAGTGAAATTGTTACAACATTCATCTAGTATTGTCTTCCCTGTTAGTATTTCAGATTATGAAAAGAAAATAACAATCTATAGATGATCTTTTAGAACTAAGACTTAGGTCCTTTCAAAAATATAGATGAATAGAAGATAGATAATACCCGGTTTAGATGCTTGAAATCTGCTGAATGATTGTAAGAAGAAGCCTTCAATCCAATGCTATTATTCTGCTCCAATCGGCTCTTTAAGTCTGCTACAATTTGCTCTTTAAGGTCTGCTATAATGCCTCTCCAATTCTGCTACAATATATGAACTTAGGTCTACTCCAAGTATGTATTAGGTCTGCTACATGTGTGAATTTTGGTCTGTTATTCTTCTTTCCAACTTGCCGAGAAGCTGCTATAATGTTGGAACAATTATGCGATGATGATCTGAATTATAAGTCTGCTGAAAGTGCGAAGTAGGGCAGTCATGTTATGTTTTCGATGATGCCTAATTCGCACTCCTTGATTCCATATAAGTATGCCTCAAGAGAGGTGTCTCTTCAATATGAGAAGGCAGCCGACTTGCATATGCAAGTCGGCTTTTATAATTATTGTTATTCAGCTGCTAACCTCAATAGATAGCTGACTATAATGCAGGTCGGCCCTCATAGCAATTTCAACAATTCAATATGCAAGTCGTCTCTCTTCTCAATCATAATGTGATATGGCATAAAATAAGTAGCATACTTATTATTTATTTTAATCTTTGCCAAGTCCATAATATTAATAATCATTTGCAATGTAATTTATCTTTGTCTCAAGGCCACAAATATTAACACTCCCTCTTGGACTTGAGGGAAAGATCAATAACATTGACCTTATAATGTAATCACTAGATCTTTATCACACTAGATCTCATTCTGACATATGAATTATTGTCCTCAATAGATTTCAATCTAAGTGATTGCAATGAGTATGAAACCATAAAAAACATAATGTATTCATACCTGATGTAGTCAATGCGATTAATCATCTTCAGATGTCTCAACCTTTGTAATATCATCTACTACAAGATGTAAGGTTATTCAACCATAACACATAATGTAAGCATCGTTCACATGTAATGAGAGGTAAGAAGCATCATTGACATTATCCTTATGATGTAAACAATAATCACATATAGATCTCAACTTTATGTATAGCATTATCTCAATAAGAATAATAGATCTCAAATCTATGTAAGAAAAGGTATCATCAATATGACAATAGATCTCAAATCTATGTAATCAGAAAAGGTATCATCAATAAATCTCAAATTATGTATCTCCCACAAGATAATCACATAATGTTAGCATGATGTAAGGTGTGGATTTTCTTCATGTGAGATTCCATCCACAAGTTCTCTAAAAGGTAGTCTTCATTGGTGATTCTATCCAAGAGCCTCAACGCTCTAATATCCAAGAGCCTCAATGCTCAAATATGCAGGAGCTTCAACGCTCAAATGTCAAGAGCCTCAAAGCTCAAATATCAAGAGCCTCAATGCTCAAATATAAATATCAAGAGCCTTAACGCTCAAATATAACAACAAAAATCATATTTTCACCACATAATAATTTGATCGTTACTTAGATTTAACATAGCGAAGAATCATATTCTCAATGGCTAGTAATATTTGATTTATTTACAACAAGTGATGTGATATCTCTTCAAAACAAAATTTGAAAATCTAACAAGGAATCAGAAAGAGTTTATAACTTGACTTTTAAGTTCATGAAGGCCCATATATAAACTCCCTCTCAAGGTGAAGACTAAAGGACAAGGTGTTCAAATTCGGTTTCTTTTACTTTTGCAATAGAGGTTTGATGATTGTTTCGATCTGGACAATTTCTGCCTTGTGACCAAATTTGTCACATCTATAGCATTGTACCTTAGAGAGATCTCTCTTTTGAAAATTGTTGTTTTGATAGTCTCTCCCTCTCCATCCATTATTGTGAGAGTTCCCTTCTTACTTGATTTGATAATCTCTTCCTCTCCATCCATTATTGAGAGAATTCCCATCTTGCCTGTTTTGATAATCTCTCCTTTTGTTCCTAAAGTTTCTTTCTCCTTTGTCTTGAAATTCTCTTTTTCTTTTGAAATCATCTTTCCTTCTTGATTGTGAGTATAAGATTTGAAGATCTTTAAAATTCGATCCTCTAGTTATTAGTCTCGATTCTTCTTGAAGACAATCAATTTTTAATTTATCAAATTTAGGCAGTTTAGGACGTGCACTGATACCTTGAGTAAAGGAGTCCCATGAGAGAGGTAATCTGTTAAGTGCTATCATAGATAGTTCCTTTTCATCATAGGTGTGCCCAATAGTTGCCAATTGATTTCTTAACTCAATAATTCTCATAAAGTATGATGTGATAGATTCTTCTTGACTTGTCTTGATTCGTGAAATTTCATTTTTAAGAGTCATAGTTCTATTTGTATTATTAATTTCAAACATTCCTGATAATGTAGAGAACATTAGATAGGTTGAGTCTAGACAGGAGATGGTGGGTATGATATTGTCCTTTACGTTGTCAATTAGAATTCTCATAGCTTTGTTATTATCCTTTTTCCATTCACGTGTCTCATCTTCATCCATTTCAGCTTTAGGTGGATTTTCTATAATTGAATCTAATTCTAGTTCTCTGAAAGCAATTAGTATTCTAATTTTTCAAAACAAGAAGTTTGTGGCTCCTTCGAGTCTATCTTCTGGTCTAACTCCACTTGTCACATTGGATTTCTTAGTTTTAAAAGTGTTAGATTGATTTCCTTAATCTGAAAGTAGATCTTTTACTCACCAAAGCTCTGATACCATGTTAGTATTTCAGACATTGAAAAGAAAATAAAAATCTATAGATGATCTTTTAAAACTAAGACTTAGGCCCTTTAAAAAATATAGATGAATTAAAGATAGATAATACCGGGTTTAGATGCTTGAAATCTGCTGAATGATTGTAAGAAGAAGCTTTCAATCCAATGCTATTATTCTACTCCAATCGTCTCTTTAAGTCTGCTACAATTTTCTCTTTAAGGTCTGCTATAATGCCTCTCCAATTTCGCTCCAATATATGAACTTAGGTCTTCTCCAAATATGTATTTAGGTCTTCTACAGGTGTGAATTTAGTTCTGTTATTCTTCTTTCCAAATTGCCAAGAAGCTGCTATAATGTTGGAACAATTATGCAATGATGATCTGAATTATAAGTCTGCTGAAAGTGCGAAATAAGGCAGTCATGTTATGTTTTCGATGATGCCTAATTCGCACTCCTTGATTCCATATAAGTATGCCCCAAGAGAGGTGTCTCTTCAATAGGATAAGGCAGCCGACTTGCATATGCAAGTTGACTTTTATAATTATTGTTATTCAGACGCTAATCTCAATAGATAGCTGACTATAATGCAGGTCGGCCCTCATAGCAATTTCAACAATTCAATATGCAAGTCGTCCCTCTTCTCAATCATAATGTGATATGTCATAAAATAAGTAGCATACTTATCATTTATTTTAATCTTTGCCAAGTCCATAATATTAATAATCATTTGCAATGTAATTTATCTTTGTCTCAAGGCTACAAATATTAACATTCCCTTGTTCTAGGTAGAGACGAATGATAGATCAACACTATCCAACACTAATTCAACAATAGTTGGAGGGAAAGTGTAATTTCCTCTTTTCTAGCTCATTCGTCATGATGTATTGTTAGCCCTATTTGCCTTGGTCCCGTGAGCTAACTAGGACTTACAGGGATTAGAGTGACATTTGGCCTCGACAATTCTAGTTTCAAGCCAATCCAAGGTGATTCAACAGGGTTTCTAGATACTTACTATTTATAGTAAGTCAACAGAGCTCAATATTCTTGGCATTTTAGTGTTGGTTTGGGAATGTCTCGTCGAGACCTTTCCAGGGAGCTATCACACATGATAATCTGAGTCCATTTGATCAGTAATTTTAATGCCTGAAGATTAATAAAGTGACTATTAAACTTAAGCTCATATTTTTATGTCACTACATAATTATAAGAGCACTTTATTCATTTTAGTGGGAAATAGGATATTTTAAAGGGAAATAAAGAAACAAAGAGGGGGGTTTGAGGAGTCACGAGGTTGTGCTTTAAAGAAGAAAGAGAGCTCATTCACATTATGCTGGGATTATGTTTTGATTATTGATTTTTTCTTTGAGAATTTGGAAGCTTCAACTTTCAATTAGTTTGAGGATGAAAACCCTCAAGTTTGGAGGCAGTGGACGGAAACCCATTGTCTGCTAGAGATATCACACGGGTATCTTGCTTGTGCCTTAAATTCCTTATATCTAGCTATCCAATCTGACTGTTATTTCTGCGTTTACGATTGGATTATGATATTGTTCTACCTGCTGGTTTAAATTCAATATCATTTCAGAAGTTATATTTTCAATTGGGTAATTTATATTATTGCTAGATAATTGGAAATCTATTGCATGAAATTATCTATTTAATTTTTTGTGTTAAAATTTAGGGAACATATCCATTGGGGATATTACAATGGTATTAGAGCTGGTTTTCTTGCTAGCCGGTGAAGTTATATCAGAGACAAATTTACAAAAGGTTTTATCAGAAACAAATTTCCAGATATTCTTTGGGGTGTTGAAATTCCAATATTGGACTTCAAAACTAAAGGGATTTTAGTTGTGAAAATAAAGTTTGCTTATTTAGAATATTTTATTGCCGAATATTTGGCATGAGCTTTGGGCGATGAAATATTGAAACTTTTAAAGGTAGCCGACACTTTGGTGATACTTGGTATTTCAGATATATATCCAAGGAAGTAAACCGCTATTGTTTTAAATTGGTTTAATAATACCAAGAGTGGGATTATTCATTAGAGATTGTTGTGAAGCTGTGGGTCGTGGAAATTTATAATTAGCAAAAGATTCATTTTTTAATTGGGATCAAAATTGTATTGTGGTCTTTATTTTATAATGCCCAGGAAAAAGTAATTGTGATGTGGTCTTATTATTCAAATCGCAACTTTAAGGTTGCTAGAATAATTTGTGATGTGGGTCCATCTCTTTTGTGAAGACTATAGTTAGCACTAAAATAAATTATCTATTTTTGTTGGAGCTGGTGAAAAATATTGCCAAAAGTATATTTAGCCTTAGCTTATTTCGGGTAAACATTTGCCATTGAATATTAAGTTTCTAATGTTTTGTGCAAATATATTTGTTGTGGCCAGAATATAATACATAGAAAATTCGAAGTGGAGATGATGAATTAGAAGTTTCTTATTTATGAAATTGCAGTAAATTTTCATGTGGGTCGGAGAAATGACTATTTAGAGGCTAAATATTTAATATCAAGCATTCAACGGAGAAAATATGTGCGATTCATTTTGGGGAGGTCATTATTCCATTACATACATTTGTGAAGATTAATGGTGGCTGTGGTGTGGTAGGCGATTCATATTCTAGGTTGGCTCGCTCAAAGTCTTTGAATTAATATGACAATCCTATTGGTCTGCTAATAATCAAGAAACAGTAGTCGACTCCTAAATATTAATAGCAGAAGCCTATGGAAGTATCTCACACATGGTCGGGTCTTTGAACGTGGCAGAGATATTGAGGATTTAAAACTTATTGTTGGCCACGAGTGTAATGTCCCCATTTTGAGCGAGCATCTGAGTTATTAGATTTAGCCTATTACTCAGTCCTTGTAGGCTAATACTGGTGATTAGAGGGCCTTGATGCGGATGTTGGCCTATTTTGAGGGACTTACTATTTATAGTAAGTCAACAGTTGGTTCCAACGAGCTCAGATGATTGAGGAATTAAATGATGCTCTGAGATTTTATTTTCGGCTTCCGATTTGGGCTCCAAGATTCTTGGAGGGAGCGCCTATTTTTAGAAAGTGACCCCGTTAGGTTCATTCATCGCCTTTCATCATCAGGATCACACCTGTGTTGTCAGATTTCAATTCTGATGCTTCTTCAATCATTTTTGCAAGATGGGTGAATTTTGATTATTATTTAATTAAATTGGCTAAGGTTGCTATTTTTATTGGGATTGTATATTGAGCGCCTTGGTGTTATAGCTCGTTAGAACCGGGTTGAGAAGTTTTAAATCTTGAGCACATAAAACAGGGAACCTATGTGTCAGAATAACATTATTTTAATGAAAGTGTCATTTTCATCATTAAAGTGGAGGAAAATATAAATAGTTTATTATATTTCAAATATGCTACCATAAAGCAAGTGTCTTTTAAGTGAAAAGTGTCATTGATAAGCTATTGAATTAAATATTATATATACAGCCTTATGAGAATTCAAACCACATTATTATCTTTGCTTTTTACTTGTTTGGAAAAATAGTTGAAGAGTTTTTCAACTAGGGTTTGAGAGGATTGATTCCTCCCCTTTTGCACTCTGAATCACTGAAAGATTGTGGTGAATTGTGCTCTGAACATCAGAGAATTAATTCTGATTATTCTGATTACAATTTGGTGCTTTCGTATACCAAATTTGTCATTATTTGCTGTGAGTTTGACCGGGGTTTCTTGGCGTCTCAATTGCCTTCCATGTCTGTTACACATTGTGCCTTTGGAGGGTGTTTGGTGGTCAAATTTGGTTGGGACGTCACCATCTGAGAAAGCAAGGACTTCTTAATGGCTGCGAAATGAAATAAAAGGGCAGTGTGTGTGTTTTGAAAGTTGCGTGCTTTCATTCTTGGGAAGCCATCTTCCCTATACAAGGCTGCGTTTGGGGTTTATGAGCCCGCGTTTCCATCTCAGGCAGCGGCACATGTTCTTTGGGCTGCGATTTAATTCCTTCAACAACCGAATACAATATGCTAGTGAACTTTGAGGTGCACACTTTAATATTTGTAATTACATATTATCAATCACCATTATATATATATTTGCAAAACTGAATAAAATTGCAAATAAGATTTTAGTATTGAAATTGTGCATTTAAATTTTAAAATTTGGTTGCATTCATATATGATAATATGTCGGAAACCAAACAATTGCAAAACTTAAAAAAAAAAACAAAAAAATATAAATTGATAGTGCAAGAGCCAGCAGGGCTCATTACAATGAGAAAAAATTGAATATCACCGACTAGGAACAATAAACCTTTACATTCAAGAAAGAGCCACCGTGAATATCATTCTGTGCCGTGACCATTCAGCTTCCTAATGTGAACAAAACAAATTACTGTCTGATTTGTGGCTCATGAAGGGTTGTTTTTTCTGTGATTGGCAGAATTGAACATTTATATATTAAACATTGGGAAGGTGACTCGACAGACAACGGGATAGTCACAATACATAATTTTCGATACACAATTAGCAGTTTGTGTTCAGGCTGCAACGTTGGTACATCTTCACTGATTTAAGTGATACGTTCTGGCTGGACTATCGACATTAAGAGATCTGATATTTGTTTACAATGATCACAACAACACTTGGGAATGTCTACAGACCCTGTACGGAGATTGGAAGGAAAAGTTAAGCTACAACAGTTCCAGGCGCTTATTTCTTGAATCTATTCTTCTTTGGGCCATTAGAGGCAGTCTTCACTTCCAGGTCAGGCCACCAATGAATTATCTCTGTCTTTGCAGTGGAATTTTATAACTGTAAGAGTTATTGTTTTTATTTGGAATCTAGTCTACATGTGTTATGAGTGTACTTGCAAAAACTGTTCAATATAAACCTGGTTAAACAACACATCGAACTTGCTAAGTAAACAATAAACTATGTAGTCATATGACTGATTGTGTCAAATTAAGAGATATTCCAAGGTCAGATTTGGGTGTATTACAATAGGGTTTGTTTTCAAACTAAGGCATAAGAATTGGGACAGATTTGGGTCGCTGTTCACAGTGGTAGTATCTTACAAGAGTGCATCACATCAATGGAAAATCTGAAAAGCAAACTCTTCTCAAAAGAATTCAATGATACATTTAATGGTGACCAGTTAAGGGACTTAGCAGAAAGAAAAGGAAGTGGGCAATTGGCTGTACATGATTGGATTACAAGTGAAGTCTATGAAATCCCTAGATGGCGTTCTCTCCAAGATAGAAGAATTAGATTCATATCTATCTAAAGTTGATCAATCGGATTGTAGGCTTCTGGATTGGGCTATGCAGCTCACAATGCTTGCTTTGGTTCAGCACAGGTTAATGGAACATCCACATAAAGATGTTTGACTTGCAGTTGTTTCATGTCTCAGTGAGACTACTCGGATAACAGCTTCTATAGAAGCTTATATTTGATGATGTATTGAGAGAGGTTTTACGATTGATTGTGAAGAGCCTTCAGGGGTTACATGATGACAAAGGCCCTGCCTTTGTTAAGAGTGTTAAGATCTTAGAAATTATGACAAAGGTTAGATCATTTGCCATTATGATTGACCTTGAATGTAATGATTTAATTCTTCAAATGTTTCAATGCTTCTTGACTAAAATCCAAAAGCATCATCTAGGCAATGTGATGGCTTGCATGCACACCGTGATGTCCTTAATCCTTGACGAAAATGATGGAATATGCAAGAAAATGCAGTTAGACTTGTTAGCCATTCGGAGGAAGGAACAAGCTATATCCCCTATTGCTTACAAGTTCTCAAGAAGATTGGGTGAACATAAACTTGGAAGGTTGAAGGAGCACATGACTGAAAATGAACTAATATCAATGGGCTTACAAGTTGTAGGATCTTCGAAAATGAGCAAGAACCAAATGAGAAGGTAGCAGATTTGTTTCACATGCCAAAAAACTTGGACACCTAATCATGTTTGTGAGGATTATAATGAAGATAAGGGAGCCAAAGAAATTCAGACCAGCAATGAAGAAGATAAGAATCTCATAGCTTTGCCTCTACAAAATAACACAAATATTGGTGGTGAGATGAATTCAGCTACTGTTAAAGATATGGGTTATACAAATCTCTACATTGGTGATTTGAAGGTTGTAATTGACACACTTTCTGTTGAGGATAGTCTTACTCAATGTGAGAGCATGTTGGAAGAAAATGACGAGATAACAACAGCCTTGACTTTGTATGCAGATCAATCCGACAGGGATGTGGAGGCCTATGATGACGTTGATAACACCTGTGAAGGGTATGATGAATCATGTGTTGTTTATAGCAACAACTCACTAATGCATGATGGTGATTTGGATGACCTATTAGAAAATACATTTCAAAATGTCAATGATAAGAAGCATGCTTTGAAGAATCAACTGAAAGTTACTGAAGATATGATTGTTGCAGCTTTAGTGTGTTATGATGACACTCATAGGATCATTGAGGATCTCTATAGGAAGGCTCAAATGGAAAAGAGACAAAAGGGAATGGAAGATGATTATTTTGTTGCTGATTTGCAAGTGGTTAGAGAAACCCTTGAATCTATGAAATCAGACTATTTATGTTTGCTTGCAAATAGGGATGATATTTTAGAGGTTGTTGAAGGACATGTTGACAGGAAGGAAATGAGAATGAGGTTAATAAGCTCATCGACAAGCTTAATGATACATGAGAGACTTTGGAGAATACACAAATTGCTCTTCAAGAAGCAAAAACTCAGATTGTTGCCACCAATCAATACAGGAAATAGGAGGGCAAAGGAAGGTTTGAGTTTTTCAGGGAGGTGATCAAGGAACTTGATAGCATACAACAGACTTATGACTTGGATAGCTGTCCAAAAAAATCAAGTAACAAATTTTTGGATCAGCCAGAACTTCAAAATGAGTTGGATAACATTCAGTTGGTTGGCAATTCTTTGTTTGAGGTGGATGCTGTTTGGACATTTGATAATCCACTCTTTGATTTAGATTGTGTAATGTCCCCTGTCAGAATGAGTACATGTATTGTTTTCCTGGATCATAGTTAAAGAAACAAATTAGAGAATTTCATAATTGTTCATAAATCTGTTCTTGAGATTATTTCTACTATTATTGCCTTAGCTATTTTGAGGTAAAGAAGACCCCATTGATTCTTTTGGCAGGACTTTGGCTCATAGGCCAAAGCTCCTCCTTGGTGACTTCCATGGGGGTCTACTTAACCATATTTCCAATCATATCATTCTAGTCATTTGGAGGACATTGTAGTGGGGTCCCATGACTCGATTGGTTTAAGCCCAAGAGAGGTGATTTCCTCTCTTGCCTTAGCCATCAGCCCTACACTCTTACCTACCTAGTCTTAGTCCAAAATTCTGAGATTGGATATATTCATCAATGTATATATTTTGTTATGTTTGAATTCTTTAACATTGCAATTCTTGGTTGTTTCTGTTTCTGAATGAATCTTCTTTGCTGTATGAATTGTTCTATAATTTACCAGTTGAACTTAAGTTGACTGATCTTACATGTAAGTATTTGTATATTCATTTTGTTAGATTCATTTTATAAGTTCCTTGATTTCATCATTTATTGGGCAGAGTATCCTATATATGGTATTCAAAACATGTTATGGTTGGATAGAATGGGTATAGGCGCACTTACCTGTAGCCTATGTGCTCCCGTAACATTCTGTTTAACTGTTACTCCCTGGGATGGGTCCATACCTATGTTACCCCAAGTTTCCGAAACGGGGGGACGGGGAAACGGGGAAACGGGTTTCCGGGACTTTTTTTTTTTGGCCCGAACAAGGGATGGCAGTGGACGGCTATATATATATATATATATATATATATATATATATATATATATATATATATATATATATATATATGAATTTTCAAATATATAATATATTGTGATTCATGAATTTCAAAATTAGTATTACAAATTGTCACATTCATCATAGCAAGTAGCAACATAATTTAAATAAGTAAATTTTAAAATTATCAATTCCATTCATTGAATCATCATAGAATATAGCATCAAATCGAATCATGATTCATCATCTAAAGACTAAGAATAGAAAATGTGAGAATAGGAACATAGGATGAAATCAAATGCATCAATGAGAGAATGAAAAGCATCATAGATTCATCATTCACATCATAATCATATATCAAAATACCCAAAGGCTGCAATTTTCAAGTTTTAAGCTGCAAAGACTTAAACTTTTAACTTTTAATTTTTAAAGTATCAACTATCAATGTATCAACTATCAATGATCATATAATGTCAAAACACTCCAAGTCTGAAACATCAAAGTCAAAATGAAAACAAAGATAGTATGACAGCTGCCCCTAATCTTGATCAATATCAAAGTCACTATCACTATCATCCTGTGCCTCAAAGGTTGCGTCATCCAATGGAATGCCAAGCAATCCTAGTGGTGTGTTGTCCTCATCAACCTAGGAGGCATCCTCGGGATCAATATCCCACCGCAAAGCTGGAGTCTGTTGATACTCTGGTGTCTTACGGTCTGCAAGTCGTAGAGCACTATGCACAGCCACTAACTTCTCCGCTCTTTTAGAGGTAAGCCTATTCCTCTTCACGGAGTGGATAAAGCTATATGTAGACCAATTCCTCTTTGCGGCAGAGGAACTAGCAACCTGTGAGAGGAGACGAATTGCAAGAAACTTCAACTCTGGTGCATCTGCCCCATGCCATTGCCACCATCCAACAGGGCTTTCTTGTGCCATCACTGCTCTATCCATCTTTGCCTCTGGTGTGCCAAAGTTTGGTCCAGTAAGGTTTGTGAAGGCAACCCATTGCTCACGAAGTGTACTAGCATCCTGAGCTGAATACATCTTTTGAAGGGCCTTCATAATCCCAAGTCTCACCTCATCATCCTCACTAGGAACATACCTTCCAGGCCTAGGCTCATACCATTTTGGATTTAGTGCATAAGCTGCCATGTGAAGTGGAGTATTCATAGCATTCCACCTCCGCAAGAAAATTGGTTTAATGTACTCCTCATACAAGGCCGAATCATTATCATGAGCCAAAATTATTTGCTTCATCTTTTGAAGCATGCTGTCCATAGTCTCATATATCTCTCCAAGGTTAGGAGAGTCTGTATCATCATATCTTATGACATCCACAACAGAAGAGATGATGGAGCAAATATATCTGCAATGAGAATAAGAACAAAATGTCAAATCAGAATTTTTTAAATTAAAATCAGATATTTAGAAATCTGAAAATGGAAAGAAATTAATGATTTAAAAAAATGAGAATCAACAATGTCTTGACTCTTACCTCACAGTGGACCACCAATTATCATCAAGGATCCTTTGTTTGATGGCTTTTCCTTCAGTAGTGTTTGCAGTAGGCCATCTATTCCACTCTGAATTCACTACCATATGTTGTAGAGCCTCATGCACCTCAACCATCCTCTCTAGCAAAATGTAGTAGCTGGCATATCTTGTCTCTATAGGTTTGAGAAATTCCTTCTTCGAAAACATCCTGAAGAGAGCAAGTGAGATGTGGTGGTTGCAAATGAACATTTGAACCTCTCTACCCTGTGTCACCACTTCTTTTATCCAAAACAATTTTCCCATGTCCTTCAATGCATTGTTCAACGCATGAACACAGCATGGAGTCCAAAAGATGTGCTTATAAGCACCTTCAACCATCATACTAGCCAATTTGCAAACATGTACTGAATCAGTAATCACCTGAACCACATTTGAGGGCCCGACCTCCTCTATAGCCTCTCTCAAAATGCCAAACTGAAAATCTGCATCCTTGCGTTTTCCTGAACAATCAACAGCTTTAAGAAAATAAGAGCCAGCTGTGGATGTGACAATAATGTTGATGAGTGGCCGATGTCTAATATCGGTCCACCCATCCATCACAATGGAACAACCAGACTTCATCCAAGTACGCCTCATATCCTCCATCACCACACTCACCTTAGAATATGCTTTATCAAGGAGGGTAGTGCGTAGTTTATGATCTCCAGGGGGTACCAAAGAGGGACCTACTATGCCTGCATCTCTTAACATTTTCTTGAAGAATGAAGAACGGGCCATGTGAAATGGGATGGCATGGGCAAAAAAGAAATCACCAACAGAACAATCTAACATTTCTCGTGCTTGTGTATTGAACAAATCTGTAACCGACCCAGGCTGGCCACTATCACTAGCCTTCCTCTTTCCTTTTTCATTTTTTTTTGTTGAGGTTCCCATACTAGGAAAGGCACTACCACTAGTGGCACTAGATGACATAGACTGAAGAGTAAATGGCTGCGAGGGTGGAGGCATTACAAAGGGCAGACCTTTAGACTTGTATTCAGCCTCCATGTGTAATCTATAACACTCTAATTTTGCATCCTCTTGTAGATCTTTACAATATTTAACTCCTTTGCCCGTAACACCCAAGAAATGAGACCACACCCTTGTGTAGCTCCCTCTAATTTCACCTTTACATATGTGACATTTATATATCCTACTTCCACCAGAATTTTTCTTTCTGACATCTATTGGATGAACAAGGCAAAGTAGAGGCTTTTTAGGATTAAAAGGGCCTTGTGCAAACTCTTTCAAGACAGTTGAAGGGATTTCAAATTTGTTTGTTTGAGTTTCATCTCTTGATTCACTCCCAACTTCTTCCCCCTGCCATTCTTGATCACTACCATCATCACTGCTGTTGCTGCTCATGTTTGAGTATGCTGTTACCAGTTACAGTAAAATTATGCAACCTCAAGATTCTGCAATTTGAGAAAAAAAAAATTTAAAAATCAGACCTCTATATAATATTAATTTTTTCTTAAAACTATTTCAAATTTCAAAACATTTTTTTTACTGTTAATGAAAATCTGCAACAATGATATGCTAATAATATTAACATATGAATTTTTTTTTATGTTTAAAAACTTAAAAACAAAAACTTAAAATTTAAAAACAGAAACTCATGCACATTCAAGTTTCAACAGATCATTTTCATCATCAACATTTGTGGAGTTGGCATCATTCTAGTAGGGAATATCATCAAATCAGTTTGGACAGGGTAGAATTCAGTTCAGACTTCAACAAAGTTGCAGATCAGATTTTTTTTACCAGTTTGACACTTTCCAATTTGCTGCTTATTGTTCTCAATTTTAAGACATACAGCCCTGGTACAATTTTGAAGTTGTGGTTCAATAAAAAATTAAATTGAAACATGGGCAAAGTGCAAATTCTAATGCTTGGGTGTTGGGAAAATATAGCGACATGATGTAGAAAGGGATATCGACATAGTCTACAATTATGTTGCTGACTGGAATGATGTATCAGACAAATTCAGGGTAGGTATGCATGTGTTCTGATTTTAATTTGCATCCTACTTGCTTTATAGAAAAAAATGCATGTTTGCTGTTATGAAGGTTTAGATTTTAATATCTGTAACAGTTGTGATTTTAAGTCTTGGTATGTTGATTGAATTTTTGTATTGGAACTTGGAAGTGGCACATTATTCCTGTTTTCCCAAAGCAATTTACCCAATGTTTGGAGGCATACAGGGTCTAAAACTAACCTAACCATGTTCTAATAACATTTTATTGTGTAGTAATTCAGAGGTAAAAAGTTGTTAGTTATCTACTTATCTCAGACTCATGTATATGCAGTCATAGTTTTGAATATTAATATTAAAAATAGAAAATCAGAATTTCCTCTTTAATTTGTACTACATTTTAAACATAGCAATCTTCATATTTCAAAAATATCAGAAAACAAGAAAAACTTTAAAACACCTCGCCTGTAAACCCTTGAAACTGCAGACGCCTGCAGCAAATGCCGTCAAAAGTTTTCAAAACACTGCAGATGCCCCACCCTTGTGCGTGCATCTAAATGACCCCTGTGCGTGCCTCCAATCTCATCTGCTCTGCGATTAAAATGAAGGCCCGTGCCTGTGTTGTCATCCGTCTCTAGCTGCGTGCGTGAGGGAGCTGGAGAAATAAAACTTCAATAGAAAAATGAAATGCTATACATAATACATATGATATGTATTAGCTGAAATGTGTTTAGGGCTTTTACTTAATATTTTATTATTTTATTGCGTGGGGCTTGCAGGCCGGAAAAGCATAAAAAATCATTTTATTACGGATGTTACCGTTTAATAATTTTATTGCTACAGGAAACTTCAAAAAGTTTCCGGACGCTCGGGGGACGGATTTGCGGTTTCCTGGTGTCCCCGAAACAGTCAACGCACATAGGAAACATGTTGACCGTTTCCTAAGTTTCGGAAACGCGTTTCCTGTTTTTCCCCCTTGGCGGGGACGGCTTGGAAACGTCCCCTGCCGTCCCCCAGTCCCTGAAACCGGGACGGTTTCTGAAACTTCGGGTTTAGGGGTGGAAACGCGTCCCCGGGTAACGTAGGTCCATACGCATATGCTGGATTATTCCCAGTGCCGTGACTGGCTTCTTCCCCACGGTGAGTTCTTGGCGTCTTCCCTGTTCCTTGTCAATGTTGCTATTTTGTTACTCCTCCGCAATGTATTGTTTACTTTGTCTTTTTTTTTAATATCCTTTCTTTCTATCCGCTTCTTCCTTGTTCTTGTTTGCTTAATATCCATCGCATAGACGCTCCTTGTAGTTGCGACCCTTCATGGGTGTCGACCTTGAAGATTATTTAATTCATTTATACTTATTATTTTTATGTGTATTAGCATATATTAATATTTATTATTTTATATATATTTTGATAAGTTGTTAATATTAATATTCATATATTTTATTAATATTAATATTGATTATTTTATATATATATATTGATTAATTATTAATATTAATATTCATATATTTTATTAATATTAATATTGATGTATATATATTAATATTTATTATTTTATATATTTATTGATTAATTATTAATATTAATGTTTATATATTCTATTTAATATTAATATTGATATTAAGTAATAATTGATATTTTATTCTATTTATTATATATATTAATTGATTATTTAATATTAATTATTTATTATTTATTCTCTTATATATATAAATTGATTATTTTCCATATATTAATCAATTACTAATTGATAATTAATTGATTGTATTGATCAATTTCCATAAATTAATATTATTGTACATGCATTAATAGGGTCATGATAGTCTGCCCCTCATTAATTTGCTTGTCCTCAAGAAATTGTTAGGTGAGAAATGGTTTCTTCTCCCACCCATGAAGCATCTTCCTCTGGTAGATTCTTCTATTTTATAAGATATTTTGAAATGGTCCTATTCCTCAACCTCCTCTCGCGTCTATTCGGGTTCCAAAATGAGTTTCCCTTCGTCATCTAGAGGTGGTAGTTTGGTGCATGGGTTGATTTGCTGCCCTAGGACTCTCTTAAGTCTGGATACATGGAAAATGTTGTGGATTTTGCTATTTTTAGGTAGCTCGATCTCATAGGCTACTTCTCCGAGTTTCTTCAAGAATTTATATGGTCCATAGAATCTAGGCTTTAATTTTTCTTCTCTGCTCTTTTTGATTGATGTTTGTTTGTAAGGTGGAAGTCTTAAGAAAACGATATCTCCGACTTCGAATGTCCTCTCAATGTGTTTCCGATTGGCTTAGATCTTTTGTTGATTTTGGGCATGATGAAGATTATCTTTTAGAATTTTTAACAGATCCATATTATGTTGTATAAAGTCTTTATCCTTTGGCACTTTACTATCCATAGAGATCAAGTTTCCAAAAGAGATGGCCTTGTATCCATATAATTCTTCAAAGGGACTCATGTCGATCGACATGTGATGAGTAGTGTTGTATCAATGTTCTCCTAAATGTAACCACTTGATCCAAGCACTTTGCTGGCCAGTGACATAGTTCTGGAGGTAGCCTTCTATCCATTTGTTTATGATTTTCGTTTGCCCATCTGTCTGGGGGTGGTAATTGGTGCTGGGAGTTAATTTCGTTCCTGTTAGCCGAAATAGTTCTTGCCAGAATTGACTTAGAAACTGACTGTCTCTATCACTAATTATGTTCCTGGGTACTCCATGGAGTCTAAAGATCTCTCTGAAGAAGACCTTTGCTATTTGTGGTGCCTTGTAGTCGGTTGCTATTGCAAAGAAGGGTGCATACTTAGTCAATCGATCAATCACCACATAGATGCAATCTTTCCCTTGTACCTTAGGGAGTCCTGTGATGAAATCCATTGAAATACTCTCCCATTTTTGTTCAGGGATGGGTAGTGGCTGCAAAAGTCCCACGGGAGGGTTTTGTTCTGCTTTATTCCTTTGGCAAATCATACAGTCTTGGACGTATTTCAGCACATCTTTTTTGAGACCTTTCTAGGAGAACCTTTCTCTTATTTGTTTATAGGTCTTATAGAATCCTGGATGCCCTGCTAGGGCATTATCGTGGTATTCCTTCATAATTTTCCCCTTTACCTTTGAGTTAGGAACGAGGAATATTCTTCCTTAGTACAAAATGAGTTCATCCACTATCTTGAAATCATCATTGGATATTGACCCTTCAAACATCTCACTGGCCTGGGGATCCTTTGCATATTCTGTAGTGATGGCAACCTTCCACTCCCCCATGATGCTGGTTATGGTATTCGAGTAGCCTTGGTGAGACAAGGCGTCGGCTACCACATTATTAGTACCTTTGACATATTCGATATCAAAATCATAAGCCTAAATTTTACTGACCCATTTTTGCTGACGATCATTGAGGTCCTTTTGGTTCATGAAGAATCTTAAGCTATTATGAAGTTGAATCTATGAAATCAGACTATTTATGTTTGCTTTCAGATAGGGATGATATTTTAGAGGTTTTTGAAGTACATGCTGACAAGTTGAAGGAAAAGGAGAATGAGGTTAATAAGCTCATCGACGAGCTTAATGATACATGAGAGACTTTGGAGAATACACAGATTGCTCTTCAAGAAGCAAAAAATCAGATTGTTGCCACCAATCAATACACGAAACAGGAGGGCAAAGGAAGGTTTGAGTTTTTCAGGGAGGTGATCAAGGTACTTGATAGCATACAACAGACTTATGACTTGGATAGCTGTCCAAAAAAATCAAGTAACAAATTCTTGGATCAGCCAGAACTTCAATATGAGTTGGATAACATTTAGTTGGTTGACAATTCTTTGTTTGAGGTGGATGCTGTTTGGACATTTGATAATCCACTCTTTGAGTTAGATTGGGGAGTTTTTCCCAATTCCAGTGGTGATAATGAAAGTGACTGCATGATTTGGGACCTAGGTACAGTTCCAAGTGATGAGGGATGGTCACAGGATTGGAGTAGTGGATTAGTTTTTAGTGTTAGTACTACCGCCTATTGGCATTAAGAGATGGTAACCAGTAATCTTGCTAGGGGTACATGGCAATTAAGTATTGTCATTGATTGGCAAAAGAGGAAAGAGGAAAGAGGTGTTTTGACATCTGAATCTAAGGTCTAAAGATCTAAGGAGAACACCAGTGGTGGATCTTTATGTAAAGAGACTGGTTTGGCAACCGGTGACACTATGCAAGAAAGAAGAGACTATATCTGCTCATCAAGAGAAACCGGTCACTAAGCAAAGTGCATCGGCAACCAAGGAAAGGATTCAACCGAGGAATGGATACAATCGGTGTTGACTATGCAACCGAGGAAAGGGTGCAACGGTAAGCAGAGGAAGGAAAGGTGACAGGTCAAAGTTCTTACCTGTTCACAACATAAGGATCTTAACCGATCAAGTGAAGACTTCGTTATGGTAAGATAAATCGGGGAATTCATAGCCTACTATCTGTTAAACAACTCCTTGACCGGGATTTACTGCACTAAATCCGAAAGACTTTGAGTTAACATGATGATTGATGCAAGGCGTGTTTGAAGGTTTTAAAGCCGGAGTTTGAGGCTTTAAAACATGGAGTTATCTCATGCGAAAGAAAGGTGCTTGGCACACATCTATTGTTTTCTTCATAAAGCAGATAAAGCAAGGGCATACATCAGATGTTTCCTCAGTGAACTAATACTCCACTGGGTGATGAATCCGAAGGAGATCCGTAACTAGGTCATGCATGAGAAACACAATTACGGCAAGGACTATATATTCTTTTGCCTATCAAGAATATAGTTTTCCCTCATTCTGCGAAAGCAAAGAGTGAACCTATACGCTGAAGAAGCTAAGGTGAATAGAGACGAAAAAAAAAGGGAGAAGAGTGTGCAGAGAAGCACAAAAGAAAAAGAGAACATACCAGCGGTGACCGGTGATGTTTCTTAGTTGAGTATAACAAAGATCTTATTAGGCTATGCAAAGCCATTTGTAAAAGGTCAATCCTTCTATTGTTTTCTAACAATTACAATAGTCAAATCCCAGTATTTTGGGTGGACTTCAACAACTCCCTTGTATTAAATCCCTTAACCGGGTGACATCTTTTAGGTGTTCTAAGTCCTTTAACCAGGCAGGCACTAACCGGCCTTATTGTATCAAATCCCTTAACCGGGTCGCATCTAATAGTGCGTTGTAATCCTTTAATAGGGAAGGCTCCTAACAGGGCGCACTTCAAAAGAGTGCAGAATTTGTGAGGTCTCCTCACACCGTGGTTTTCACCCGATTTGAGTTTCCACGTGATAAATCTGGTGTTACTATGTGGATGATTGCTTGATGCTATTCTTATGCTTGAATCTGTTTTTCTTAAAGTAGAAGTATACTCCATCAGATTCGTTTTATAGGTTTTACAGGTGCTAATTCACCCCTCCCCTCTCAGCACCGGTTGGGACTGTCACTGCCCACTTACTGATCAACCTACATATGAGTTCAGATTTGGATCTACAAGTGAGCAGGATGGATTCTTTGGTTCAGCAGATGAGTGGTTCTGGGTTGAGGATGGTTGGTAGATATGTTTTGATTAGAGAAAATGATTTTTCAGCTGCTTCCTTACCCGTAATTTCTATGTATTCAGTGGCATTTCAGATTGTTTACTGTTGTGCTAGTTCCTTCCTTGTGAGGGTGTTGACTTCAGAGTACTTCTATACTTCAGTTGTGATGTCCCCTATCTTAGAGGTCAAATTCGATAAATACACATTGAAAACAAATAAAAATATATTAAATAAATAATATATTATTGACAATAATATACTATTAATTATTTATATAATAATAAATAAATAAATTAATGAATGAATAAAATGTAATATTAAATATAAATATTGATATATGAACAACATAAATATATTCCAATACATATATAACTGGCTCAAAATATACATATTACCTCGAATATAATGAGCAGCTTGGTCAGAATGGCTATTGTTTCCATTAGTCAAATGATACCAATGACTACGGTGAACAATAATATGGAAGCCGTGTTTGTTAGTAAGGATATCGCTATTTGCCAAAAATGTTATCGGGTCAATACTTGGAAAATACGATGACTATGTGACACATCGACAATCATTGTTGTAAATTACAATTAGAATCGATAAGGGGAATATCGATTATTAATACCAAACAATTATCTTCAAATATTAGGCTTAGTCTTACATAAGGAAATGATATATATTATTACCCGATGGCATAGTTTTAGCAAATATATTAATGGTAAGGAGATGTCAACAAGCTCATCCGTATGATAAATAAATTCTTATCGATAATTGAAGGATTCCTATTAAGTATTAGTAAGTTGACTTAACACAATCAACAAGACAAAACCGAGTATCACAATAATACAGGGGTGCGAATAATAAGGAACACGACCTTGAGAAGACATGGGTTACATCCCCTAAAACGTGACTTCTCATACGAACATGTATGTAAGGGGGGATTACAAGGCGTAAAGGATACGGGAGTTAGAAAAATCGTTTTTCAAAGAGAAGTAGATATTGCAGGCGGCTCATACATACTGGCAGAAGCATAAAAAGGGGAGAATATAGAGCCTCTCCAAGATCTAAATTGTCCATAGATTTGGAATGACACACTATCGGCTAGAGTCATCGAATGTGATATAGGATGATCACCGAATAGGAAGGATTCCTCTCCAACATCACGACAATTGGAAATATTATACACAACAAATATAATACATTCTAATTTTATCATTGAGAACTTCAATCTCATCATTGGATATAGTTCTCTTATTAACCACAAAGATTTTAAGACATTGATTAGAGAAGGCATTAAGACATCTGAAGATAAATTCAGTGAGGGTGATCTTTAACCTAATTCGCAGTAGTATATCATAGAGAATGAAATCATTAAATTGATAAGATTCAATTGTAGATGAGAATATTAAAGATATAGATTCCTCTGGGGTATAAATATCACCTTGAAGTATTATATGATACACGGTCATTTTATTAGAGCAACTCAAATTCATTGCATAGGGCATTCTATACACAACAGTTCATAAATTAAGGATGATCGATTAGGTTAAAATATTATTATTATTGCATAAAGGTTATCAACCATAAATTCTCGCAAAGCCTCTAGATATTGTATCCTTGCTTGATAAGTAAGATTCTAAAATCAAGAAGAGTTCTCTGGCAATTGAAATCTAAGTATAAAGTCACATATTCTTAAGTGATTATAGTAGGGACATCACATCAGTGCAGCTAGTTGTAGGGCATTTTGTGGGTACGACTCAATTATTCTTCATGTCTATTTGGGATAATTTGAATCATTATGGTCAATTCATAACATCAGTCTGTGTGCTTGTAGTGGGTTGGGTGTGTTGGAATGCTCATTTTTCCTACACTAGCATTTGGAGGCAAATGGTTGATGACAAAGTTACAGTAGTTCACTACAGGAGTGGTACTTGGATCATGATTGACAGGATGTCTTATGAGGTGGTCTCTTCCGAGATACCATGGAAAAATACATATCATGGCTTTTATCTCAGCGCCCTTAGAGTTTTCAGCATAGTTATAGGACTCTGCGAGTCCCAAGCCAAGTCAAACTTGTAGGCTTGTTTTGCCTCTGCTAGTTGACTCGGCCGAGTCCTGGCGAGTCTTTCTAGGACTCGCAGAGTCCACGGACTTTGCTGACTCAACAAGTCTTGTCAGCAGGAAATGCACAATAGGAAAAAATAGCAATTTTTAATTGTTTTTTATTTTTCTGCATTTTATAATTGTTTGAGTTGAAGTTTATTTTAGTATTTTCGTATCTGATAGGAAAGCAAATAATTTAGACCTATTTTGATTTTCTGAATTTTGTATTTCATGAGTACTTGTTCTAGCATTCTTATAACATGATTTTTTTTTCCTTGCATTTTGATGTTGTCTTTTGTGTTTTGGTTGGGACTTTCTTGAGAATTGTTTACATTTTGTTGAAATATGATCCTACAGTTTCTATGAATGATGAGCTCTGTAATGTTGTTAATGTCTACGAGAGTGTAGCATTTTCTTTTGTTTCCTCTCATAAAAAAGGGTTTAATTATAGCTTTGTCCAAAAAAAAGAGTTCTTACATTTCTCTTTTTACATTGCATGCCATTAGTTGCTGGCATCTATATTTTAGAATAAGTTATTGGGAACAAAAATACCACACAACAAGAATTCCATGGCCTGTTTTCTTCTTATACCAATCTAAGAACATTAAAGGCTACAATTGGACAAGAAAGACCTAATAATGGTCTTGAACTAAATGCTCTTAATATATGAAAACAACTAGATCAATCAAAGTAGGACATGCTTTGTTGCTGGCATGATTAAAAAAGTGCAAAAACACAGCTGCAACAAAAGTGTGGCCAGCTATCAAGTCACACATTTCCTTTTGAGAGTCAGTAGACAAATTGTTTCCAGCCAGAGCAATAGATAACCTGTTGCAGAATGGAAAGCAATTGTCACTATTGTCCCCATTTTTAATAGAATTATTGTATTTGGGTTCCGATTGATTTAGTTTATCTCAGCCCATTTTTATTTTTTGGCGTAGGTGTAGTTGTCGCCGTCAGCTCGTTTGTGCACTCTTAGGAGTTTTCCCCGACGGGTATTTATGCTCGGCGTGTAGGTTAGTTTTCATATGTTGAGATTTATATTTGATTTGTATTTGCGAATTCCTGTTGGGATTTTGCTGTTCGCCATTTCGGAGGTGAAAGACCCTCCCTATTTGGTTTGTTGCAGTTTCGGTGGGATTCAACCCTCACCCTACTTTGCTTGTTTCTGCTTGTATCGGATCTGGCAAATTTGAAGTTCCGTCAATAAATTCAATAAGATCTTTCTGGCAATCATATTAGTTGGTGTATTACTCTATGTTTGCAAATTCATATCTAATTATCTACGAAGGAGAAGTGGACTTCAATCAGGCGTCTGGAAGGCATCATCCCTCATCTATTCCCATTGTACGGCTTCCATCACCTCAACCGTACGGCTCGAGCAACTTCCTCAACAATTCACCGCCGGGACAAAATTTACCGCCGGACAGAATTCACCGCCGGGACAGAATTCACCGCTTGGACATAATCACCTTCCAGACAAAATTTACTGCCGGGACATAATTCACCTCCAGACGGAATTCACCGCCGGGACAGAATTTACCGCTGGGACAGAATTCACCGTCAGGACAGAATTCACCGCTGGGGCATAATCACCATCGAGACAGAATTTACCGCCGAGACAAAATTCACCGCCGGACATAATTTACCTCTAGATAGAATTCACTGTCTGGACATAATTCACTGCCGGGACAGAATTCACCGCCGGGACAAAATTCACCACCGGACATAATTTACCTCTGGACAGAATTCACCGCCGAGACAGAATTCACCTCTGGACTGAAATCTCCTTCGGGACATTACAGTGGTATTAGAGCTGGTGATCTTGCCAGCTTGTTGGGATGATTGAGAGATTTTGAAATTCTGATCACACTATGACGCCCAGTAGTGATGGACAGTGGTGGTTGAAGGCACTGCAAAGGATTAGCAAATAGCTTAGCGAGGGTATTGATCTTCCATTAGATATATTGGAAGTATGTTTGTGTAAGGTTGACCAATTACCTTCAAGATTTATACAGAGGATCCTTTCTCCAATTAAGGATGCCTTAAGTCAACCCAGGCTTGTGAGACACCATGACAAGGAAACGAAGTTGGCAGCTGCAGCATGTCTTAGTGAGATTTTGAGAATCTGGGCTCCTAGAGAACTGTATGATGACAACACCATGATAGAGATATTGCATTTGATCATTGACAGCTTTCAAAGTCTTGATGACTTTAGTGGTGACCCTTTTGGCAGGAGATCTACAATATTGGAGAATTGTGCAAATGTCAAAGTAAGTAACCTCCTCTTAGACTTGGAGTTGCAAGACTTGATCCATGATATGTTTCATCACTTCTTGGTCACAATCAAGAAATTTCATGATAGTAAGATTTCGGTTGCTATGGAGAGCCTTATGATTTCGTGCATTGAAGACATGGATGAAATATCCCAACCTATCATATCTATGTTGTGGGCTATTGATAATCTTGAATGTGTTCCGTCTATGGCAGTGTGTAGATTGGTCAGTAATGTATTCCAACATTGTGAAGAAAAACTAATATTTCATTTGCACAAGTTGGAGAAAGTTGATGATGGCAATAAAGGTGATGCTTTACACGAGGCCCTGTCCGTCATCGAGGCTCTATCCATCGTCGAGGCTCTGTCTGTTGTCGAGGCCGTGTTTGCTGCCGAAACTGTGTCCGTTGCAGAGGCTTTGTCTGTTGCTGAGACTCTATCTGTTGCCGAAGCCCTGTTTGTCGTCGTTGGGGCCGTATCCGTCACCAAGGCTGTGTTCGTCGTCAAGACTCTGTTCACCGTCGAGATTGTCTTTGGGTCGAGGTCCCCTTTGGACTGAGATTGCCTTTGGGCCGAGATCCGCTTCAAGCAGAGTTTTCCTTCGAATCGAGATTCCCTTCGGGCCGAGATTGCCTTTGGGTGGAGATCCCCTTCGGACTGAGATTGCCTTTGGGTCGAGATTCCCTTCGGGCCGAGTTTGCCTTCGGATCGAGATTGCCTTCGGGCCAAGATTGCCTTCGGGTGGAGATCCCCTTCGGACTGAGATTGCCTTCGGGCCGAGTTTGCCTTCGGATCGAGATTCCCTTCGGGCCGAGATTGCCTTTGGGTGGAGATCCCCTTCGGACCGAGACTGCCTTCGGGTTGAGATTCCCTTTGGGCCGAGTTTGCTTTCGGATCGAGATTCCCTTCGGGCCAAGATTGCCTTCAGGTCGAGATCCCCTTCGAACCGAGATTGCCTTCGGGCTGAGATTCCCTTTGGGCTGAGTTTGCTTTCAGATCGAGATTCCCTTTGGGCTGAGATCCCCTTCTGGTCGAGATCCCCTTCGGGTCGAGATCGCCTTCGGGTTAAGATCCCCTTCGGGCCGAGATTGCCTTCGGACGGAGATTGCCTTCGGGCTGAGATTGCTTTTCGGGAGTCTCGCAAAATTACCTCCGGGCAGAGATCACCTTCAGAATAGTAAAGTGTTGTCGGCATCAGCATCTGTGTCTGTGCCCATGCTAGAAGAGATTGTTGAACATGAGGGTGTGAAAGATTTCATGGGTTGGCGTTGTTGGGATCCTAGTGAGGGGCATGACAATAGTTACATGAGAGTGATGCTGTTAAAGCTTGATGACGGTTTACTCGTCCCAACTAAATCCAATTATGTGCATATGGTCCAACAGGAGCACAGAGTTTTCAGCGGATATTACTACCAACGTCCGCACTTGGCTTGGGATTTGAGCATTGATGAGTTTGATGTTTGCTTTCATTGGGATCCTGGTGACTCTGGGCATGACAACAATTATATCAGTGTGGAGCAGCGGAAGCTTGATGGAGAGTTACTTTTCTCGCTTACTTACAGGCGCATGCTCGTGGTCTTGTTGCGGCTTGAGGGCTCCAGTGGATACAGTTATTAGTGTTCGCACCTAATTTGGAATCTTGGGTATTGATGATGAATTGCTTGAGGGCAAGCAATCTTTGGGCGGCGAGGATTTGTAATGTCCCCATTTTTTAATAAAATTATTGTATTTGGGTTCCGATCGATTTAGTTTATCTCGGCCCATTTTTATTTGTTACCGTAGGTGTAGTTGTCGCCATCGGCTCGTTTGTGCATTCTCGGTAGTTTTCCCCGACGGGTATTTATGCTCACCGTGTAGGTTAGTTTTCATATGTTGAGATTTATATTTGATTTGTATTTTCAAATCCCTGTTGGGATTCTGCTGTTCGCCATTTCGGAGGTGAAAGACTCTCCCTATTTGGTTTGTTGCAGTTTCGGTGGGATTCAACCCTCACCCTACTCTGCTTGTTTCTGCTTGTATCGGATCTGGCAAATCCGAAGTTCCGTCAATAAATTCAATACGATCTTTCTGGCAATCATATTAGTTGGTGTATTACTTTGTGTTTGCAAATTCATATCTAATTATCTGCGAAGGAGAAGTGGACTTCAATCAGGTGTTTGGAAGGCATCATCCCTCAATATCTGTTCCCACTGTACGGCTTCCATCACCTCAACCGTACGGCTCGAGCAACTTCCTCAACAATTCACCGCCGGGAAAGAATTTACCGCCTGGACAAAATTTACCGCCGGATGGGATTCACTGCCGGGACAGAATTCACCGCTTGGACATAATCACCGTCGTGACAGAATTTACTGCCAAGACATAATTTACCTCCGGACGAAATTCACCGTCGGGACATAATTCACTGCTGGGACAGAATTTACCGTCGGGACAGAATTCACCGCCGGGACAATCACCGTCGGGACAAAATTTACCGCTGGGACAAAATTCACCGCCGGACATAATTTACCTCCGGACAGAATTCACCGCCGGGATAGAATTCACCTCCGGACCGAAATCTCCTTCGGGACATTACATTGTAGTTTTGTGTTCCAAGCATTCCTCCAAGATTGCCTAAATATCCTAATTTCATTGTCATCCCATTCAGGAAATGCAATTGATGAAATAGGAACAATCACTTGATTTATTGGGCACTATTTATCTCAATTATTGTGTCTTTAATGTTAATTGATTGAATGATGCATGAAAAAAGTTTTAAATCTTTAAAAATCTTTAAATTTCTTGGGTTTTTCAATTTGTTGAATTCCGACACCAAGTCCGAGCCTGAGCCCGAATCCATCTTGTTGAGTTCGAGCCAAATGTAATGTCCCCATTTTGAGCTAGCATTGGAGTTAGTGGATTTAGCCTATCATTGGGTCCTTGTAGGCTAATACTGGTAATTAGAGGACCTTGTTGTGGGTTTTGGCCCCTTTTTGAGGGAGGGACTTACTATTTATAGTAAGTCAACTTATAGTTCTACTAAGCTCAGAGGATTTAGAGGGGTTATATGATGCTTTCAGATTTTATTTTCGGCTTTCGATTTGGATTCCCAAGTTTCTTGGAGGGAGCATCTATTTTTAGTAAGTTACCCCGTCAGGTTCATTCATCATCTTTCATCATCAGGATCACTCTTGTGCTATGAGATTTTGATTTTGATGCTTCCTCAGTTGTTTTCGCAAGATGGGTGAATTATAATTATTATTTAATTAAATCGGCTAAGGTTGCCATTTTTATTGGGAATGTATTCTGGGCATCTTAGTGTTATAGCTCGTTGGAACCAGGTTGAGAAGTTTTAAATCCCGAGCTTATAAAACAGGGACCCTATGTGTCAGAATAGCATTATTTTAATAAAAGGGTCATTTTAAGCATTAAAGTGAAGAGAAATATAATAGTTTATTATATTTCAAATGTGCATATAAAGCAAAGTTTTTTGTAAGTGAAAAGTGTGTGAGAGAAGATATCTTTTATTATAAAAGCAATGTGTTGGGCAAAAAGGAATTCATTCATAGACTTGTGTTTTTTTTGTGAAAATGGCAGAGCGGAGAAATGGCTAGGGTTTGAGGACTGATTCCTCATTGTGCAATTTGAATCATTACAAGTTAATGGTGAATTTTGCTGCTGACATTTTGAAAATATAATTCTGATTCTGGAGATGCAATTTAGTGTTGATGTATGCTAAATTGTGAAGAGTTCTTGATTTGTACTTGTTACATTATTGTTCTTCATAAGGGGTTTGATTTTTTTCATTAGAGGATCAAGGAATGATTAGGAAGGCCGATGTATCTTCCTGATTGATAAATCAATCAATATAGTGAGTTGATAGTCAATATTCAAGATTAAACATTTGTTATCAGGTGCGGTTCAGTATAGGAAGGCTTCGTTTTATTCCATTAAGTTTGCAAACATTTTTGGGAGGCTGCGTGAGTGTTATGAAGGGACGTATATTTTTTAGGAAGGGTGCAACATACTTATTCTGGGTTGCGTGACCAATTTTGGGAGCTGACTTCACATTACAGAGGCTACGTGAGCTCCCAGCCAGGTCGCGTCTGCATTTGGGAAGGTGTGAGCACAATCAACGTGGCTGTTGTATGTTGGCATTGAGTGATTGTAACCGGTAAGCATACTATCGGTATAAGTATTGTCATTGATTGGCAAAAGAAGATAGAGTTTTGTCATCTCTATTAGGTCTAAAGATCCAAGGAGATCTGTATGAAAGGACGATGGCTTGGCAGGTGGTGCCACCATACAAGACAACAGTGATTGTAAGGAAATACAAATCGGGGTCCCTGCACAAAGCATCAACAATCGGATAGTGTCTACAGTCAAGCAAAGGAAGATACAACCATCAATTGAGGACTAGGCCACAACCAAAATCAGTCAAGCACAGAGAAAGCAACAACAAACTGGTATCAACAATACAACCAAAGTGCGACCGATAAGCCAAGGAAGGGACAGTGACAGGTCACAAACTCTTACCTGTTCACAACATAAGGATCTCAACCGATGTAGCAATAACTTCGGTTTGAACCGAGGAAGTCATAAGTCAACTACCTATTTCAATCACTCTTTGACCAGGATTTATTGCACTAATTCCGGAAAACTTTGAGTTAAACTGGTGATCGGTTTTGAGGCGTGTCTGAAGGTTTTAAAGCTGGAATTAGTGGCTTTAAAACAAAGCGTTATCTTGTATGAGGGAAAGATGCTGGACACGCATCTATTGCTTTCTTCATAAAGCAGATAAAGCAAGGGCATGCATCAGATGTTTCCTCAGTGAACTGGTACTCCACTGGGTGATGAATTCAATAAGTATCTGTAATTAGGTCATGCATAAGGAGCGTAATTAGGGCTAGGGCTCTATATATTCTTCTGTCTAAGGAGAATAGAAGTTGTCTTTATTCTGCTGAGTAAAAAGAGTGAACCTGTATGCTGAAGAAGGTAGGCGTGAAAAGAAGAAAGAAGAAGTCAGAAAGAAGAATGTTCAAAGAAGCACAATAGTAGAGGAGAACGCACTTGCAACGACCGGTGATGCTTTTGAGTCAAGCACAAGCATAGATCTTATCAGGCTGTGTATAGCAATCTGTAAAAGGTCAATCCCTCTATTGTTCTCTAACATTTACAATTGTTAAAGCCTAGTATCTGGGTTGACTCTAACAGGTCCCTTGTATCAAATCCCCTAACCGGGTGACATCTAGTAAGGTGTTCTAAGTCCTTTAATCAGGCAGGCACTAACCAACCTTGTTGCAGCAAATCCCTTAACCGGGTCGCACCTAACAGTGTGTTGTAATTCTTTAACCGGGAAGGCTTCTAACAGGGCGTACTCCAGAAAAGTACAGAATTGGTGAGGTCACCTCACACCGTAGTTTTCACCCTATTCGGGTTTCCACGTGATAAATTTGGTGTTTCTGTGTGATTGTATGCTTGTTATAATATGCTTAAATATGTCTTAGCTTACAGTTACAAGTAATACTTCACTAGATTTAAAGACAAGTTTTGTAAGGTGTTGATTCACGCCTCCCCTCTCAGCATCGGTTGGGACTGTCAATTGGTATCAGAGCCAAGTCTTGTTGTTTTTACTGCTTAACAGCCTAAAGAAAAAGTCAAGATGATGAGAAAGGAAGGACCAAAGTATTCAAAAGAAAACTTTACTCTGTGGTGCAACAGAATGAAGCTGTACATGAAGACCACCGGAGATCAGTACTGAAATCATGTTACCATTGATTACAGTGAACCAGCTGGCACTCTGACACTTGATCAACTGAAGATGAAAACCGAGCACACAGCTGCTATGGATATGATAGCTAGCACGCTACTTGATCATGTCTATGCTGAGATTGAACATCTAGATTTTGCCTTCAAGATGTGGGCCAAGTTGCAAGTGGTTTATGGAGGAGACCCAAATGTTCAAAGAGCCAAGGTCTAAAGCCTCAGAGGAAAGTATGATGACATGAGGATGAATTAAGGAGAAGACATCGAGCAATACAACAACCGAATCAAAGAGATGATCAACTCCATCAGAAGCGCTGGAGGAAAGCTCAGTGAAGAGGAAGTGGTTAGCAAAATACAGAGAACTATCAAACCTCAGTATGCCATTAAGATCTTTGCTATTCAAGAGCTCAGATCAGTGACGAAAGATCCAGTCACCCTAGACTCCCTAATCAGTAAGCTGTTTGCTTTTGAATTAAGTAACTTTGATAATAGCTTACCCATTCAGGAAGCAGCATTTAAGTCTTTTGTCAATATTTGTTCCACCAAAAAGGGAAGAGAAACTGGTAACTGCTCTTCCGGTATGATTGGTAACCTTGTTGAGAATCTTCTCTCAGAGGAGATGGAGCAAGATGAGTTTGAAGCACTCATTGCTAGGAGATTTCCTAGAGGGAAAAGGAAGTATAAAGGAAAACTTCCTCTGAATTGCATCTCTTGCAACAAGATAGGACACATTGCTGCCAGTTGTCCAGATAATTATAATAAAGATAAGAGAGACTGGTTCAAGAGCAAAGCAAAGAAGGAATGCTATCTTGCAGAGGAAGGAGTTATAGATAATGAATCTAAAGACTCTGAGGATCCAGATATTGCATTTGTTGCAATAAAGGAGGAGAGCCCAGTGGTAAATGAAGTAGCACTCATATCTCGATCTCATCAGCACGATGATTGGATCATTGACAGTGGCTGTACTGACCACATGACCGGTCACAGGAACAAGTTTATCAACTTGGAGCTCAACGACAACGGATCAGTTACCTTTGGAAATAATGCCCCTTGTGCCATGAAAGGTAAAGGCTCTATTGCACTCTGTAACAATGCTGTCTATGAAGATGTGTACTGGGTTGAAGGACTCAAGTACAATCTAATGAGTGTTGCACAACTGAACAACAAAGGATTCTTGTTAGAATTCGGACAAGGTTCCTGCACAGTCAAGAATCAGTCTGGAACCCATGTTGCAATCGGTAGACAAAGCAAAGGTAATCTGTTCTACCTAGACTCATTGGAAGGAGCTTTTCTTATAGCTTCAGTCAAAGGTGAAACAAGCAAAATCTGTCTTGTTTCCAAAGAAGACAATAGCTGGTTATGGCACAAGAGACTTTGCCACATAAACTTTGATAGTATTGTCAAAGTAAGCAAAAAGAAATCAGTTAGAAGACTCCCTTAGATTACAAAACCCGTCAGTGGTGTTTGTAAAGATTGTCAGTTCGGAAAACTAACAGGAACAAGCTTCAACAGTAAGTCTTTTACTGCTGAAAATGTTCTAGATCTTGTGCACACAGATCTGTGTGGACCAATGAAGACAAAGAGCTATTATGGAGACCGGTACTTCATGATCTTTGTAGATGACTTGTCAAGAATGATGTGGACACTCTTTCTTAGAGAGAAATCAGAGGCCTTCCACGTGTTTAAAATCTACCAAGCTAGAGTGGAAAAGGAAACTGGTAAAAGCTTGAAGTGCCTGAGGTCAGACAGAGGAGGTGAATACACCTCACAAGAGTTCACTCACTATTGTGAGGAACATTGAATAAAGAGACAGTTTTCTGCACTGAGGACTCCTCAGCAAAATGGAGTAGCAGAAAGAAAGAATAAGACTCAAATCGATTGTGCTAGAACCCTGTTGATTCAGAAGGATCTCCCTCATCACTTTTGGAGAGAACCTGTCAGTACTATTGTCTACACACTGAATCCAGTTCAAGTCATAAAAGGAACCGGTAAGACTCCTTATGAACTATGGTTCAAGCATACTCCTAGTGTAGGTTACTTAAAAATCTTTGGTAGTAAATGTTACATCAAAAGAGATATGTACTCTTTTGATCCCAAGAGCGATGAAGGAACATTTTTGGGGTACTCTACCAAAAGTAAGGCCTATCGGTGTCTGAACAGGAGTACAGGCAAAATAATTGAAAGTATCAATGTAAAAGTTTGTGAATCTTCAAAACCGATTAAGAAGACCAGTCATAATGATCATGATAGTTTTGAAGGCCAAAATGAAGGAAATGCCTTTTTGTTCAATGAAGCAACAACGGAAGATGAAAGAGAAATACACATGAACAGACATCTAGAGCGGGAGACTGTACTTGAAGCCAACAGGTCAATGTAGGATGGTGAACAAGAAGATGTCCAAAACCATGATGAAGAGATTGCTCAACCGGAAGAGCCTGACCAGGAATAACGACCGGTTCTCCCAAGGTATGTCACATATCACTCCACTGACAACATTATTGGTGACAAACATGCTAATGTGTTGACTAGGAAAAAGGCCAAAGAAAATATCTGTTTATTTTCCTGTATAGAGCCCAAATCCATAAGGGAAGCTCTAGAAGATGACAACTGGGTTAAGGCCATGGAGGAAGAAATTGAGAAAATTAAGAAGAATGACACATGGGAGCTTGTGCCAAGACCAAAGGACAAGAATGTCATAGGGACCAAATGGGTCTACAGGAACAAGCTGAATGAGGATGGGAAAGTAATAAGAAATAAGGCAAGATTGGTCTGCAAAGGGTATGCCCAAGAAGCTGGACTGGATTATGGAGAAACTTTTGCACTGGTGGCCAGATTGGAAGGAGTAAGAATTCTTCTTGCCTATGCTGCACACAAGAAATTTAAAGTGTATCAGATGGATGTCAAATCTGCATTCCTGAACGGAATACTGGAAGAAGTCTACAATGAACAATCAGAAGGCTTCACATCTACAGATAATGATGGTATGGTCTGTAAGTTGAAATGGCTCTTTATGGACTTAAGCAAGCTCCAAGGGCATGGTATGAAAGGTTGCATACATATCTTCTGACCATAGGATTCATAAGAATCGGGGACAACAACAACATGTATTTGAAGATCGAAAAAGATGGAAATCTGATTGCTGAGATCTTTGTGGATGACATCATCTTTCGAGGTGATGAAAGGATGAGCAAAGCCTTTGCTGAAGAGATGAAGAAAGAGTTTGAGTTGTGTATGATAGGTGCCATAAAATTCTTCATTGGACTTCAGGTCCATCAGCTAAAAGAAATTCTTAAGACCTTTGGACTTGAAGAATCTAAGCCGGTTGGAACCCCAATTATAACCAACCTCAAGTTATCAAAGGAGGATGATGCAAAAGAAGTGAATGAAACAATGTATCGGTCCATGATAGGAAAATTGCAGTATGCTGTTCACTGTAGACCAGACATTGCACATGCGGTTGGCATAGTGGCAAGATTCTTTGCTAATCCCAAAGAGACACATCTGATAGCAGTAAAAAGAATCTTCAGGTATCTAAGGGGAACCGAGGAATATGGTTTATGGTTTCCACACAAGGGAGGATTTGAGGTGAAAGTTTAAACTGATGAAGATTGGGCTGGCAACATTGATGACAGAAAGAGCACAAGTGGTGGTGCATTCTTTCTTGGTGGAAGAATTGTTTCTTGGACAAGTAAGAAACAAAATTGTATCTCACAATCTACTGTAGAGGCTGAATATGTTGCTGCAGCAATCAATTGCACACAGGTAATCTGGATCAAAAAACTGTCGGAAGGAATCAAAGAACAGATACCTGAACCGATAGCTATCTATTGTGATAGCACCCTTGCAATTAACATATCCAAGTACCCTGTTAGGCACTCCAAGACAAAGCACATTGCCATCAAGTATCATTACTTGAGAGAGTTGGTACAAGACAAGGAGGTGAGATTGAGTATGTTCCCACCAAGGAACACATTGCTGATATCTTCACAAAGCCATTACCGAAGAGTACTTTTGAGTATCTCAGAGGTAAACTAGGGGTGATACCCCTGCATGATCTTCAGTAAACCTGAAAAGGTGATCATCAGTTCATTATGCTTCAACAGAGTGTTACACCTCATCTTTTCTGGACTGACGAAAAGGAATGCTGCTCATAGGAGCAGATTAGATAACGATAGTCCTTCTAACTATCCTTTGGCATTATTGTCAAAAAGGGGGAGAATTTGGCAATAACCAGCAGATAAACCGGCAGTGACAGTAGTAGTAATACTGAGATTCAAGCACTGTAACCCGGTGATACAATAATGTGATATGATTGCCCATCAAGATTTTGCCATCAATGCCAAAGGGGGAGATTGTTGGCATTGAGTGATGGTAACCGGTAAGCATACTATCAGTATAAGTATTGTCATTGATTGGCAAAAGAAGATAGAGTTTTGTCATCTCTATTAGGTCTAAAGATCCAAGGAGATCTGTACGAAAGGAGGATGGCTTGGCAGGTGGTGCCAACATACAAGACAACAGTGACTATAAGGAAATACAAACCGGAGTCCCTGCACAAAGCATCAGCAACCGGATAGTGTCTACAGTCAAGCAAAGGAAGATACAACCATCAACCGAGGACTAGGCGACAATCGAAATCAGTCAAGCATAGAGAAAGCAACAGCAAACCGGTATCAACAATACAACCAAAGTGCGACCGGTAAGCCAAGGAAGGGATAGTGGCAGGTCACAAACTCTTACTTGTTCACAACGTAAGGATCTCAACTGATATAGCAATAACTTCGGTTTGAACCGAGGAAGTCATAAGTCAACTACGTGTTTCAGTCACTCTTTGACCGAGATTTACTACACTAATTTCAGAAGACTTTGAGTTAAACTGGTGATCGGTTTTGAGGCGTGTCTAAAGCTTTTAAAGCTGGAATCAGTGGCTTTAAAACAAAGCGTTATCTCTTATGAGAGAAAGATGTTGGACACGCATCTATTGCTTTCTTCATAAAGCACATAAAGCAAGGGCATGCATCAGATGTTTCCTCAGTGAACTGGTACTCCACTGAGTGATGAATCCGATACGTATCTGTAATTAGGTCATGCATAAGGAGCGTAACTAGGGCTAGGGCTCTATATATTCTTTTGTCTAAGGAGAATAAAAGTTGCCTCCATTCTGCCGAGTAAAAAGAGTGAACCTGTATGCTGAAGAAGGCAAGGGTGAAAAGAAGAAAGAAGTCAGAAAGAAGAATGTTCAAAGAAGGACAATAGTAGAGGAGAACACACCTGTAGCGACCAACGATGCATCTCAGTCGAGCACAAACAGAGATCTTATCAAGCTGTGTATAGCCATTTGTAAAAGGTCAATCCCTCTATTGTTCTCTAGCAATTACAATAGTTAAATTCCAGTATTTGGGTGGACTCTAATAGGTCCTTTGTATCAAATCCCCTAACCGGGTGACATCTAGTAAGGTGTTCTAAGTCCTTTAATCAGGCAGACACTAACCGGTCTTGTTGTAACAAATCCCTTAACCGGGTCGCATCTAACACTGTGTTGTAATCCTTTAATCGGGAAGGCTTCTAACAGGGCGTACTCCAGAAGAGTACAAAATTTGTGAGGTCACCTCACACCGTGGTTTTCACCCTATTCGGGTTTCCACGTGATAAATTTGGTGTCACTGTGTGATTGTATGCTTGCTGTTATAATATGCTTAAATCTGTCTTAGCTTATAGTTAGAAGTAATACTTCAGTAGATTTAAACACAAAAGTTTTGTAAGGTGCTGATTCACCCTCCCCTCTTAGCACCGGTTGGGAATGTCACTGTACACTTGTCGAGGCTGCGCCAAGAAGTTTGGATGTCATTACAAATCGTCAATTGCACATTTTGATTACCAGGTGGCAATAAACCTCAATAATAAATTGATGTTAATGAGTTACATTATATTTTAAGTTTATTTTAATTGATGCTCAATAAAAATTATAAAGTTTGAGCTTGTTATGAATTCAAATGTGGTAGGAAAATTTATTTGTAACAAGCATTTTCAAAATACATAGAAATTGAAATTGCAATTAAATCCAATAAAGAAATCAAATTCCAGAAAGAGCCAATCAAGCTCATCACACCAAGTCCAAGTCTTGTAACTATGGTTTTTAGACCTATGAGAGTTGTCATGCATTACATCAACAACTTAGGTTGGGATGACATGTTTTATTTTATGCCTATAGTAGGTGTTATGTACTGACATGGGAGATCACTCGTAGTTGGAGAGTTATTCAATGATGATATCTTTCTGGGGTACTCCTAGCTCTTTATATCTGATAGTCATGACAGCATGATAGTCTAGGATCTTGGTATTGACTTTCTTGGTACGTTACTTTAATGGGGGTTTGATGAGTGGCGTCACAATTCCAGACATATAATTTTTATCAGAGTAGAGTAGTAATCTGGTAGAGTAGCATTCTTGAGGTTGATATGGGATCTAGGTATTTGGTTTCAACATGTAGCTGTAGATTTCTTGAGGACAAGCAATCTCTAGGAAGGGAGGACTATAATGAGCCCTTTTCTGGCCCATTCATCATGATGTGTCGTTAGCCTATTTTCCTTGGTTCTATGGGCTAACCAAGACTTCTAGGGATCAGAGTGAGATTTGGCCTAGGCAATTCAAGTTTTAGGTCAATCTGAGTTGATTTAGCAGGGTTTCCAGATACTTACTATATATAGTAAGTCAACAGAGTTCAATATTCTTGGCATTTCAGTGTTGGATTGGGAGCGTCTCGCCGAGACCTTTCCAACAAGCTATCAAAAATGATAATCCAAGTCCATCTGATCAGTAATTTTAATGACTGAAGATTCAATGATTTATTAATAAAGTGACTATTAAACTTAACCTCATTGTAATGTCCCCACTTTAGCAGTTGACCAAGCGTGTGTGCATTAGCCTTGTTCTACATGGTCCTGAGGGCTAACGAAGGGTTTAAGGAGATCCTGGAGTGTTTTGGCCTAGTCATTTCCAGTTTGGGCCAAAATGAAGTTGATTTACTCAGTTTCAGGCATACTTACTATTTTTAGTAAGTCAACAGGACATAGTGGAGGCCAGTTTTGGTGATTGGCTTTGATACTCTTCGGTGAAAGCTTTCCGACGAGCTATCACTTGCATTATTCGGAGTCCGATTGCTAATACATTTTAATGCCTGAAGTTTTATTAAAGTAACATTTAATTTAATTGTAAAGTATTAAAGTGTTAATTTAATATTTATTTTATGGGGATGTGTACCCAAGGGAGACATAAGGGGATATTTTAATATATGTTTTATATTGCTCATTTTTTATCCCACATTGCCCATGAGAGTTGAACCGACCCTTGGAAATAGAATAAAAGGAAGCGTTTGTGGCTTCATTAAAACCTTACACAGCTTAAGGGGTTCTTTGGTTTATGTGGTTTTTATAGGAGGTTTGTTAAGGGATTCTCACAGATTGCTGCACCCTTGACAGATCTTACTAGGAAAGGGGCCTTCGTGTGGACAGGGGCAGCACAGAGGTGTTTTGAGCATTTCAAGCAGGTAATGTCTTCATGTCCAGTTCTAGCTCTACCGGATTTCACGAAACCTTTTGAGCTTCATTGTGATGCATTGGGTGATGGGATTGGAGCAGTATTGATGCAGGAGAAGCATCCCATTGCATTCGAGAGTAGGAAGCTCCGGGGAGTTGAGAAGAGTTATTCTATCTATGATCGAGATGTTGGCCATAATGCATGCATTGGCCAAATTCCGATCATATTTGGTAGGTGGGCGTTTTGTGATCAAGACTGATCACAACAGTATTAAATACTTCATGAGCCAGCGTGATCTTAATTACCGGCAACAGAAATGGGTTACTAAATTGCAGGCTTATGACTTTGACATAGAGTTTGTCAAAGGTAAGAAAAACGTGGTGGCTGATGCCTTATCTCGGAGACCTCACTTATGTGCTCTGGCAGAGATTTCAGGAGATTGGAGAGATCGGATTATAGCAGAGTATGTCGGAGATGCTTGGGCTTCTGGATTGATTTCAGGTACCATACAGGATGATCGCTATGAGGTGATAGATGGATTGATCAGAGTTCAGGATAGGGTTTATTTGATTCTATCGTCACACTTGAGAGAGGCGATACTGAAGGCATTTCATGATGCACCCACAGCTGGGCATCCAGGGGTCTTCAAGACCTACAGGCAGATCCGAGAGCGGTTCTCATGGAGAGGGCTCAAGGATGATGTTCAGAGGTATGTCAGGGAGTGTGCAGTTTGTCAACAGAATAAGGGAGAGCACACATTTCCTGCAGGGTTATTACAGCCCTTGCCCATTCCTGATAGGAAATGGGAAAGTATTTCGATGGACTTCATCACTGGTTTACCACGAGTGCAGGGAAGGGATTGCATCTATGTGGTGGTGGACCGCTTGACGAAGTTCGCTCACTTCTTTGCTATTCTGTCCACTTACACAGCAGCACAGGTGGCAGATCTTTTCTTTAGAGAGATATTCAGGTTACATGGGCTGCCCAGATTCATTGTTAGTGACTGGGATAGTAAGTTTATGAGTGTTTTTTGGCAAGAGTTGTTTAGATTGTGTGGTACAGATCTTACACCTAGCACTAGTTATCATCCACAGACAGATGGGCAAACAGAGATTGTGAATAAATGGGTGGAGATATATTTGAGGAACTATGTAACTGCACAACAAAAGGCTTGGATCAGATGGTTGCATATGGGAGAGTATTGTTATAACACCACTTATCATATGTCCATCGGGATGACTCCTTTCATGGCACTCTATGGTTATGAAGCACCTAGCTTCATGGATTTAGTTTTGGGGGACAACAGAGTGCCCAAAGCCAAAAACTTATTGCAGGATAGTCAGGACATCCTGAAAGTGCTCAAGGAGAATATACAACAGGCACAGAATCAACAGAAATTGTACGCTGATCAGCACCGAATAGAGCGCAGTTTCGAGGTAGGGGATATGGTTTACTTGAGGCTACAACCATATAGACAGTCATCGCTCAAGAAGAGCGGAGCTGAAAAGTTGAAACCTAGATTTTATGGTCCCTACAGGGTAATACGCAAAGTGGGCGAAGTGGCCTATGAGCTTGAGCTTCCAGAGGGCAGTCGGGTGCACAATGTGTTTCACGTGTCTAGGCTTAAGAAAGCCATTGGTCAGAGTGTAGTGCCTTCTGCAGATTTACCCCCTTTGGATGAGGAGGGGAAGCTTGTGTTAGTACCCGAGGCTATTTTGGACACCAGAGAGAGGAAGCTTAGAAACAGGGTAGTGAAGGAGTATTTGGTCAGATGGAGAGACCTGCCGGAGGAGGATTCTACATGGGAGAGTGAGCAGGTTATTCAGCAGGCTGGACTGAGATTGCTTGAGGACAAGCAATTTCAAGGGGGGCGGACTGTAATGTCCCCACTTTAGCAGTTGACCAAGCGTGTGTGTGTTAGCCTTGTTCTACATGGTCCCGAGGGCTAACGAAGGGTTTAAGGGGATCCTGGAGTGTTTTGGCCTAGTCATTTCCAGTTTGGGCAAAAATGAAGTTGATTTACTCAGTTTCAGGCATACTTACTATTTTTAGTAAGTCAACAGGACACAGTGGAGGCCAGTTTTGGTGATTGGATTTGATACTCTTCGGTGAGAGCTTTCCGACGAGCTATCACTTGCATTATTCGGAGTCCGATTGCTAATACATTTTAATGCCTGAAGTTTTATTAAAGTAACATTTAATTTAATTGTAAAGTATTAAAGTGTTACTTTAATATTTATTTTATGGGGATGTGTACCCAAGGGAGACATAAGGGGATATTTTAATATATGTTTTATATTGCTCATCTTTTATCCCACATTGCCCATGAGAGTTGAACCGACCCTTGGAAATAGAATAAAAGGAAGCGTTTGTGGCTTCATTAAAAAGGTTGAATATGAGAAGAAATTGGTGTGTGAGTTGCAGATTCGTTCTTGGCATTTGAGGATGTTTGTCCTCTCTTGTGACATTCTAGACGTCATTCCCTTGGGGTTTGGCCTTTGGAATCCATTGTTATCAGTTTCATTATCAGGCAGTTTAGTTGCATTTCCACCTATAGGCAGATTTGGTATTTTGCTCATATCTTCTTCACTACTTGTCCAATGCTTATGCCGCTTTGAGGGAATGATTTTATGAAGGTAGTGGAATGATTGAAGGACAAAGTACTGTAGCGGCACTATTCATGCGGCACTATTCACATGGCACTATTCATGCGGCACTATTCACGCGACACTATTCACACGGCACTATTCACGTGGTACTATTCACGTCACTGTAGCAGCAAGTTCGAAAGCATGGGCTGGAGTATTATTTCATTAATGCTGGAGTAATTAGTGAGTTGATAAATCTGCCATGTATTTTGGTTTTATTAATTCTGAAAATAACATTTTATCGGCAGCAGTTCATTGTCCACTTTGCATATTATTGTAGTTTATTTCTTGTTTATGTTGTATGATTCCTATTCCATGCACAAAACACAACAAACAAATAAATGTTTGATTTCCAGTGTTATAAGGGGTTTAAAACATTAAATGGAGAAATAAGAAGTTGAATGCAAACTGTTTGACATAATTCCTTTCAGCAGTGGGTTTAGTTTTTTGGGGCATTTAGGGGTGTCCATTACACTCATTATTATTATATGTCACTTTATAATTATAAGAACACTTTATTTATTTTAATGGGAAAAGGATATTTTAAAGGGAAATAAAGAAACCGAGAGGGGAATGTGAAGATTTGCGAGGTTGTTCTTAAAAGAAGAAAGAGAGCTCATTCGCATTATGTTGGAATTATGTTTTGATTACTGATTTTCTCTTGGAGAATTTGTAAGCTTTAGCTTTTAGTCAGTACGAGGACAAAAACCCTCGAGCTTGGAGGCAGTGGACGAAAACCTAGTGTCTGCTGGAGATATCACATGGGTATCTCACTTGTGCTTAAAATTCCTTATTTCTAGCTATCCAATCTAACTGTTATTTCTTTGTTTATGATTGGATTATGTTATTGTTCTGCTTGGTGATTTAAATTCAATATCATCTCAGGAGCTATATTTTCAGCTGGGTAATTTATATTATTGCTGGATAATTGGAAATCTATTGCTTGAAGTTATCTTTTTAAATTTGTGTTAAATTTGGGGAAAATATCCATTGGGGATAATACAGAAAGTCTACTCCATGTTAATTTCTTCTTTGTTTAGAGGTTCTTTAACACCCAAAGGATTCATGGCTTATTCTCTAATAGAAACCTAAATGATGCTCACATAATTTGTAAATCTTTCTTGCCTTGTTATGGCAGTCCTCATCTTCAAACCACATGATCTTCAACATATTCCAAGATAATAATTATAAGCTTACTAGTTTTCATGTCATCATAACTAGATCAAGCACAATGCTTTTCAGCTTGCCTACTTGATGAGTGCAAACATATATGTGAATGCTTTATCTATTATGTAATGTCCCCGTTTTCAGACTATTGGGATTAGCTTGGTTTGACTACCGTCGCAAGCTAATTAGGCGATCAGAGGGGGTCAGTTGGCGGAGCCAGTGTTGGGATTCCATTCTAGAGGTTTTGATTACCAGGTCCGCTCTTCGTTCGGGTCTATTTGGTCAACTTACTATTTTTAGTAAGTGGTATTTTGGGTATGGCCAGGATTAGCAGGGCGTCTGTATGGGGTGTTAGATGTTTCAGGATCGAGTTTCAGGGGATCTCTAGTTTGAGTGACTTACTATTAATAGTAAGTCTATTTTTAGCAGTTGGCTATTTCTGGTAGGGCAGTTGAAGTTTGAGGCTCTGGTGTTAGAAACGGATTTGTTGCAGTCAATGGGTTGCAGTGGCTTTTTATTTTGAAGTTATCGTTATTAAATTAAATTATTTTAATTTAATAACTTAATGACTTTATAACTTAATGTTATAAATTGAAGTTGTGATTAAAAAAGCCTTTTAAGTGAAAAAATGAAATTGAAGCTTTTTCTAAAAAGTTATATATTCAATTCGAAAAAAGCACTTTTCATTACCTTATGTCATTTATTGAAAATTGAAAAGTTTGTGTGGAGAAGGAAACCGATTTTCCTTGGAGGATTGCTAGGGTTTTTGTTTGGTCTTCATTCATGGAGAGAAGACGGATTTCTTCCAAATCTGTTGACTGATATCTGGAATCTATTTGCTACTGAATTGATGAATTTTGAGATGATGTTTTCATTGCCATTGAATCATGCTGAATGATATGCCAAGCTGTGTAAACAAGGAAATTGTAGGGATGGGGGTTAGTACCGTACAAAACTGTTGGTAATCAACCTTCCTTGCGTGGAGTTGTTTCGAATGATTGAATTGATCATAGGTGGTTCTGCGTTAGGGTTTTGTGAAGTTGGAATGCTGGTGCCAATACATAGCTTGCGTATGGACTGCCTACAAGCTGTAATCTTCATTTAGCAAGGCTGTGTTTCAACATCCAGCATGTCATTTTTTATTGAGGTGCTGAAAAATTGTAAACTCATTTTTGTTTGGGATTTAGAATAATTGTTTTAATATGCTGGTTGGTTTAACAAGGTAGAAGAATTAAATTTTTATGTTAATTTGCTACTGGTGTTATTTTTTTAAAAGTCTGGAGAAATTCATTTAGAATTCATATTGTTGAAAACATTCAAACAATTGCAATTAAATTAGAGTTAGAAGCCAGTTTGTAGTTAAGAGCTAGGCAGACTCTTTATAGTGGTATTAGAGCATTTATCCTGCCATCCTGTGGGGTCTGGATTCATTTATAGTTTGAAGTTATTTTAAAAGTGATCAGCACTTCCACTTTCCCTAGCTATGGATAAATACAGGAGGCCCAGTTTTGGAAGTTGCCATAATAGTGTGGGAAAGAGAGAGGAATTAAATGCCTTAGTGGAAAGTATGGAAAGACTTAGGCTTCATCAATAGAGATTGGCGGAGAGTTTGTCGGATCCAGTGACAGTAGATAGGGCAACGAGGTATATGGTCTCTGCTTTTAGAAGGCCGACATCGAGATTGCAGGGAAGAAGGCTTGAGTTTTCCCCGACAGGTGCCCATGATGCAGATGTTCCTATATCTAGTACAACACTTGCTGAACCTATCCACAGTGCTGATGATGGATTTATTTCACAGGAACATGTGAATGTTTCAATACCATTGGTTGACAGCAGCGCTGAGCATCAATAGGTTGAGGCTCCCAGAGTAGTCGTTGCGAGTTGTACAGAGGCAGCTGATGCTGTAGTTATCACTGAGTGTTCAGACTCTTCTGTGGAGGGAATTGTTATTGGAGATTTTTATGTCAGCTATAGTAGTGTTGCTCCAGTGCAGGAGGCAACTGCTTTCTCATATGGAATCGATGCATGTATGGAGTCTCCTAGTGGGGATGTTGGTGATGTGGGTACTACAACGGAGTTAGTTGATGGCGGTTTATGCTCTAGCATTATTGGTGCACAGCCTGACGTTGAGTCATGTGTGCAGAGTCAGGTGTTAGTAGTTTAGATTTTAGCGGGTGATGTGGAAGCTGATAGTATAGACACATTTGATGACACTTTTGAGGATGTTGTGAGCTGCATTGGGGATGACACCCCCTGTGAGATGTTGGGCGATGACTGCGAGGAGCGTATGAGCTCTGACAGCTTTGAGGTTTATGATAGCAGTCGCAGTGTGGGATCAGTACAGGAGACAGTGGTTTTTTCCTATGTTGAGGATGTGAGCATGGAGCTATCTAGTGATGACACTCATGATGGGAGTGTTGCAGTTGAGTTGGGTGACATAGATTCATGCCATAGTTCAGTTGATTCACATGACGACATTGAGTCGTGTATGCAGCTAGAGCTAGTGGAGGAGTTAAGGATAGATGATGTGGACACTAGTATCATAGATATTTCCGATACTGAGAGCAAGGATGATGAGTGTTGTAGTGTTTCTGGCTTTCTATATTTGACTTTGGGTGTGGACTCAGCGTTGTAATATGGTGGTGGTGGGTTCCAGGATTTTGTGTTACAGGGACTCACAGATGAGGGGGAAGCATATGAGTGACAAGAGTTTGTTACAGCTAGGGCTTCCACTTCTAGAGAGGGGGTTACTTCGTTGGTGACTCATGGGGATGATTCTTCCTGCAGCGAGACATGTTTGACTTATCAGACCTTGGGGGAGTACTCTGAGTTGTTAGTGAATGAGGATGGATCCTAGGATCTGGGTTGTCAGGCGGTTGTAGAGGACGAGGTAGCTGGAGATTGTGTTGAGTCAGATTCAGCAGCAGCTTCCTCGGGGTTAGATGAGGACGTGTCCGATGCCTGTACTCAGTTTGTAGGTGTGTACTTGGATGAAAGTACACAAAGATATGGTGATCTTGAGGGGAGTTTGTTGGATGCAACTTCCTTTCATAGTGTGGACAACACAGTTGAGGTTGTTCATAGGAGGCCTGTTGTGCAGAGTCATCATGTGACTAGCCAGTTGCGAGTTGATGAGAGAGATATTACTTCTACTCTCGAGCATTTTGATGCCACTCATCATTTGTTGGCTGTTAATGGTTGGGGTGCTCCTATGATAGATGATCACAGTGGTGGTTACCTTTCCTTGACAGAGATTCATTCCTTGCGGGAGGCTGTTAGGATTTTGAGACAGAACTATTTACAGTTGGTAGCTGACCGAGATCACCTAGTAGAGTGGGGGAGTGCAACATATGAGGCATTGATGGACAGAGAGGAGGAGGTGAGTGAGCTTACTCAGGAGCTCACAACGACTACTGAGGCTTTAGAGGGCGCTCAATGGGCTCTTCAAGAGTCGTAGATCCAGTTAGAGGAGGTGACCGTGGAGTTGGAGCATTTACGGTCCACACTAGCCCCAGACCCAGTTCGATTGCACATTGAGATGGTTGGTGGTGAGTTTGCTTCTACAGTTTTGGATACGCGACATGATGATATGGCAGACATATCTGTTTAGGATATGGGTGCACTAAGCACGGATGAGGCCGAAGTACCAATGGAATCAAGCTCTCATGTTGATTTGTTTCCTTTTGCTGGAAATGAATCTATTTCTTCGTCTCATATAGCTCATAGCATGGGACAGTTGGTAGTGCCACATTTTCAAATGGATTAGTTGTGGGTCGCAGGGGAGCAGGTTGACGCTTCCATGTATAATTTCTACTGCACCAAGTCATTCATGGAGTATTTACTTGAGAGTGCAGATGTGCGAGAGGATTCTTACAGAGTGTCTGAGGGTAGTCTCATTCGAGGCTCTTGTGCTATTCGGAGGTTGGTAGGGAAGATTGTGGAGACTCTTTCAACGATGCTTCCCCACAGGGATTTCGAGGTTGGATTTGTTGAGAGGGTTGCTTAGGATCCTAACCAGCCTGCGGTTATGAGGAGTCAGAGATTGGAGCCATCTCTTGATTCCTAGTAGGGTAATGATGAGCCATTGACAGAGATTTGGGCTTTCTACCGGCATTATAGGGTGGGGTATGCTCATCATTTTTCTTTTGACCGAGAGGTAGAAGATTTGATTTCACACAGGTGTAGACCGGTTCCAGTTTCTTACCATCCATTATGGGATGGATTGTACCATCTTTTGCAGATGGAATTGGCAGTTGCAAGTATGACCACTTGCAGCATCGACACATCCAAGGCGGTTTATCAGAGGTTAGAGTTGGTAACAATGATTCAGGTACATTTGGTCATTGTCGTCTTCTCAGTGCAGTTGGGTGTGAGTGTCAGTTAGACAGGGACTCGAGTATTGAGAGAGTTGTTTCAGTTGGGTTGAGTTCTGCTGGGCTGTTTTCTACATCAATATCTACAGTTGGTCTTCAGATGATGTTTCCAGTGATGTCAGTTATTTGGGTGTTGAGTGCAGTTTCTCAGTTGCTAGTTTCTATACTGTTGATGTTGTTGGTTGCTTCACAGGAGTATGAGGTTGATCGGGATATTACTCATGACCATCCTTGGGATCCGGGTGCTTTTTGATGTTGCTTGTTTTCCTGATTGCTTGAGGACAAGCAATCTTGGGAAGGGAGGACTGTAATGTCCCCGTTTTCAGACTATAGGGACTAGCCTGATTTGGCGACCCTCACAAGCTAATCAGGCGATCAGTTGGTGGAGCCAATGTTGGGATTCCATTCTAGAGGTTCTAATTACTAGGTCTGCTCTTTGTTTGGGTCAATTTGGTCAACTTACTATTTTTAGTACGTGGTATTTTGGGTATGGCCAGGATTAGCAGGGCATCTGCATGGTGTGTCAGATGTTTCAGGATCGAGTTTCAAGGGAACTCCAGTTTGAGTGATTTACTATTTATAGTAAGTCTATTTTTAGTAGTTGGCTATTTCTTGGAGTTGGCTATTTTTGGCAGGGCAGTTGAAGTTTGAGGCTTTGATGTCAGAAATGGATTTGTTGCAGTCAGTGGGTTTTAGTGGCTTTTTATTTTGAAGTTATTGTTATTAAATTAAATTATTTTAATTTAATAACTTAATGACTTTATAACTTAATGTTATAAATTGAAGTTGTGATTAAAAAAGCCTTTTAAGTGAAAAAATGAAATTGAAGCTTTTTCCAAAAAGCTATATATTCAATTCGAAAAAAGCACTTTTAATTACCTTGTCATTTATTTAAAATTGAAAAGCTTGTGTGGAGAAGGAAACCGATTTTCCTTGGAGGACTGCTAGGGTTTGTGTTTGGTCTTCATTCATGGAGAGAACATGAATTTCTTCCAAATCTGCTGACTGATATCTGGAATCTATTTGCTACTGAATTGAGGCATTTTGAGATGGTGTTTTCATTGCCATTGAATCATGCTGAATGATATGTCGAGCTGTGTAAACAAGGAAGCCGTATGGCTGGGAGTTAGTACCGTACGAAACTGTTGGTAATCAACCTTCCTTGCGTGGAGTTGTTTGGAATGATCAAATTGATGATAGGTGGTGCTGCATTAGGGTTTTGTGAAGTTGGAATGCTGCCGCCAATAGATAGCTTGCGTATGGACTGCTTGCAAGCTGTAATCTTCATTTAGCGAGGCTGCGTTTCAACATCCAGCATCTCATTTTGTACTGAGGTGCTAAAAAATTGTAAACTCATTTTGGTTTGGGATTTAGAATAATTGTTTTAATATGTTGGTTGGTTTAGCAAGGCAGAAGAATTAAATTTTTATGTTAATTTGTTGCTGGTGTTATTTTTCTAGAAGTCTGGAGAAATTCATTTAGAATTAATATTGTTGAAAACATTCAAACAATTGCAATTAAATTAGAGTTAGAAGCCAGTTTGCAGTTAAGAGCCAGGCAGGGTCTTTACATATTAATACTAAGATCGTGGTATCAAACATAAATGACAAGTAATAGATGGTTGTTCATTGTCTTGAGAATAAATTTTGCATTGTTACTGAAAATCAGTTGTTTTTGGATGTGTTGGAAATAGAATGAGAAAAGGTGAATTGAGTTCTTATAAGAATTTGGCGAGGGTCAATTTCATGGTCCAAAAATGAGTTGGATTTAAAACAAAACACAAAGCTGAATTTTGTTTGAAGAATCAACTTCTACACGTGAAATCGATATCTTTTGTTCTATTGCTCAACAAATGGTTTTCTTTAACTTCTAATTTGTATATTTGTGGTAAACAGACTAAAAGTGTTGATAAACGCTTTGAAGAGCTTGGTGGGTAGGGGGATTGTCCCTCGTTCAATCCATTGGTTCTATTAACTTAATGACTTGAAACAATAATCAGTGACATCAATCAATCATTCAAGATGCCTAAGATTATATAAGAAGATGACACAATGCTGGTTATTTGTAATGTTCCCATTTTCGTGAGCATCAGAGTTTTTTTGGATTAGCCTATCATTGACCCTCGTAGGCTAAGCCAGATGGTTAGAGGGTTCTCAGTTGGCAGAATAGGAGGCTCTTTCCTTTCAAGAGTATAGAAGCATTCAAGAATTCTCTTCGTTTGGTTTAGTTTGGTACACTTACTCTTTATAGTAAGTCATCTATCCAATATTTCTATATTTGACTGGGCACCTGGACCAGCCTCAGTTATAGTGATGACCTTTGGCACCTTTGTTTTGATTAGGTATTTATGGATTTACTAATTATAGTAAATCATAGGTTGATAGAGAAGGAACCTTACTATTTTTAGTAAGTCACCTTGGTTAGAAGTGAATGCAGTGGGCTACCTCCTGGTGAAGTCAGAATTGATTTGCGATGATTAATGATGGAGTTATAATATTATAATTGTTATTAAAGTTATACTTTAATAATAATTAATTATCAAGTGCATATCATTAATTAAATTAAGAAGTGACTATAATAAAGCTATGTTGTATGGGTACTCGTACCCATACCCCTAGGACGTGTACTGAGTACTGGTACACATACCCAAGTACAGGGTACTCCGTGTGTACTCAGTGGAGACATCATAGCTAAGGACCTTCATTAAGATTTCTTATTTTTGTTTCGGTTTATTGTTTGCATATCAGCTTGTTGTTTATCAATCTTAATTCAATACGTAATCAGTTTGAAACTTTGAGACAATACTGATTAACAGTAAATTTTATCACTGTTCAAGTCAGAAATTTATCATTTGCAATATGTCATTGTTATATGATTTATGATTTTCTTATTCATGCTTAAAGTTTCCCTTCTCTGTTATGCATCTAAACATTTAGCATATATCATTATTACACACATATTGCAAATCTGAAACTGAAAACAATACATTATATGTGAAAACTTTATCATCGTTCTTGTTTTTGAAAATTCATTGTCATGACTCATTTTCAGATTTTCTATAAAATATTATATTAAATGTTTTTTTTACGTACCCAAGTACCCCTGTCCACTATTTTGAAAAATAGTCGTACTCATATCCGTACACGTATCCTAAGTACCCAAGTGCCCCCGTCCCCGTACAACCTTGTAGTAAAGTTATAATATAAAGTCACTTAAGTTGTTTCAGCTTGTTCGAGAAGCACTTCATAAGGAGGAATTAAAGTTTAGAATGTTTTATCCCACATTGCTACAAATACAAGCATTCACCCACTAAAAAGCTATATAAGCAAGGCCATCCTTTCATTTGAGTTATGTTATGAGAATATATGCTAATGCTATTTCTCCATTGTTGCTGGAAATCAGTGATTTGTTTTTCTAAGGACAAAAAACCTTGGAACAAGAAGGTTTTGGACGAAAACCCATTCCTTCCGTTGTGGATTCACTCAGAGTTCACTCTTGGATTTCAAAGACAGTTTTGGTAATCAAGTAAGTTTATCTTTGCTAAAGCTTTCATGGTTTAGAATTAATTTTGGACATATTGGGAAGCAAGATGTGGGCTGTAGCGTCATTTTGTAGCCATAAAACACAAGGACAAAAACCGTCTAGGCATATAAAGAAATGAATTGTCAACATCTATACCAAATGAACTCTGCAAGTTTCCTCTTATAACATTTTCAAGAGGTTTCACTCTCTTCACCAATCCATGTGGGATAAAACAAATCACCTCTTTAGTCTCCCAAATATTAAAGGCCTCATTCTTTTAAAATTAGTAATTTTCTCGTCTTACTTAGGATGTCAAATGACCCCTTTTTAAAAACAACGTTATGTTACTAAGCCAAGGGGTACAAGTCTCTAAGTCGCTTAAGTAAAAAAGCGACAATATAAGAGACTTAGGTAACTAAAAGTCAAAATATATTTCTTTCAACACAATTAAATTTCACCAATGTCCAAGAATGACATATTTCACTACTGGGAAATAGAGGTTGACCCAACTGCTAAAAATGGACACTAAAAATAGCTATTGCTAAAAATAGTGTGTCCAAACATCAAACTGGCCCAATCTGAGATACACTGAAAGTTACTATAAATAGTAAGTGCTAAAAATAGAAGTCTCAACCAAGTTTTCCAAAATCACTCCAGAAGGTGTCATTCATCTCCATTAATCCATCTGAACTCACCGGTGCATCAAAAATCCCCAAACGCCAATACCAAATGCACTACGAGAGAATCGTGAAAATGGGGATATTACATTAAGTTATGATCAGCTCCTAGTTCTCCTTTTCATCCTAAGACCCAGCAAGGTTCTAGGGTCTTCTTTTGCTCATCTGCAATCTTCAATTTGGGCAACACTTTGGACAATCATTTTGTTAGTTTTTGAAAATTATTCTATCTTTTATCTATTCATGACCAGTTACTTGGGTTTAAATACATTTTATTTTGTAAAATCCTCCCTATTTTGTTTTTTCCCTTTATACAATGTGGTATCTTCAAACATGAGGTCCTGTCAAATGTTGGCTCCACTCTTGTAATTTTATGGAATTTCTTAATGGTTATCATTTTTATATTAAAAAACAAGAAATCAATGCAAATTTCAGTGACGTTTAGTTCTCTTTCAAGCAGGAGAGGTTAGTGACGCTGCAGCAATAGAACTGGGCTTTCCTTTTCTGAAAACTGTTCCAGTTTTGCATTGCTGTGGTGATGCCGGAGCTTGTTCTTTAGGGTAAATTTTAATTTTGAGAAGTATTTTGTGTAATTTGATGCAAAATCTGATCTTGTCTCTGATTGTTTCAGTTTTTTTTAAGTGTTAACTAAATTAATTCACAATGCAAATATACTGTTTACTTCAGCTATAATATCTTATGTTCTTGCAGTGCTGGAGCAGGCTCCCCTGGATCTATGTATGGCTACCTGGGGACTTCAGGGTAGGTTTGATCATTTTCTTAAAATATTCCTCTTATGTATATCTTCTCCTAACTACATTTTTCTGACTTAAATGTTTTAAGGTGGGTTGCTGGTTCTTTCAGGCAGCCAAAAGAAAATTCACAGGTTTGTTTCTTAAAACCATACTGCTTGCTTGCTGAAAGACAACAAAATTAAATGAATAATTATCGACTGAATGATGTTAGTGAGATGAAAGCAAAAGATGAAAACCATGTTTCACATTCACCATAGTATTAAAGATCTTTCTTGAGGTTGATTTTGCCAAAAAAAAAGATGATGAATTAAATTTAAAATAATTGAGAAATTAAAAAGCATTGGAAAATCATTAAAAAAAGAAAATAATTAAAAAAAAAAAAATTTTCATGGCAAAGAAATTGCATAAAGACAAACTGAAACAAAATGGAAGAGCAAGACATGAAATGTGGATTTTGGTCATTGATTTTGACATTGATGATTTCAATGTATAGTACATGGTCAATTTTTTTTTGTAAGTCCAAAGTTTTAATTGATTAATTGATTACAATTACAAAGTAAAAGAATAAGGAGGAAGCCTACAATGCTTTCTAATATGATCCACTAGGGGGCTGCAGGTCATGACGTTGAAGTCAAAGAATGAAAAATAGAAGGCCAATGGATTCAATTTAATTATGAAGTAAAAGGTTCATAAAGTTGTGATTTGTCCAGACTCCAAAAACTCTGTTTCCCATCCTTCATCCGCAGATGAGATGCTCTGAAGGGCTTCTCTCCAGACTTGGATTCTAGAGCTTTGATCAGTGATAGTTTGTTGTTTGTAAACATTTCCAATAGGCCAAAGGAGATATCCAATTTTAGTTCCTTCTCAGCAAATAGTCCATCACTCATTCGGAGGTCAAAGAAAGACTATTATAATGACCTAGCCTTAAAACTTCACTAATGCGTTTGGAAGGGTAGGTTTGTGTAGGAAGAGGCGAGTAATTCCATCTCAAGTTAGGCGACTCCCAAGTGGTGGTATTGACAGGTGTTTATGAAACCCTTGGGCTAGGTGTCGGTATTGACGGGTGTTCATGAAACCCTTGGGCTTAATTGTCAAGATGGTTTCAAGCACCCTATCACGTTAATTCCCCATCCTCCTGGGTTAGGAAAGAAGTAAGTATTAGGGTTAAATATAGCAATTATGGATTGTATTATGAAAAAATTAACCATCTTTTAATTTAATATTTTGCAATAATTTATAAATATGCATGTTAAATAAACAATCCCTAATAGGGGACATTACAACTGCATAGATCTCATTTCGTAGGGGAAATCTCAAACATGATAGTTCTCTTTGCATAGATTAAAGGATAATGAGAATTCCCATCATTTGCAAGAATGCATATACTTTGTTCTAGTAATCATTAACGGTGAGCAATTCTTAGATTGGGCACAAATTATCTATGATCAAATACATTTAGTTATAACCACCTTCCCACTGAAGAAATTCTTATTCCTGTAAAGAGCCTTGCTGGCTCTATGCCGAAGACTTTGTTTTTTTTCTTGAATTGTTTTGCAATTTTTTTGTTTTTGAACATATATGATTTTTTTGTATTTTCAAATAAATATAATTGATAGCAAATACATGAACCGAATTGAAAAATACAATAACTCAAATCTCAGATTTTATTTGCAACTTCTCTCAATGCTTGTATTTTTTTAATTTAAAACAAATATATAGCTTATTGACAAGTGTCATTTACTATCCATGTGCACCTTAGAAATGTGACTGCTTGACAAAGCTAATCGCAGCCCTCTGATTGTTAATGCCAACAATTAATGATAGGCTCCCTTGCAGTGGAAGAACCTTACGAAGCAATATGGGAAGCCAAAGAAGGGACGAGAGCCTTCCCCAAAACAAATCGCAACTGAAACACTAATTCGCACACCACTAAATTAAATGCGGTTCCTTCTTCAATGCTGTACGGACTCCAAATTCAACACATCATGAGCAGAGGAATTAACACAATTCATTGGCATAAAATCCAATTCAAAGTGCAAGAAGAATTTCAAAAAAATCCACTATTTCTTCATATGCAACACCAAACCCTTGGAAAACTTCTCCAATTTCGATTTCCTTCACCAAAATAATATGCATAATAGAATACTTTCAAAAATCCTCAAGGCTTCTTTTTAATAAGCATTTACAATTTGGCTTCTTCAACACACCAAAGCCAAGTAGCTCCATGCTCACACTTCTCACTTAAAAAGCTTCAAGGACACCATTAAATTGAAACAATAAAGTCATCAGTCATTAATTAAGCTAAGTTTAATTAATAACCCCATATGCAAAAACCTAATTAAGCTCCAAGAAAAAGCTTAATTAAATGTTTCTGACACTCAATTCCTTGAGCCTCCACTGCACTACCAAAAATAGAAACCACCCTAGAATAGACTTACTATAAATAGAAAGTCTAACACAAAGACCCTCAAATCCAACTGTCAGCTCACGAGGGTCGCAATGATGAATTGACCAAACCATCCTCCCGAATCCTGCTAAAACGGGGACATTACAGTCCTCCCTCCCCAAGATTGCTTGTTCTCAAGCAATCGCAATCCAGGATGCTGAAGAATATCCTCTGACTCCCAAGTGGCATCCTCAGCTGGTAACCCATGCCACTTCACCAAAAATTCCTTGATGACTCTCCTGTGTAAATGTCTCTCTCTAGTGTCCGGTATAGCCTTAGGATTCAACTCCAGCTTCCCCTAATCATCCAATGGGGGTAAAATAGAAGATGGGAAAACATGCCTACCTAACGCCTTCTTGAGGAACGAAACATGAAATACATTATGAACCTTGCTGCCCTCTGGTAAATCAAGCTCATAAGAAACCTCGCCAACCTGCCTGACAACACGGAAAGGGCCATAATACCGAGGTTTGAGCTTCTTAGCTCTGCTCTTCCGAATGGATGACTGCTTGTAGGGTTGCAACATCAAATATACCATATCCCCAACCTGGAAAGAGGGAGTAAATCTCCTCTGATTAGCATACTGCTTTTGCTGATTTTGAGCCCTCTTAATATTGTCTTGTAACGTTCCCATAATATCCTGATTGTCCTGCAACAAATGTGTAATGTCCCCATTTTTCAGACTTCGGGATTAGCTTGGTTTGACGATCCTCGCAGGCTAATTAGGCAATTAGAGGGGGTCAGAGGTTAGAGCCAGTGTTGGGATTCCATTCTGGGGATTCAGTTTACCAGGTCTGCTCTTCGTTTGAGTCAATTCGGTCAACTTACTATTTGTAGTAAGTGGTATTTTGGGGATGGCCAGGATTAGCAGGGTGTCTGCACGGAGTGTCAGATGATTCAGGATCGAGCTTCAGGGAATCTCCAGGTTGAGAGAATTACTATTTTTAGTAAGTCTATTTTTAGCAGTTGGCTATTTATGGCAGTGGGTTATTTCCGGCAGGGTAGTTGGCGTTTGGGCTCTGGTGTCGAAAATGAGTTGGTTTAAGTTAGCAGAAATTAGTGGCTTTGTTTTTAAAGATATTGTTATTAAATTAAAAGTATTTTAATTTAATGACTTAAGTACTTTATAACTTTATTGTTATAAAGTGAAATTAACATTTAAAAGCCTTTTGTACTAAAAAAAAGTGAAATTGTGCTTTTTCCGAAAAAGCTATAAGTACAACTGGAAAAAGAACTTTCATTCACTGATTGATTATTTGATATTTTGTTTGTGAGAGAATTCTGCTTGGCTTTGGAAGCTAGGGTTTGAGCTCGGTCTTCAACTTTTGGAGAGAGTTCTTCTGAGATTTGTCGAGTTTGGTCTTCTTCCAGGAGAGAGCTCGTTCTGATTCCGAATTAAATCCAGTGCTGAGGTATATTGGATATGCATGAAATTATTATTCTATAGGCAAATTGATTCTTCTCAAAGAATTCAATTGTTATTTGCTGGGGTTCAAAAAATTGATAGAATTTGTTGTGATCATTCATTGAGCATTTTGGGTTAATAAATTGTGGAAGTTTATCCAATTTGTCAAGGAAGTCGAATTATTTTCAAGCTGTATGTCAAGGGACTGATTCGTATTTAATTCTGGGACTTAGCATTTTCTTACGCAAGTGCTGTGTGAAGCTTTGGTGGCTACTTGTGGTGTGAGGAAGTCACGCCACCCTTTCTCCATGCTGTCTTGGTTTCTTCTAGGAGCCGTTACTGGACCTTTGAGGGTTTGTGAATGCTCCCTGTGCATTCTTTTCTTCCTACGGTAGCAGTTTGAAACTGTTGCTTGCTGTGTTAAGGTTTGTTAAGGCTCTGCTTCCCTTCTAATACCTAATGGCTTGCACAAGGAAGCCGCCAAGATGCTGCAAGGGTCTGCGGATTGACATGGGCCCAGTCACGTTTTAACACAACGGTCACGTGACTAATCCAGGAGACGTCAATGCTTTCTAGGCTGTGACGTGTTATCATATTGGAGAATTTTGCTGTTACAAGGTGGCATCAGTACAATTAGAGCTGCGACTTCATTTTTTATTGGAGAATATTGCATTAATAAGGTGGCAGAAAATTACCAAGTGCCAATCATTTTAAAATAAATTTGGTGATGTTAGCTGATTTTTATATTAAAATAAATGAAGTTTTTTCTGAGTTGTTAAAATTCCCAAATGTTGTTAATTGAATTTGATGAAGATTGATTATTAAATTGCAATTAAAACATTTATTGAGCAAGTGCTGCAATTTTCTTAAAATAAAATAAGTGGATTTGGAAGAAGCTAGTTCAGGCTCTTCACAGTGCTATCAGAGCAAAGATCTTACCATCCTGTAAGGGTTATGAAATTAAATAATGGCAGACAGATTTATACCAGGAGGGTACTATTCCCGTAGGGATAGAAATTGACCACCTCCTGAAGATAATGAATAGGGCCCACAGAATGAATAGATGGAGAACAGGAATGATACCGGAAATGATATGGACAGGGAGGCCAGAGATGCTTTCAGACATATTGCAGATGGTTAGCATCACGTTGCAACTGTATTGCAACAACTTTGAGATACTTTACAGTGCATTGCATTGCTAGGTGCTAGAGATAGAGGTGCGTGTAGTGTTTCAGTCAGCTCACACAGGTCATGAGTTGATGACATGAGAGCTGATGATAGGCGAGTTGATGATAGGAGGGATTATGACAGGCGAGATTATAGAGCTGATCATACTGGTACTTATGACAAGCCCCACTGTCTGACATTCTTGAGGATAGAGTTGGATGCAGTTAGTGTTGAGCCAGAGCCTGCACCATTTGTCGATGACATGGTGGCACATTTTGTAGAGTGGGATGCTCTTCCTGAGGCACTAAACAGAAATCTAAATTTTGACAGATATCTGTCGCAGAAGCGTGAGCATACCAGAGGCAGGCCAACTCCTGACACGAGACAGAGGCCTAGATAGAATGAATTAAAGCAAGCAACTAGCAAGTTGTCTTTGGACCACTTCGATGGGAGTGGGAAGACTACAGCCAGAGCATGGGTCCACAAGTTGGACACTTATATTTTACTTCGTCCTATGTCTGAGGAGGACACTATTCGATTTGCTGTGTTACATTTGGATGGGGTTGCTCATGATTGGTGGTATCATGGGTTAGTGTCTCTGCATCATGATCATATTGTGCAGTATCAGGAGTTTGTAGATACACTGATACAACGGTTTGATAAGAAGGACCTAGAGACCTACTTCAGAGAGTTAGCTCAGTTGAGACAGACAGGTGGTCTTGAGGCATTCATCAGCAAGTTTCAGCGTCTATTAGTCATGGTATATGACATCTCCGAGAGGAGGAGAGTCATGTTGTTTATAGAGGGTTTGTCAGAGCCGTACAAAGGATGGGTCAAGTCCTTGGATCCACCTATTCTACGAGATGCTATGAAGAAGGCAAGGAATCTTGAGCCTTCTGTTTCACAGGGCAAGTCTACTCCTAGTCCTACTATTCCTCCTGCAGATGAGGTACCTCCACCAGCTGTTGACAGAAAGAAGCCTACAGGTAGACTTGATGATGACACGCGAGAGGATTTGAGGAGGTAGCTTTGCTATTGGTGCAAAGAGTCTTATGATAGAGAACATACTTGTGCTATGAGGCCTAAGGGTAGGGCGAATCGCTCTATGCGGGTCTATTCTAGTGAGAGTGAGGCTGAGTCTTCTCATTAGGTTGCTGGTTTTGATACAGAGGAGGAGCAAATAGTTACTCCAGAGTTTGGTACTGAAGCCAAACTATCCCCGATTGTGTTGTCCACCTCTGTGCCAGTTCCCTCTGCTTTTAGATTGAAGGGATTAGTGGAAGGACAGCCCTGTGTTTCTATGTTGGATACTGGAGCTTCGCATAGTTTTATTCATGAGCAACTTGTTAGTTAGTGTGGGCTTCAGTTAGAGGAGTTTGCAGGGTTTGGAGTCAAGGTAGCTAATGGCTACAATTTCACTTGTACTAGGCGCATCCGGGATCTCCCTTTATTTCTTGGCGATTACGAGTTGATAACTGATTTCTATGTGTTTGACTTGGGGGAGATGGATGCAGGTTTAGGGATGCAGTGGATACAGGAGATTAAGGAGTTCTGCCTCAGTGTGAGCTTGATGCAGATCAGATTTGAGTATCAGGGCATAGAGTATGTGTTGCCAGGCATTTCGGAAGGGAGTCTACGCACTATGTCCTTCTGTGTTGTAGATAGTGTTGATTCACAAAGACATGAGTCTATACAAGTAGAGTCGATCACATATCATGTCTCTCCGAGTTTACTGTTTTATGGCTCAAATCAGCGGATGGGTGCTGTTCACTTTGTGAACAACCCTTTATTTGATGTGGATGTCAGCATGGCCTATGACAATCCACTGTTTGAGTTTAGTGATGATCCCTTACAGGAGATGTACGATCATGATGATGATGACGTTTGGCATCCGATTTGTGCACCTACTCATCAGGCAGATTATACAGGAGGCTAGTCAGGCCTAGCTAATCAGTTTTCAGGGGTGTACATGGTGAGGAGTGCTTATGGCTTCACATTCGATCCTCACGTTCAAGATGTCTATCAGTCACATAGTTCTTTAGTGCATCCATTCTATGACTGGTATGATGAGTTGATTAGTTCGAAGACTGGGAGTAAGTCCAATCTGTTGGTTGAGTTACTTCCGTGTGAGTTACTTTCGATAGAGTTTCTCCCACGTGGCGATCTTGTTGCAGCATCATCAGTTCGGGTGTTGAGTGCAAATTTCCAGTTACTGATGTTGGTACTGTTGATGTTGTTAGCTTCTTCACAGGAGTATGAGGTTGATCGGGACATTATTCATGACCATCCTTGGGATTCGGGTGGATTGTGTTGTTTGTTTTTCCTGATTGCTTGAGAACAAGCAATCTGTAATCTCGACTGTGAAGTGTCATATAGTTGTTGCAAAACATTTGCAACATGGTGCTGTCCTTCTGCCAAATTCCTGAATTCATCTCTAGCTTCCCTGTCCACGTCATTACCTGTATTGTCAACATTCTTGTCACCCATATGACCAAACTGTGACCCCTATTCACCATCTTCCGGTAGTGGTGAAGCTCTACCCCTATGGGTATAATGAATCCCTGGAATGAATCTCTTTGCCATAACTGGACCCAATTACCTGCAGGCTAGCAAGACTATTGCTCTGATACCACTGTAAAGAGCCCTGTTGGCTCTATGCTGAAGACTTTGTTTTTCTTTTGAATTGTTTTGCAATTTTTGTTTTGTTTTTGATCATATATGATTATTTTGTATTTTCAAATAAATATAATTGATAGCAAATACATGAACCGAATTGAAAAATACAATAATTCAAATCTCAGATTTTATTTGCAAGTTCTCTGAATGCTTGTATTTTTTTAATTTAAAACAAATATATAGCTTATTGACAATTGCCATTTTCTATCCATGTGCACCTTAGAAACAAGTCTGCTTGACAAAGCTAGTCGCAGACCTCTGATTGTTGACCAACAATCAATGATAGGCTCCCTTGCAGTGGAAGACCCTTACAAAGCAATATGGGAAGCCAAAGATGGGACGACAACCTTCCCCAAAACAAATCATAGCTGAAACACTAATTCCCACACCACTAAATTAAATGTGGTTCCTTCTTCAATGCCGTATGGGCTCCAAATTCAACACATCACGAGTAGAGGAATTAACACAATTCATTGGCTTAAAATTCAATTCAAAGTGCAAGAAGAATTTTAAAGAAATCCACCATTTCTTCATATGCGACACCAAACCCTCGGAAAGCTTCTCCAATTTTGAGTTCCTTCACCAAAATAATATGCATAATAGAATGCTTTCGAAAATCCTCAAGGCTTCCTTTTAATAAGCATTTACAATTTGGCTTCTTCAACACACCAAAGCCAAGTAGGTTCATGCTCACACTTTTCACTAAAAAAGCTTCAAGGACACATGATTAAATTAAAACAATAAACTCATAAGTCATTAATTAAGCTAAGCTTAATTAATAACTCCATATGCAAAAAGCTAATTAAACTCCATGAAAAAATCTTAATTAAATGCGCCATATGCAAAAAGCTAATCAAACTCCATGAAAAAATCTTAATTAAATGCTCACACTAAGTGCTCTGAGCCTCCATTGCATTGCCAAAAATAGCAACCACCCCAGAATAGACTTACTATAACTAGCAAGTTTAACGCAGAGACCCTCAAATCCAACTGTTAGCTTACGAGGGTCGCCATGACTAATTTACCAAACCATCGTCTCGAATCCTGCTAAAACGGGGACATTACATACTTTCTTCTAGTAATCATTAATGGTGAACAATTCTTAGATTGGGTACAAATTATCTATGATCAAATACATTCAGTAATAACCACCTTCCCATTGAAGAAATTCTTGTACATGTCTTCCTATCTGTTTTATGCATTGGATTGCCCTAGATAGTGGCTGGGTTTACAACCTACAAAATTTCATAACAATGTGGTCCAATTTTACAACTACTATACCCAACTAAAATTGGAGAACAACTAAAAGAGATGCAAGAGAGTGAATGATGCATTCACTATGAAATTGGTCAGAGAAATTCAAGGGAACATGGGGTTAAGTATATCTCTTGAAGCCATTCAACTTGTGAACACTTATGGTAACCATTTCAATAAGTTTCAGAGGTTTACCTACATTAGAGTTGGAAGATTTGATGGACTTCCATACAATTTGCCCAAATATGCTGAAGACAAGTTTGTCCTCATTGAAATATGAAAACAAGTGGTAGAGGTAAATAAGAGGTGCTAGGAAAGAAAGAATGTGGGCATCCAATTTTACATTGGCTTCAATTACTATCCTTGTAAATCCATGGCTAATGCTTTCAAAATTGAGAGAGATTTGATGAAGTATTCAATGCAATTTTTATCGAATGAGATTTCAATTTGATAGTAAAGATTTTTTCAAAAAAATTTGAATTTAGGTCCAACTTTTCATCATATCCCAGATCTAGAGGATTATTGGGAAAATTATGTTGATGAATATGAGGTGAGAAGATGGATGAGAATGAGCTTAATGAAAATTGGGACCTTCAAATTCAAATGGTATATTGCAGACATTGAGGACAATGAATCTCACTTGGTGGATCTCATATTCATCTCACAAACAGATGCAACCAATTGTACCTACTATTAGAGTAATAGAGAGACTAAAAATGTTGAAATCAAGATTGCTACTATACTAAAAAGAACCCATGAGTGGTTGGGCAAGATGACACTAGAGGAATCAAATGTGAGACCTGGTGAATCACAAGATACCATAGGATAGGGAGACAGAGGTCAAACTTGACTATTCTCAAGTTTCGGCCTAGTTTCATCTATAGCTCAACAAGTGGCCTCAATTCGTGAAAGGGGTGATGGTGAGGAATCTCAAGAAAAGAGAAATCCTATGAGAACTTGTGGAGATGCCCCTTCAAAAGACAAGGGAAATAATAGGAGAAGGAAGTGGCATAGGAGGAAGTCATAGGCATCACCTCATATTAGTCTCAAGCAATCAAATCTTTTCCCCCTCATTCTTCCCTTGATCCTCCACAAAGTGTGCCACTAAATCATCACATTGAGTTGGTCCCAATCCTTTGGACAATGAAGTTTCTAGAAGTCCTTCCCTTAGAACAATTTAAAATTTTGTTTATCCTAGTTGCAAATTAGTGACAAAACTAGTAACAACCCCTACTTCCCCTTCATGGCTTGAGGAAACTCTTAAATAAGAGAAAAACTTGTTGGCTAAAATTTTTGTAAGCCGCTAAGACTACACCTTACAAAATTGTAACTTTAGGCAATGGTATAATGAGATAAATCTCTCCTCTCAACCATAATTGAAAATAGTGCCGATATATCGCAGATATTGTGATATATCGCGCCTCTGTAGCTAAAACGATATAATTGCAGAATATATCCTGGCCGATATATGCAAAAAAATCGCACGATTTATTTGGGGAAAATCACGAAAATTCGCAAAAACTTGGTCAAAACCACGGTCAAATGATTGTTTTAGTGAGAAAACACAATTTTTTATGCATTTTGTTCGGACGAAGCTTGTTTTTGCCAGACGTGTGAGCTAGGGCACGACACACAAAAGCACGACCACTAGCATACCTTCATGATCTAGACTTATTGTCGAGAATAATCATTATTCAACATTTAGCATAACCAATAGCATACCTTCGCGATACCTTCGTGATCCAGATTCAGCATTTAGCGATCATAAAAATTCTTTCGTTCGTGAGCGAGATAGAAAAGGCATATAATTAGAATAATTAGGATTCTGTGGCTGAAATGATATTAGTTTGTTTGTAAGGCATATAAAAATTAATCATATGTATTCATATTTAGACTTTGACTTTATATAATATTAATGTAATAACTATTAATATTAACAATATCTAAATATGAAACAATGAAAATAATTGTTATATTAATATCTTTTAAAGTATTACAATTATTATATTAATATCTTTTAAAATATTATATTAATATCTTTTAAAGAATTATAGATAATAACTTATCATCTCTAATATGTACATAAATGCTAATGGTATCTAGTGTTGATTTATATACGATAGAATTGAGTTTTAACTAATATGTTTTACAAATTTGGCATTTATACGAATATTTTTTAAAATTATATATTTTGAAATGTTCGATAAAAATGCCGATTTATTGTTGATTTTTTCGCCGAGTTTTTGGCGATTCCGAATTTTTCAAATTTTTTGGGTCGGCTGAGTTATTGCCGAGTCCGAATTTTTCAACTTTGCTCTCAACAATAGGGGAGGCTCCCTTCTTACCGCAGGTGGCTTCAGTAGGATTTCAACTGAAATTGAATAAAGGGTGATTCTTCCAATCTTGCCCTCTTTTTTCAAGAAAAGATTCACAAGCAATAACAACTTACTAATCTACAAAGATCTCCTATTGCTACGATAGTACTGGTGACTTGGTAGTTGCCGTAAAAACAACTCCTAAGGCAGCAGTTATAATTATATTTGGTAGATTAAGACAAGGGCCCAAAGTCTCTTGCGATTAATCCTATTTGAAGAATAACAAGAACTAATAGTGAGGTTCAAAGTCTCTCACTAATAATTTTGAAATTAAAAGAAAACACTCAAAGTTGAAGCTCAAAGTCTTTAACTCCTAGTATTTGCAGCCACTATTAAACTATAGCAATCCTCCTCCTGTAGCTCAAGGTCTCTCAAAAGGTGAACTGAAACTCAAATGATTTACATAAGTTAAACTATAAAGTGAATTCAAGAACGATTAAATAATGGAACATAAGAAAACATCATTCAATCACAAGACTTGCAACACAAAGTTTCGAAAATCTTGTTTCTTTTATTCACTTCTGAAAATTTGTACAATGAAACACAAAGTTTTCACCACACAAGCTTCTTGTTATCAATTTTCACTACACTTGCTCTAGTTGATAGGGCTGTTATCAAGCCTGATTATTTTAGTGAAAGGGGGTTCATTTTATTATTAAAAGCTTATCTGATTTGTCTGATTACATCCATATACCAGTATACACTTGGTTTTCAGGTTGTTGATGCAGTTTAAGCTATACAATAAAAATTGTGAAAAGTTGTAGTTTGCTGTCCTAACTACCAAAAGTAGAGGATCAAATTACAAATGTGAGCAGAGAATCAAAGTACAAATGTGATAAAAGTCCATTTTCTTTAAAGAGAAAGCAAGAGCTACTATTTAGATTCATTTTTAAACTACACTTTTGAAAGGAGACTTTTCACATTCAATTTTAAAAGTACATCATGTAAAGATGGTCCACACAAGCAGTGTCTACTCCGAAAACTATAATTGAGGTGTGATGCAAAATGGACAAAAATGCAGGAAAAATAATAAGGGTGAGATCCTCCATTGCCTGATGATGGAGGATTGTTGCCTTGGAAGAGAGCTCGGGTTTTGCTTCTTTGAAGTACACCTGCAAAAGTTGTAGAAAATAAATGGAGTTAGTTCTCGGAACTGAGCAATGAAGGATCTCACATTCTATTCTTACATTCTGCCTATCATACATCTTGAAAATACAAAGCAAGGATCATGGACTGAAGTAATGTTTTGTTACTAACAATGTGGATGTCATGTGCAGATATAGGAACATATGTATATTTCTCACCATGTGGAGTTAATTGGACTCCCATGAGGGTTGAGCCCAGCATGATGAGAGGTATGTTGGCATTAAGAGATGGTAACCGGTAAGCTTGCTACCGGTACATGGCAATTAAGTATTGTCATTGATTGGCAAAAGAGGAAGGAGGTGTTTCAACATCTCAACCTAAGGTCTAAGGATCTAAGGAGAACACTAGGAGTGGATTTGTATGTAAAGAGATTGGTTTGCAACCAGTAACACTATGCAAGAAAGAAGAGACTAGATCTTCTCATCAAGAGAAACCCGTCTCTAAGAAAAATGCATCAACAACGGAGGACAAGGTGCAACCGGTAAGTAGTAGAAGCAACTACGCAACCGAGGACAAGGTACACCGGTAAGCAATAAAGGGAAAGGTAACAGTTCAAAGTTCTTACCTGTTTACAACATAAGGATCTCAACCGATTAAGAGAAGACTTCGGTATGATAAGATGAACTGGGGAAGTCATAGTCAACTATCTGTTTTAACCAAACTCTTTGACTGGGATTTACTGCGTAAAATCTGGAAGACTTTGGGTTAACAAGCTGATCGGTTTGAGGCGCGTTTAAAGGTTTTAAAGCCGAAGTCTGTGGCTTTAAAACATGGAGTTATCTCATGCGAAGGAAAGGTGTGTGACACACATCTATTGTTTTCTTCATAAAGCAGATAAGGCAAGGGCATGCATCGAATGTTTCCTCAGTGAATTGATACTCCACTGGGTGATGAATCCGATGGAGATCTGTAATTAGGTCATGCATATGATGCGCAATTAGGGCAAGGGCTCTATATATTCTTCTGCCTATTAAGAATATAGGTTGCCCTCATTCTGCCAAAGAAAAAGAGTGAACCTGTATGGTGAAAAGCTAAGGTGAATAGAAAAGAGAAGAAAAGAGAGAAGAGTGTGTAGAGAAAGCACAAAAGTAAAGGAGAACACACCAGCGGTGACCGGTGATGTTTCTCAGTTGAGAAGAAGAGAGATCTTATCAAGCTATGCAAAGCCATTTGTAAAAGGTCAAATCCTTCTATTGTTTTCTAACCATTACAATAGCCGAATTCTAGTATTTTGGGTGGACTCTAACAGGTCCCTTGTATCAAATCCCTTAACTGGGTGACATCTTCTTAGGTGTTCTAAGTCCTCTAACCAGGCAGGCACTAACCGACCTTATTGTATCAAATCCCTTAATCGGGTCGCATCTAATAGTTTGTTGTAATCCTTTAACAGGGAAGGCTCCTAACAAGGCGCACTTCAGAAGAGTGCAAAATTTGTGAGGTATCCTCACACCGTGGTTTTCACCCAATTTGGGTTTCCACGTGACAAATCTGGGGTCACTCTGTGATTGTTTGCTTGATGCTACTTTATGCTTGAATCTGTTTTGCTAACAGTTATAAGTTCTTTCCATCAGATTTAGATATAAGTTTTTATAGGTGCTAATTCACCCCTCCCCTCTCAGCACCGGTTGGGACTGTCAAGGTATGCATACGTAGCTGAGTTATTGTAGGGGGACATTTATTATCATTATGAAATATTCTCACTCATAGGGGAAGATTGAATACAAATCTGAAAGAAGAGGTTATGAAAGGGACTTTCATAGTCAGAATGAAACCTTTTAACTTAATATTATCACATCTAGATCCAGATAAAATAAGAGATCATCAAAGGGATAGATCTCCACAAACCTGAAACCTTTTGATCTAATCAGCAAGGAAAAGCAATCAGCACCATGAGATGATCAATGTTATAGCTATTGGTTGAATATCATTTGCATTGATACATGGGGCTACATTTGGTAATAGAGGAACTTAATGCACGACAGGTAAAGTCAACTGTAGCAGTGCAAATGTTTTGAATCAAAGGACAGTCAAGTGTATGGAACATCAGCAAAGAAAATATTGTTCAAGTTACATAGTTTCTTTTTTCCAAAGTGAAGGAAGATACTATTATTTTGAGCAATACAATGTAACAACAGAGAAGCATTAATATTTAATTTTCTCAAAGACAATAATGGAATGATAATAGGGAACATGCTGCTACAACAAAAGCAAATTCAAAGATCCAGAAGCATGGGTCTTGACTATAGCCATAGTCTCTTTAGTAGCAACCAGTGATAAATTGCAAAGGAGAAGGGTACTTCTAGTGTGGAACGCGGCACTAAGAAACAACATCAGGTCACAGGCAGTATTCAAAAAGTTTTATTATAAATTTTGCAAAGATTTCCATATATATATATATCTCACACAAAATGGCTGGTGTTCAAAAAATTATTCAAGTTTTGTTCAAACCCTCAATGGGAGGTATATTGAGATTCAGCCAGAATCTAAAGAGTGACAAATAAAGAACAGATTTGAAATATACAAAAGAAGATGCTTCAATTTTTATGCCGCTTTGATAGAATGGAATAATCTTTATAAATCTGTAAAGTGTAAATCCACGATAGTTTTGTTACCAGAAAACCCTCATCTCTTTCAAAAGAGAGCTACATCCAAAGCCGTGTTTTTGTTTTTTGTAAAATAGAAGCAATCACCTCAGCAAGTTTCATAATATGTAGATAGAGGTATATATTCAATATACTTCCAATAAGATCAAATAAAACCGCAACTAGTCAAATAAAGGAGCATATTGTAATACGTAGGTCGTGGAGCCTGAGGACATTTCAAATGTGTAGGAAAACGTTGTTGGCATTAAGTGATGGTAATCGGTAAGCCTACTACCGGTACAAGTATTGTCATTGAATGGCAAAAGAAGATAGAGTTTTGTCATCTCTATTAAGTCTAAAGATCCAAGGAGATCTGTATGAAAGGAGGATGGTTTGGTAGATGGTGCCATCATACAAGATAGAAGTGATTGCAGGCAATTACCACCGGTCACTCCACAAAGCCTCAACAACTGAGTAATGTACACAGTTAAGGAAAGGAGGATTCAAGCGTCAACTGAGGACCAGGCTACAACCGGTATAGTCAAGCACAGAAGGCAACAACAAACCGGTGTCAAGCAATACAATTGAGGAAGGTGCGACCGGTAAGCAAAGGAAGGGACAGTGACAGGTCAAGAACTCCTACCTGTTCACAACTTAAGGATCTCAACTGATCTAACAATGACTCCGGTATGAACCTAGGAAGTCATAGTCAACTACCTATTTCAATCAACTCTTTGACCGAGATTTATTTCACGAAATTCGAATGTCTTTGAGTTTAATTGGTGATCAGTTTGAGGCGCATCTGGTGGTTTTAAAGCCGGAATCAGTGGCTTTAAAATAGAGCGTTCTCTCTCGTAAAGGAAAGATGCTTGATACACATCTATTGTTATCTTTTTTAAAGCAGATAAAGCAAGGGCATGTATCAGATGTTTCCTCAGTAAACTGGGACTCCACTGAGTGATGAATCTGATTAAGGATTTGTAATTAGGTTATGAATGTGGAGCGCAATTAGGGCTAGCGCTCTATATATTCTTGTGACAGTGGAGAATAGAAGTTGCCTTCATTCTGCTGAGTAAAAGAGTGAACCTATATGCTGAACAAGCCAGGGGTGAAAAGAAGAAAGAAGAAAGAAGTGAGAAAGAAGAGTGCACAAAGAAGCACAATAGTAGAGGAGAACACACCTGCAGCGACCAGTGATGCTTCTCAGTCGAGCACAAACAAAGATCTTATCAGGATGTGTATAGCCATCTGTAAAAGGTTAATCCCTCTATTGTTCTCTAGCAATTACAATAGTTAAATCCCAGTATTTGGGTGGACTCTAACAAGTCCCTTGTATCCAATCCTCTAACCGGGTGACATCTTGAAAGGTGTTCTAAGTCCTCTAGCTAGACAAGCACTAACTGACCTTGTTGTTGAAGAGCACACGATTATACTGAGAGGGGGGGTGAATCAGTATAATAACAAATTTAACTTTAAAAACTTTATTCAAAGATAACTTTAAATTCTCAAACAAACAATTATGCACATGAACACAAATTTTACGTGGAAACCCAATATGGGAGAAAACCACAAAATAATTTGCTTTTATATAATATTGTTCTTTTACAATGTTTTGTAGGCACCAACCTACTAGAGGCTCCAACCTCTAAATTTATGAGCACCAACTCACTGGAAGCACCAACTCCCACACTTCGCAGGCACCGACCTACTGGAAGCACCAACTCCCCTGTCCGGATTCTGAGCACCAACTCCCCCTGTCCGGATTCTGAGCACCAACTCACTGTATACAAAATTTTCTTCCACCTTGACAATGTTGCTATCTTCAACTGATGATGGATTCTATTTTGCGTACCAATCTGAATATATTTCCTTCCTCAATCTGCTATTATTATAGTCATAAATCTGCCATAAGATAATTACAATCACTTGATAATATTCAATATATTTTCTTCCATCCCAAATGTATCACACCTATAAGTTGATTGTCATCAATGCACATTCTTCACATATACTGTATATACATCAGATTAAAATCTGAATATATATAATCATTTAATTCTTTCTTTTTATCGTATTCTTACTGCTCTTCTTCTTTTATTCCCACATGCTGACTTATTTTTTATTTCTCAAAAATAATTGATATATATATATTATATCTTCTTGTTAAAGGTTGTGTCTTTACAAAGATCACACCTTTTCATAGATGTCTCTTAAAATAAAAATAATAATATTAACTTAAAAAAGTTAACATCTTTTTTTAATCATATTAATTAATACCTTTTTAATATCCTTGAATCTTTTGATAATATGTATTTTGATTTAAAAACAAAATACCATGAATGTCGTAAGTCTTATATATATCTCTGCTTTCAATCTGGCGCTGCATACTTATAATATTTATCTTCCTCCCTTTAAAATAATCAATGAAACTTTAAATATATCGCGGCTAATATAGTATCGATCCTCTGCCGTACGCATTAACTCCAAAACCGCCGATATTACCTTCAACCACATTATAACCTTTGATAATAACTCTGCATAACACTTTCGCTGTTATTCAAATCAATCTTCGATATAATAATAATATATACTGCTGTCGATATATTATTATAATAAAACTTTTGATAATATGAAAACATTGATTTAAAAGCTTCGACATTAATCCTTTGATAAACCATTTATTTTGACGCCATCTCCCCTGTTATCAAATGATATATATATATTCAACAGCCGTTAGCAATTGTTTTCAAAACAATGTTTATCGTTTCGATCATCTTCATAATTTGAACTTTGCATATATTGTCATGAGTATTTTCTGAATATTTTGTTGCTGTATATAAACCTTTATATTTTGCACTTGTTGCATATCGGGTTCTACTTATTTGTTTGTTGCCGTGAGTGTCTTTAACAATGTTGCCAGTGTTGTTCTTTTTATAACAGTCTGTATACATCTGCACTTTACTTAATATATACATTTGCACTATATACATATACGTTCTCATCTGAATACTTTGCTCTATTCATTACGTCTTTAATGCTGCATATGATTGTTTAAACACTGCATTATATGACTTCTATCTTCGATGATGTCGTTGATGGTTTGTGTGTATTTCATTATGTCTCTGCTGCTCTGTTCATATGTTCTGTATGTGCTGTACGTATATACTATGTTCATATTTCATATATGCCGTTCATATATGTTGTATGTGTATACGATAATTGCTAGTTTACTGCCGCTGTAGATGGTAAATGCTTTGTTTACCAAACTGATAATCAAGGACTTTGTATAACGTTTCAATCAACCGCTGCTACATAGTTTTTAGGCCGATTATGATGTTTTTTTTATATCTTCGATGGTTAAAGTCTTTAAGATACTGTTGTATTTGTATCATGAATGTATTTGACCGCTATTGTATTTCTTTGACTGCTGCGATAATAGTCTTAGTATATACTTTCTGTTCTTTTCTGAATACGTTAATGAATACGTTTTTGCATATATACTTTCTATATATGCTGTTCATATATCGTGAATATATATACTTCTAATGTATGCATCTTTGCTGTATATACATATACCGTTCTTTGATATCTGCTGCTAACAGTATGTATCATCTTCCTTTTTAACTCTCGTGGGTTACACTGAAATTATAAAGAAATGCGAACCATATACCGGATCTAAATCACCCTCAAATAGGCATAGCTGTTATCCTGTGCTGTATACTTCTTATTACTGCATATATATGTCTTCTGATGCTATATGTATTCATACATTTCTCCTTTTGTCAAACATATATTTGCCAGTCTTTGTAACTGCGATATGCTTATCTCAAAATATAATATTGTTGTAACATCTGTGTCTTGTATCCTTTCGTATATCAATATGTCTGTATCAATATTTCATATCATTTGTATGCTGTAAGCTATTCAATATGAAATGCTATATGCTGTATCACTGATGGTATCACAAATGCTTAATATTGTTCTTCTAACACTATATTCATTAACTTCCATTAATGTCATCGGTCTCTGATTTGACATCAATGACAATATGTCCATCAGTTGTAACAAATCCCTTAACCGGGTCGCACCTAACAGTGTATTGTAATCTCTTAACCGGGAAGGCTCCTAACAGGGCGTACTCTAGAAGAGTACATAATTTGTGAAGTCTCGTCACACCGTGGTTTTCACCCTATTCGGGTTTCCACATGATAAATCTGGTGTCATTGTATGATTGTTTGATTACTATTATTATATGCCTAAATTTGTTTGCATTTTAGTTGTAAGTTTACTTCACCGGATTTAAAGAGAAAAACTTTTAGAGGTGCTAATTCACCCCTCCCCTCTTAGCACCAGTTGGGACTATCAATTTTTATCAGAGCCAAGGTCGAAAGCCTCAGAGGAAAGTATGATGACATGAGGATGTATGAAGGAGAAGACATTGAGCAATACAACAACCGGATCAAAGAGGTGATCAATTCCATCAGAAGCGCTGGAGGAAAGCTCAGCAAAGAGGAGGTGGTTAGCAAAATATTGAGAACTCTCAGACCTTAGTATGCCATCAAGATCTCTTCTATTCAATAACTCAGGTCGGTGACCATAGATCAAGTCACCCTAGACTCCCTAATCGGTAAGCTGGCTGCTTTTGAATTAAGTAATTTTGATAATAGCTTACCCACTCAAGAAGCAACATTTAAGTCTTCTATCAATATCCCTTCTTCCAAAAAGGGAAGAGAAACCGGTAACTGCTCTACCGGTAAGATTGGTAACCTTGTTGAGAATCTTCTCTCAGAGGAGATGGAGCAAGATGAGTTTGAAGCACTCATCGTTAGGAGATTCCGCAGAGGAAAAGGGAAGTATAAAGGAAAGCTTCCATTGAAATGCTTCTTCTGCAACAAGATAGGACATATTGTTGCCAGATGTCCAGATAAGGAGAATAAAGATAAGAGGGACCAGGTCAAAAGCAAAGCAAAGAAGGAATGCTATTTTGCATAGGACGGAGTCATAGACAATGAATCTGAAAACTCTGATGATCCTAAAATTGCATTTGTTGCAATAAAGGAGAGCCCGGTAGTAAGTGAAGTAGCACTCATATCTAGATCTCATCAGCATGATGATTGGATCATTGACAGACGCTGCACTCATCACATGACTAGTGACAAGAAAAAACTCATCAATTTGGAGCTCAATGACAAAGGATCAGTTACCTTTGGAAATAATGCCCCCTGTGCCATCAAAGGTAAAGGTTCTATTGCACTCTGTAACAATGCTGTCTGTGAAGATGTGTACTGGGTTGAAGGACTCAGGTACAATGTAATGAGCATTGCACAACTGAACAACAAAGGATTCCTGTTAGAATTCAGGCAAGGTTGCTGTATAATCAAGAATCAGTCTGGAGCCCATGTTGCAACCGGTAGACAGAGCAAAGGCAATCTGTTTTATCTAGACTCAATGGAAGGAGCTTGTCTCATAGCTTCAGTCAAAGGAGAAACAAGCAAAATTTGCCATGTCTCCAAAGAAGACAACAGTTGGCTATGGCACAGGAGACTTTGCCACATAAATTTTGACAGTATTGTCAAGGTGAGTAAAAAGAAATCGGTTAGAGGACTCCCTGAGATTACAAAACCCATCAGTGGTTTTTGTAAAGATTGTCAGTTAGGAAAGCTGACAGGAACAAGCTTCAATAGTAAGTCTTTTACTGCTGAAAATGTTCTAGAACTTGTGCACACAGATCTGTGTGGACTAATGAAGACAAAGAGCTATTATGGAGATCGGTATTTCATGATCTTTGTAGACAACTTCTCAATGATGATGTGGACACTCTTTTTTAGAGAAAAATCTGAGGCCTTCCACATGTGTAAAATCTACAAAGCTAGAGTGGAAAAGGAAACCGGTAAAAGCTTGAAGTGCTTAAGGTCAGACAGAGGAGGTGAGTACACCTCTCAAGAGTTCACTCATTACTGTGAGGAACATGGAATAAAGAGACAATTTTCTGCACCAAGGACTCCTCAGCAAAATGGAGTGGCCGAAAGAAGAAACATGACGCTGATTGGCTATGCAAGAACCTTGTTGATTCAGAAGGATCTTCCTCATCACTTTTGGAGAGAAGCTGTCAGTACTGCTGTCTACACACTTAACCAAGTTCAAGTAAAAAAGGGAACCGGTAAGACTCCTTATGAATTATGGTTCAAGCGCACTCCTAGTGTAGGTCACTTCAAAATCTTTGGTAGTAAATGTTACATCAAAAGAGATACGTACTTTGGGAAGTTTGATCCCAAGAGTGATGAAGAAGTATTTTTGGGTTACTCTACCAAGAGTAAGGCCTACCGGTGTCTGAACAAAAGAACATGCAAGATAATTGAAAGCATCAATGTGAAAGTTGATGAAACTTCAGAACTGTTTAAGAAGACCAATCATAATGATCATGATAGTCTTGAAGGTCAAATTGAAGGTAATGCCTTTGAGATGAATGAAGTAGCAATCGAGGATGAAGGAGAACACCACATGGACAGACACCTGGTACAGGAAACCGTACCTGATGCACAGAATGGTGAACAAGATGTTCAGAATCATGATAAAGAAATTACTCAACCAAAAGAGCCTGACTGGGAACAGCGACCGGTTCTCCCAAGGTATGTCACATATCACTCCACTGACAACATTATTGGTGCAAACATGCTAATGTCTTGACCAGGAGAAAGGCCAAAGAGAATATATGTTTACTTTCCTTTATAGAGCCCAAAACAACAAGGGAAGCTCTAGGAGAGGAAAACTGGGTTGAGGCCATGGAGGAAGAAATTAAGCAAATTGAGAAAAATGACACATGGGAACTTGTTGCAAGACCAAAAGACAAGAATGTCATAGGGACCAAATGGGTCTACAGGAACAAGCTGAATGAGGAAGGCAAAGTGATAAGAAATAAGGCAAGATTGGTCTGCAAAGAGTATGCCTAGGAAGTTGGACTAGACTATGGAGAAACCTTTGCACCGGTGGCCAGATTGGAAGGAGTAAGAATTCTTCTTGCTTATGCCGGTCACAAGAAATTCAAAGAATATCAAATGGATGTTCAGTCTGCATTCCTAAATGGAATACTGGAAGAAGTCTACATTGAACAACCAGAAGGCTTCACATTTGCACAAAATTAAGGTATGGTTTGTAAGTTGAAAAAGGCTCTTTATGGACTTAAGCAAGCTCCAAGGGCATGGTATGAAAGGTTGCATTCATATATTCTGACCATAGGATTCATAAGAACCGGGGACAACAGTAACATATCTCAGGATAGGAAAAGATAGAAATCTGATTGCTGAGATCTTTGTGGATGACATCATCTTTGGAGGTGATGAAGGGTTGAGCAAAGCCTTTGCTGAAGAAATGCAGAAAGAATTCAAGATGTCTATGATAGGTGCCATAAAATTCTTCATTGGACTCCAGGTCCATTAGCTAAAAGAAGGTATTTTCATCTCTCAGTCCAAGTATATAAAGGAAATTCTTAAGACCTTTGGTTTTGAAGAATCTAAATTGGTTGGAACCCCAATGATAACTAACCTCAAGTTATCAAAGGAGGATGATGCAAAAGAAGTAAATGTAACAATGTATCGGTCCATGATAGGAAAGTTAGAGTATGCTGTTCATAGTAGACCGGACATTGCACATGCAGTTGGCATAGTGGCAAGATTCTTAGCAAATCCCAAAGAGACACATCTGATAGCAGTAAAGAGAATCTTCAAATATCTAAGGGGCACTGAGGAATATGACTTATGGTTTCCTCACAAGGGAGGATTTGAAGTAAAAGTTTACACTGATGCTGATTGGGCTGGCAACATTGATGACAGGAAGAGCACAAGTGGAGGCGCATTTTTTTCCGGTGGAAGGATAGTCTCTTGGACAAGTAAGAAACAAAACTGCATTTCACAATCTACTACAGAAGCTGAATATGTTGCTGCTGCAATCAATTGCACACAGATAATCTCGATCAAACAACTTTTGGAAGGAATCAAAGAACAGATACCTGAACTGATAGCTATCTACTGTGATAGCACCAGTGCAATCAACATATCCAAGAACCCTGTCATGCACTCCAAGACAGAGCACATTGCCATCAAGTATCATTACTTGAGAGAGTTAGTACAAAACAAGGAGGTGAGATTAGAGTATGTTCCCACTAAGGAAAAAATTGCTGATATCTTCACAAAGCCATTACCAAAGAGTACTTTTGAGTATCTCAGAGGTAAACTAGGGGTGATACCCCTTCATGATCTTCAGTAAACCTGCAAAGGTGATCATCAGTTTATTATGCCTCAACTGAGGATTACACCTCATCTTTTCTGGACTGATGAAAATGATTATTGCTCGGAGGGGGAGCAGATTAAACAAAGGTAGTCCTTCAGACCAAAGTAACGAGAATCGGAATCGGCTCGGAATCGGCAAGGCCGAATCGAATCGCGAATCGGCAGTGAATCGCCAGTGAATCGGCTGCGAATCGGCAAAGTGAAAAAACCCTTGAAATTTAGAGATTTTAATGATTTAAAACTTATTTCACGCACCATTTATTGAATATGACTTAATAAGCACACTTTTACATTATCAAATAGAAGCTAAAGCCTAACATACATAAATAAGGTTCATCCATGATCCATCACATACGTAAAATGTAAATTGTAGCTGAACTTGAAGTAAATAGAATTATAGAAAACATAAGATTTCAATGACATAGCTGATGTAAATGTAAGTGTAACTCTATGATAAAGCATAAATGATAAATCATAAAACCAATGACATCAAATCATATATGTATGTCAAGGACTCAAGATGAAGATCTATGAAAGTTATACTTGTGAAGTTATGAAACATATGTTTGTAAATAAAATAAAAAAAAACTAGTCTATCTGCCAAGTGCCTCAAGCTAAATCATCCTCTAGCTCGGCCGCAGCCTCAGTCTCAGCCTCAGAGTAATTTATATTTTGCCTCCTAACAAGGCGTCTAAGGTAGGTCCTAGAGCTCTGAGTAGCCATAGCCCCCGCAGGTAACACAGACTCCTGAACAACAGCAGCAGGGGCTGAAACTGTAGAGTCTCTACGTGTGCGTGTGCATCTGCCAGTGCCTGAACGTGCTCTAAGCTCCTCCTCTGCTATGGCCATTGCCTCGGCCTCTCTATCTGCCTGGTCAACCCAGTCATGGTCTTCCTCCGTGAAGACAGGATCGGTAGCCTCAATCAGCCACTCTGACTCTGGATCAACCTCGTCTAGAGTGATCGGAGAGCTATCAGGGTCCAAAATCTGCCTGGTCCTAAGTCGGAGGTTGTAATGAACAAAGACGATCATTCAACCTCTGCACAGACAACCTATTTCGCCTCTTTGAGTGGATATGCTCAAACATGGACCAATTACGCTCACACCCAGAGGCACTACTTGGCTGACTCAAAATCCGAATGGCAATTCTCTGAATGGTTGGGACAGAGGATCCAAACGTCTCCCACCATCTATCTGAAATAAATGAAAGAAAAAACAATTAGTCTCATAAATGATAAAGGTTACCGTTAAACCGTTAAAAACTTAAAAGATATATAACTTAAAGTTATATTATTTTTATGGTTACCTGGCTGTATTGATGACCGCCCTTCTATGGCCATTGAACTAGAGAAGACAACTCCTTATAATTAAATTTGTCTAGCTCTATGGTTCTGGTTGTAGCTGGGACATCACCACCCATCTTCTGCAACACTGTAAATAGGCCACTGTAAACCTCGTCATCCGCCTTGAAGTCAGGACGGAAACGAAATGCAGGATTTAGATAATAAGCTGCTGCATGAATGGGCCTATGGAGCTGATTCTGCCATCTCCTATCAATAATCTCCCAAATGGGCTCATACTTCTCCTGTACTCCTGCATACTGGCTTCTAATGGCTTCCTTTACCCTATCCATGCCCTCATAGATGTAGCCCATAGAGGGCTTCTCGCCATCAGCAATTCATAGGAGAGATACCATGGGCTCACAAACCTACATATAATCATAATGTAAGTTGTAACTTGTAAGTTACATTATAAAACAAACAATTGAGTCAAGTATTAAATTACAATAATATATTAAAGTTTTAAACTAGAAATAAAACAAAATTATATAATTGTGAAAATTTTACCTTGCATATTTCAGCCGCAGGTAGCCAAAAACCATTCTCATCAAACATTGTGTTCACAACATCTATCCCTGCAGTGGTGGTGGCAAAGGAAGAGGCTGTCCACTCAGGCCCAACAAACATGGACCTCAATTCTACCCTCACTTTCAAGATGGACTGCAATGTGATGAAATTCGAGGCAAACGTCGTGATGCCTGGACGAGCTAACTCTCTTTGCTTTGTGTATTTCCTCATTATGCTGAGGATGAGTGCATGGTTGTAGATGAACTTGCACACATTTTTGGCCTTATCAACGCATGCCTTGATCCACTCAAGCTTACCAATGTCCTCCAACATGAGGTCAAGGCAATGGGCCGCACAAGGAGACCAAAATATTGTAGGGTGCCTCTCCATCAAGAGTTTACCTACAACAATTTTAAATTAATTAGAAATTACAATTTAGAAATTAAGTTAAATCAGAGAAGTAAAAAAACTTAAAAGTTTACCTGCAGCAACATAATTTGCTGCATTGTCTGTCACCACCTGCACCACATTTGCTTCCCCCACCTCTGCTATAACCTCCTCAATAAGCTCACATAAGTATGTGGCATTTTTTACATGATTAGAAGCATCAACAGATTTGATGAACATGGTGGTTCCTACACAAAATAAATAGAACAAAACAATTAATTATCATGAATCATTATTAAATTAGCATTCAATTATTCAACAAATCAGAATTTAAATTATTTAATCACCTCCACAAGACACAAGAAAGTTGAGGAGTGTTCTATTCCTCATATCAGTCCACCCATCAGTCATGATGGTGCATCCCCTTTTGACCCATTCTAGTCGGTGTTCCTCTAGCTCAGCCTTCATGTCCTCAACCATTTCGTCTAAAAGATTTCCACTCAACTCAGACTCGGTAGGGGCTTTGAACCCCGCACCACAAATAGTTACGGCATCTATCATGCCCTGCCAATAAGGAGACCTGTCACAAATAGATTATGAAGAGAATTTAGAATCTTAAAAATCTTAATTAAGGAAAACCAAATAAAATAAATTAAATTTTAATTACCTGGCTGCAATAAATGGAATATTGCAAAAGTACCAAAATTTGCAAATTTGTTTCCTTGCAGCATCATGAATGTCCTTGTTCCAAGACATGCTCTCAAGCGAGGGTTGTGAGCCAGGTGTAGTGCGCTGTACAAAATAACTATCCAGTCGCGACTTCCGCACTCTAGGTCCAATGGTAAAACTAGCAGACTGAGTAGCAGAAGTAGAAGCTGAAGGAATAGCACTAGCAGTGGTGGCAATCCTAGAACTAGCACTAGGACGAAATGGTGGCCTGGAAGAACCCTCTCCAACACAACCTACTGATGCGGATGCGGATGGGGATGGGGAACCAATAGCTTGCAATTGTTCAAATTTCTTTTTCTTCTCTAACTTTTCTCTTTCAAAGTTCTCTATTTGCATATATACCTCACGTTGTGCCTCAGGAGTTTGTTTAGTGCAAACTGTGATATCATGTCCAGTTATACCAGCAATATGAAACTTGAATCTATAAATGCCACCGGAATTTATTTCTTTGCAAAAAATACATTTTGTTTGATATTTTGTCCTTCCCGGAAATTCTTCAGTATACTTCCAAGAAGGGTCTTTTCCCATTGTGGAAATTTGGGAAATGAAAGTTAAAACTCAAGGCTGCTGCAATAAGAAAATTAAATGAAAAGTTAAATGGTTATTAAATAGTCTTAGACTCTTAAACAAGGGACAGTCACTATGAGATGTCCTCATTTGTGAAAAGGACAGTCACACATGATGACATCTCACAGTGACTGTCCCTTGTGGAATTGCCACTTGAATGTATTGCTATTCAACCACGTTAATGCTTTTCTTCTTCAACAAATGAGGACAGTCACTCTCAAGACAACATGATAATGTACACTCACTGTAAGGACAGTCACAAATGAGGACATCTCACAGTGACTGTCCCTTGTGTAATTGCCACTTGAATGTATTGCTATTGAACCACATTAATGCTTTTCTTCTTCAACGAGGACAGTCACTCTAAAGACAACATGATAATGTACACTCACTGTAAGGACAGTCACAAATGAGGACATCTTACAGTGAGTGTACACTGTACATTATCATGTTATCTTTAGAAGTTTAGACTCTAGAGTGACTGTCCTCGTTGAAGAAGAAAAGCATTAATGTGGTTCACCGTTCAATAGCAATAGCTGCAATACATTCAAGTGGCAATTACACAAGGGACAGTCACTGTGAGATGTCCTCATTTGTGACTGTCCTTACAGTGAGTGTACATTATCATGTTGTCTTGAGAGTGACTATCCTCATTTGTTGAAGAAGAAAAGCATTAATGTGGTTGAATAGCAATACATTCAAGTGGCAAATGAGTACATCTCATAGTGACTGTCCTCATGTGTGACTGTCCTCAAGTTGAATAGCAATACATTCACTGTGAGATGTCCTCATGTGTGACTGTCCTTTTCACAAATGAGGACATCTCATAGTGACTGTCCCTTGTGTAATTGCCACTTGAATAAGGACAGTCACTGTAAAGACAACATGATAATGTACACTTACAGTGAGTGTACATTATCATGTTGTCTTTAAAGTTTAGAGTGACCGTCCTCATTTGTTGAAGAAGAAAAGCATTAATGTGGTTGAATAGCAATACATTCAAGTGGCAATTACACAAGGGACAGTCACTGTGAGATGTCCTCATTTGTGACTGTCCTTAACTTAAAACTAAACAAATTTTGCAAAAAAATGAAGAATACACTAACATGGAAAAAAAAATCAACACTTACCTCTTGGAAATGAGTTGAGGAGTGTTGCTATTGGCTCCTTGATGCTCCTAATGTGAACTTCAAGCCTCCCCAAATAGATTTATGCTCTAAGTGATGCTCTTCTTTCTTGCTGTTCCTAAACCTATGTTTTCTCTTTTCTATTCCTCTCTCTCACTTTCCCTCACTTGAACTCATAAAAGTGAAATAGAAGCCCTTTTAGGGTTATAAGTAAGCAAAACGACCTAAAAGAGAAACCAAAAAGCTTGAGTTTTTTAAAACTTTTTAACTTTCACTTAATGACTGCTGCGGCCGATTCTCGAGCCCAAAAATCGGCGATTTTTGGGGAAATCGCCAAGAATCGCCGATTCAGGCGATTCGGGCCCCATGAATCGCCCGATTCCGATTCTGGCTCCCAAAAAATCGGCCAAGGGTGATCGGATCGCGAAATCGCCTGAATCGCCTGAATCGCGGCGATTCTCGTTACTCTGCTTCAGACTAGCCTTTGGCATTATTGTCAAAAGGGGGGAGATTAGTTTGGCAATAACCGGTAGACAAACTAACAATGGTAGTTGCAGTTATACAGAGCCAGAGTTGCAACAGAGTTGCAAAGCACAACAGATCGGTGATTCAATAGTATGATTGGCCATCAAGGTTTTGCCATTAATGCCAAAGGGGGAGATTGTTGAAATTAAGTGATGGTAACTGGTAAACCTATTACCGGTACAAGTATTGTAATTGATTGACAAAAGAAGATAGAGTTTTGTCATCTCTATTAAGTCTAAAGATCCAAGGAGATCTGTATGAAACGAGGATTGTTTGGTAGATGGTGCCATCATACAAGACAGAAGTGACTGCAGGCAATTACCACCGGTCACTACACAAAGCCTCAACAATCGGGTAATGTACACAGTTAAGGAAAGGAGGATTCAAGCATCAATCGAGGACCAGGCTACAATCGGTATAGTCAAGCACAGAAGGCAACAACAAACCGGTGTCAAGCAATACAACCGAGGAAGGTGCGACCGGTAAGCAAAGGAAGGGATAGTGACATGTCAAGAACTCCTACTTGTTTACAACTCAAGGATCTAAGCCGATCTAGCAATGACTCTGGTATGAACCGAGGAAGTGATAGTCAACTAAGTGTTTCATTCAACTCTTTGACCGCGATTTATTGCACTAAATCCAGATGTCTTTGAGTTTAAGTGGTGATCGGTTTGAGGCGCATCTGGTGGTTTTAAAGCTGGAATCAGTTGCCTTAAAACAGTGTTATCTCTCGTAAAGGAAAGATGCTTGATACGCACCTATTGCTATCTTCTTTAAAACAGATAAAGCAAGGGCATCCAGCGGATGTTTCCTCAGTAAACTGGGACTCCATTGAGCGATGAATCTGATTAAGGATTTGTAATTAGGCCATGCATGTGGAGCGCAATTAAGGATAGCGCTCTATATATTCTTGTGACAATGGAGAATAGAAGTTGCCTTCATTTTGTTGAGTAAAAGAGTGAACTTGTATGCTGAACAAGCCAGGGGTGAAAAGAAGGAAGAAGAAAGAAGTGAGAAAGAAGAGTGTGCAAAGAAGCACAATAGTAGAGGAGAACACACCTGTAGCGACCAGTGATGCTTCTCAGTGGAGCACAAACAAAGATCTTATTAGGCTGTGTATAGCCATCTGTAAAAGGTCAATCCCTCTATTGTTCTCTAGCAAATACAATAGTTAAATCCCAGTATTTGGGTGGATTGTAACAGGTCCGTGGTATCAAATCCCCAAACTGGGTGACATTTTGAAAGGTGTTCTAAGTCTTCTAGCCAGGCAGGCACTAACTGGCCTTGTTGTAACAAATCCCTTAACCGGGTCGTACCTAACAGTGTGTTGTAATCTCTTAACCGGGAAGGCTCCTAACAGGGCGTACTCCAGAAGAGTACAGAATTTGTGAGGTCTCCTCACATTGTGGTTTTCACCCTATTCGGGTTTCCACGTGATAAATCTGGTGTCACTGTGTGATTGTTTGCTTACTGTTATTATTTGCCTAATCTGTTTGCGTTTCAGTTGTAAGTTTACTTCACCGGATTTAAAGAGAAAAACTTTTAGAGGTGCTGATTCACTCCTCCCCTCTCAGCACCGGTTGGGATTGTCAAACGTCACTGCCTTATTAGAACATGCAAAGTTTTGTCTTTATCGAATGGAGCTAAACTCAGAAGATTATACGCTGCAATATCTAGAAAACCCTTGTGTTTTACAACAATCATACAAGAGTAATACAAAAGGAAATGCGCCCACATCAAGCACGTGAGGAAAAGCTTCAAAATATGTTTCAAGTGTTGTGAAAATCAAAAGAAGGAAACATGTTCGATTTTCTTTTTACATGAATAGAGGCCTGAAATCACAAAGAGCATACTCGAGAGATGGAGTTCCATAAGGCTTCGAACTCCCTGTAGGTTTACATTTATATTCATCAGAATGGCGTTCCAGATTTCCATTAAAACCCTACGTTTTTCTTCCATTGCGGCACAACAAGGAGCCCCCAAAGGCAAATAGAAATGAAGACCAAATGAAATGAAATCCCTTTTTTAGGGTTAATACCCTGGAAATTGCCGTGAGTGAAGAAGGCTTCATGCCTTTGTGTTTTATGGGTTTTATTTTATGACCTCCTCAAGAATAAATATGAGCACTTCATACATGATAGATTACTTAAGTTACATTTATTAAACAGTCTTTCATAAACTATTTTTGTTATGTCCCCGTTTTTCAGACTCTTGGGATTAGCTTAGTTTGGTGACCCTCGTCAGCTAGTCAGGTTGTCAAAGGGGGTCGGTTGGCAGAGCCAGTGGTTTGATTCCACTCTCTAGGTTCTCGTTGCGAGGTCCGCTCTTCGTTGGGGTTAGATTGAATGTCTTAATATTTATAGTAAGCAGTATTTCGGGTATTGCTATGTTTAGCAGAGCACCTGTGCAGTGTTTTCAGTGATTTAGAGATTTGTTTGTTGGATCTTCAGTTTGAGAGACTTACTATTTTTAGTAAGTCTATTTTGGCCTAGTTGCTATTTCTGATAGGGCAGTGTGAGCTCAGGATGTTGTCGTTAGCAGGTCAGATGTTTTGTAAGAAGTTTTTATAACATGACATTTTATTTGGAGTTATTAAATTAAGTCTTCATTAATTTAACAACTTATGCTTTTATATGTTATAATTTGATGGTGTATTGTTCACAATTCTTTAATGAAAAGTGTGTTGAGGAAGATTTGGGTTTTTCTTTATAAGCCAAGGGAGAAATCGATTTTACTCACCTTATGTTGTTTGTTAAAATTGAGAAGTGTGAAAAGTTGGTTTGAAGAAAGGAAATCAATTTTTCTTGAGAATGAGGGTTTGATGCATGGTCTTCATTAATGGAGAGAGCTCATTCAGAGATTTCTTGAGCTGGACTGCTATTTAGTTATCAAATGGAGAATTGATGTTTATGTTGGAAGGAATAATGACTGCCATACATTATTTGAATGGGTTGTAGACTGCACAAGGAAAAGCGTTTTCAGTCATGGAAGCTGTGTTTTAGACTTGGAAGCTACGTTTCAAACATTTGATGATAGCTGGCGTATTTAGCGACCTTACCACGGTGTTTGGGTTTGCAATGAATGTGGTGACATGAAGACTGTTAATTTGGGGATGCATACAATATTTTAGGTTGCTGGGTGAACTTCTTGAGTAGTGTAGCAGTGATTGGTGATTGTTTTGTGTGTGGGAAAAGCATTGGAAGTGATATACCAAGAGGTTACAACTCATTCATCTTCATTAGCAGGCTGCGTTCACCTTTTGGAGTGCTGATAAATATATAAGGTGCCATTGTAATTAAGATTCATGTTAAGTTATTATGGTGATTTAAATGTTATATGCTGAATCATTATTTTGGCCATTGTTTATGTTGGTGAACTTAAGAGAGTGTTCATTGATGCTATAATGATTATATGGTTTTGGGAAAAATTATCAAATTGATGTTTGCTTTGAAAAAATACAAAAGAAATAAATTCTAAAAGAGTCAATTTAAATTCATAGCAAGTTGGGCTCATCATAGTGGTATCAGAGCATTGATCTTGCCAGCCTGGAGTTTATTAGGGCTTAGCTATGGCGGATAGGTTTTTGCCTGACATGCATTATGTCTGCAGGGGTAGAGCTTCACCCCCGCCAGAAGAGAATGAACAGGGTCCATAGGTTGATCGTCTAGGCGATAGGAACAAGGATAATATTGACAATAATGTTGCCAGGGAAGCTAGAGATGCTTTTAGAAATTTAGTAGATGGTCAGCATCATGTTGCAAATGTGTTGCAACAATTGTCAGACACACTTCAGCGTATCACATTACTAGGTGTACATACCAGAGACAGGGGTACGCGGAGTGCTTCAGTCAGCTCACACAAGTCTAGAGCAGATGACATGCATGATTATAGAGATGATCATATAGGTACTTATGATAGGCCTCTGCGTCCTACTTTCTTGAGGCCTCAGCCAGATACAGTTAGTGTGGAGTCAGAGCCAACGCCTTTTGTTGATGACATGGTGGCTCACTTTGCAGAGTGGGATGCTCTTCTAGAAGCACTCAAGAGAAATCTGAATTTTGACAGGTACTTGACCCACAAGAGAAAGCATTCCAGAGTAAAACCAGCTCTTGACACGAGGCAGAGACCTAGGCAGAATGATCTCAAGCAGGCAACCAACAAGTTGACACTAGCTCGCTTCGATGGAAGTGGGAAGACAAAAGCCAGAGCATGGGTCCACAAGCTGGATACGTACTTGTCACTTCATCCTATGTCTGAGGAGGATGCTATACGATTTGCCGTGCTTCATCTAAATGGGGTAGCGCATGATTGGTGGTACGATGGGCTAGTATCTCTGCATCATGATCAAATTGTTGAGTACCAAGAGTTTGTTGATAAGCTGATAGAGCGGTTTGATAGGAAGGATCCTGAGACTTACTTCAGAGAGTTAGCTCAGTTGAGGTAGACAGTTGGCTTCGATACCTTTATCAGTGAATTTCAGCACCTATCAGTTATGGTTTATGACATCTCTGAGAGGAGAGTCATGCTTTTCATAGAGGGTTTGTTTGAGCCATATAGGGGGTGGGTTAAGTCCCTGGATCCACCTACTTTGCGAGATGCTATGAAGAAGGCAAGGAATCTTGAGCCTTTTGTTTCACGAGGCAAGTCTACTCTTAGTCCTATTATCCCTCCTGCAGAAGAGGTACCTCCACTAGTTGTTGATAGGAAGAAATCTGCATGTAGACTTGATGATGTCACCGGAGAGGATTTGAGGAGGAGGCAGCTTTTATATTGGTGCAAAGAGCCTTATGAAAGAGAACATTCTTGTCCTATGAGGCCTAAGGGTAGGGCAAATCGCTCTATGTGGGTTTATTCTGATGAGAGTGAGGTTGAGTCTTCTCATCAGTCAATTGGTTTAGATTCAGAGGAGCAGAGAGTCACTCCAGAGTTTGGTCCTGATGCCAAACTATCTCCGATTGTGTTGTCCACCTCTATGCCACTTCCCTGTGCTTTTAGATTGAGAGGATTAGTGGAAGGACAACCCTATGTTGCTATGTTGGACACTGGAGCCATGCACAACTTTACTCATGACCGAGTTGCTAGTCAGTGTGGGCTTCAGGTAGAGGAGTTTGCAGGGTTTAGAGTCAAGGTAGCAGATGGCTACAACGTTACCTGTACCAGGCACATCAGTCATCTCTCTTTGTTTCTTGGTGATTACGAGCTAATATCTGATTTCTATGTGCTTGATTTGGGAGAGATGGATGTAGTTTTGGGGATGCAGTGGATATAGGAGATTAAGGAGTTTTGTCTTAGCTTGAGCCTGATGCAGATGAAATTTGAGTACTAGGGCAGAGAGTATGTGTTGCTGGGTCTTGCTGAGGGGAGTTTATGCACTATGTCCTTTTGTGCAGTAGATAGTGAGGATTCTCAGAGACACAAGTCCATTCAAGTAGAGCAGATTACACATCATGTCTCTCACAGTTCCCTGTTTTTTTGCTCAGATCAGTAGATGGGATCAGTTCACTTTGTGAACAATCCTTTATTTGATATGGATATCACTATGGCTTATGATAATCCGTTGTTTGAGCTCAGTGATGATCCCTTTCAGGTGTTGTACGATGATGATGATGATGTTTGGGATCCTATTAGTACACCTGTTTATCAGGCAGATTTTACAGGAGGTTAGTCAGGCCTACCTAAGCAGTTTACAGGGGTGTACACAGTAAGGAGTGCTTATAGTTTCACTTTTGATCCTCACGTTCAGGACATCTACTAGTTGCAGAGTTCATCAGTGCATCCATTTGATGACTGGTATGATGGTTTGGTTGGCATGAAGATTGGGGGCAAGTCCAGTCTGTTGGTTGAGTTACTCCTGTGTGAGTTACTCTCGGTTGAGTTTCTCCCACGTGGTGTTCCTGTTGTAGCATATTTGGTTTGGGTGTTGAGTGCAGTATCTTAGATGTTGTTATTTGTACTGTTGATGCTGATTATTTCTTCACAGGAGTATGGTGATGATAGGGACATTATACATGACCATCCTTGTGATCCAAGTGGGCTGTGATGTTGTTTGTTTTTCCTGATTGCTTGTGGACAAGCAATCTTGGGAAGGGAGGATTGTAATGTCCCCGTTTTTCAGACTCATGGGATTACCTTAGTTCGGTGACCCTCGTAAGCTAATCAGGTTGTCAGAGGGGGTCGGTTGGTAGAGGGAAGAGCCAGTGGTTGGATTCCACTCTGGAGGTTCTAGTTGCCAGGTCTGCTCTTCATTGGGGTTAGATTGGATGTCTTACTATATATATTAAGCGATATTTCAGGTATTGCTATGTTTAGCAGAGCGCCTGTGTAGTGTTTTTAGTGATTCAGAGATTTGTTTGCAAGATCTTCAGTTTGAGAGACTTACTATTTTTATTAAGTCTATTTTGGCTTGGTTGCTATTTTTGGCAGGGCAGTGTGAGCTTAGGATGCTGTCGTCAGGAAGTCAGATGTTTTGTTAGAAGTTTTTATAACATGACATTTTATTTGGAGTTATCAAATTAAGTTTTCATTAATTTAATAACTTATGCTTTTATATGTTATAATTTGATGGTGTGTTGATCACAATTCTTTAATGAAAAGTGTGTTGAGGAAGATTTGGGATTTTCTTTATAAGTCAAGGGAGAAATTGATTTTACTCACCTTATGTCATTTGTTAAAATTGAGAAGTGTGAAAAGTTGGTTTGAAGAAAGGAAATCGATTTTTCTTGAGAATGAGGGTTTGATGCTTGGTCTTCATTAATGGAGAGAGCTCATTCAGAGATTTCTTGAGCTGGACTGCTTTTTAATTATCAAATGGAGAATTGATATTTATGTTGCAAGGAATAATGACTGCCGTACATTATTGGAATGGGTTGTGGACTGCACAAGGAGCTGCGTTTTCAGTCATGGTAGCTGCGTTTTAGACTTGGAAGCTACGTTTCAAACATTTGATGATAGCTGGCCTATTTAGCGACCTTACCATGGTGTTTGGGTCTGCAATGAATGCGGTGGCATGAAGACTGTTAATTTGGGGATGCGTACAATATTTTAGGCTGCTGCGTGAACTTCCTGAGTAGTGTAGCAGTGATTGGTGATTGTTTTGTGTGTGGGAAAAGCATTGGAAGTGACATACCAAGAGGTTACAGCTCATTCATCTTCATTATCAGGCTGCGTTCACCTTTTGGAGTGCTGATAAATATATAAGGTGCCATTGTAATTAAGATTCATGTTAAGTTATTATGGTGATTTAAATGTTATATGCTGAATCATTATTTTGGCCATTGTTTATGCTGGTGAACTTAAGAGAGTGTTCTTTGATGCTATAATAATTATATGGTTTTGGGAAAAATTATCAAATTGATGTTTGCTTTGAAAAAATACAAAAGAAATAAATTGAAATAAATTCTAAAAGAGTCAGTTTAAATAGAGAACTAGTTGGGCTCATCACAATTTTATAAATGTAACTTAAGTAATATATACATATGTTATTTTATTTTTTGTTATATCTAATTTATTTAATATTTATTTGGTAGTATTATTTGCTATAAAATATAAATATTAAATATATTAAACATAATAATATTTAAAATATTTTGCTAAGATATTTTCTTGCATGATTATATTGTAAATAATAATAGTTAATTGTCAAAATTATAAGACAATTAAGTATTAATTATTTTATATGCACACGGGGAGTAGAGTTCGAATCGTGAGTTGGTTGGGGAACTTTTGTTTGCTGCATGCAGTCAAAGAGTTTCTCTTTTAGCTTTTGAGTGGTTTGGAGCACTTTGAGGCCAGTTATCAGTTGCATACCAGTTGAGCATCCTTTTGAACCAGTGAGACTTCAGTTTCTACCAGTTCCACTCCTACTTTAGTGGGTTTTCTCTTCACATTCGACCCTTGTTATTGCATATAATTTTGGAGGATTTTGAGGCATTTTTGGGACAGATATTGGCTGCACATCAGTTGCACATGACTTAGAGGAGTTCTTGCAGTGAGACTTTAGTTTCTTGGAGTTTGCACCCTATTTTTCAGGGATTTGCATTCAGATCTGACCCATCACCTTTTGGGTGTCTATTTCTTGTGTTTTGGACCTCATTTCTGAGGGTCTTCATTTTTTTTGCCTTTTTTGCAGATTGCAATTATAAAGCATTATTGTATTTGAGCATTTTGTAGCAGATTTGAGAGATTTATATGCAGACTCCTTCCCACTTATTTTTTCTGTGTTCATTTTCTGATTGTGAGTTATTGAATTCAATTATTGTGTTCATTACCTTTATTTGACTAGTATTCCTTCAGTTATAATGCTGAATATGATGGCTCATGGTGCATATTTATGATTGAGTTTTGGATTTAAGCGTTAAACTGTGAAAGCATATTTGGTTTTCCTCTTTAGCATTGATAAAGAAACCTTTCATAAACTCATTTTTGTAGGGTTAGTCTAAGTGGGTTGTGTTTTTCATTTGTCTTTGGAAAATCTTGTGAATTTTGCTGCAAGTTTATCATCAGTGCATCACCTTTTACTATAGGTTTTATTTACAAAAGCATATCCTTCTATCTCTTTCCCTGTTCAGAGTTAGTTTAGGTGGTCACAAAGAGAAATACGGCCTATGATTCGGAGATTCGTTCTTGTTCCCACCAGTGAGAACGTTTCCATGTTCCAATAGGATTGCGCGGTCTTAAACTTTGCATCACAGGTGCAATCCTGATTGACAACACTTCTCAAGCATAGCTTTCTTGCCTTAAACAAAAGATAAATATTTACAATGAGCTCTCTCCCTTATATAGGAAAATAGGAGAGAAGAGGAAACCCTCAACCACTTTGATTTATTCAACAACTAACTCATTAACCACCTTTGACTTATTCAATGCTACAAGGCTTAAAGCACTTGCAACAGGATTACAAGACACTGGTATACAGGAATATGTTTTCTTGTATTTACAATCTTTAGATGCACTGCATGCAATCTGTCAATCACATGTTAATATCAACTAATGAAATGCTTCCACTCTCCATCCCCCAAACCAAACTAATATGCCAGGGCTTATAGAAGCTTGTTAACAAACAATTTAAACCATAGTTTAGACTTTGGGCATCATACATTATCCAATCCTTGAAGGTTTCAAGCATCTCAAAATTCTTTTTCATTATATTGGCATACACATGTGATGGTGATGCATATAGTTACTGTCTTAGAAATTTTTATGAGATAGTAGGAATTTATCTTTATTTATTTTTTCTTTGATTCTAATATCATTTCAAAATAAGTGAGTGATGGATCTGGTTAAAGTCATTTCATTAGTTGATATTTACGACAAATAAAATTTCATTCCAAATAAACTTAAAATAATAATTTATAATCTACCTAGTCATTCCAAATGTTATGTCATACGATGCTACAGTTACACATGGGCATGGATACAGATTTTGTTTCTATATTTTTACTTTGCAAATAAAGAAAAATATACAGGAAAGTCCCACATGAAATAAATATATATGAAATTGGCCTCTTGCAAGTAGCATAACTGGGGAAGCAAATTATTTCCTATGTAATATCTTTGACTGTGAAGCATAATGTAGATTCCCTAGGTTTTTTTGGCTTCATAAAGTAATTCTCGATAATTGATTCTTTTGTAACAGAGAAGCATACCGGGAGTATTTACCTTAGCACATCCAAATTCTGCCCTTGTATTTCGAACAGGTATTTTAGTCTTACAAGTTCCTTTCAGTTTGTTTTCTATATTTGTTACTAAGAACTTAATATTCTTTTTTAAATTCGTTTTCTAGGATCTATAATGACAGCTGGAGGAAATCTCGCTTGGGCTGCTTCCAATTTAATCAACACATCCAAGAGTGGTAAAGAATGATCCTAAGAGATGTTCATGGGAAGGGAGCTTATGTTGATATTTTTATTTTCTAAATTTTAAACTACGTGTTGAATGTTTTGATTTTTGGAACTATATATCTTACCAGCTTTGCAGGATTTTCAATTTTGGATACAGAATATGGAGGCCAATCAGACTTGCCAAGTTTTTGGAGAATTTTTTTTGAAAAAAAATGGCACATTGTTAACAGGTTCAACCTGTGAATACTTTGGAGCTAAGAAAAATTGCGAGTACTTGGTGACTCTCCGAGTTTGTAATGTACACGTAGAATTGAATAAATCTACTCCAAAGGGTAGAAGATAGATGCCACACAAAGTTTTTTATATTGGAATATAGTTGGGAAATATGTCTCGAAGAGCATAAGCCATCAGAAAATATGCAAAGAATATTGTGTAACAAGATTAAAATTGCACTAAGAAGGCATCAATTGCCATAATAGGACCAAAATGTAAAGAGCCTGCCTGGCTCTCAAAACAATCTGACTTCTAACTCCAATTTAATTGCAATTATATAGAGATCCAGAGATCTATAATTTATATGCAATTTCCAATTTAATAATCATAGATAAAGTTCCATAGTATTTCCTCATCATGAGCAGATAATAACAATTTAATTAACTTATGGATATCCACTAAATTATTCTTCATAACAACATACCCTACATACGCATTTGACATTAACCAAAAACGAGAATACAATGTAGAAAATATGAACTTTATTAAAATGTGGCTGGTTGTAGATGTAAATCGCAGCATACCAATGAATCTTTAGCCTGGAAATGTTGACGTCAGCCTTGTTTGACTTTGAAAATAGACCCTCACATAGCAAGGATGGAGGTAATGCCAAATGCAATCTTCCTTGACTCCTCATGCAGCCTTCCAAATGTATTCACAACCAACAAAAAACACCAGCAGTTGAAGACGCAGCACATAGAGAACATTAGCTGCTATTAACCATGACGTAGCCCTCAGACAAGGTACAACCCCAACACTAATCTGCATGACTCTCCTTCAGTATTGTACGGCAGCCTCTAAAGATTAAGTAAAAGTAATATCAATCTCCAGAATATATGATAACTTACAACCAAATATAATTCCTTAAATCTTCACACAGTTGGTATACTTCAGCATCAAGAATGATGTCCACAGATTTAGAACGAAATTTCAAAATTCAGTTTGCAAAATTCATCATCAATCAGTGATGATTAAAATTGCCACAGAGAGGAATCAGTCCTCAAACCCTAGCCATTTCTCACAGCCAAGAAACTTCATACATTTTATCAAATCAACAATGGATGTTTTAGATTGAGCTCTCAAGTCCCTTTTTATTCTTTCTTGTGAGAGCTCAAACACAATTCTTACCAATGTGGGATAAAAAGATTTACTTTTCCTTTTAATAATTCATTTACCTCAATTCTTTAAATTAATACCTTGGCTTAGGCTTCCAAGAATTAATTAAATAAATGGCCCCTTCCCATGATGACTCAACCCTCAACTTAAGTGAAATTATAAGGTTAAATTATAACTTTATAATAAGCCATTTAATGATTTAATAATAATTTGGCCACCAAAATAATAATAACTCCCAAAATACTTATCCTTTTAATATGCCGTCTGAAATGGGAGTCATACCTATTATTTCCCCATGTGACCAAATATACTTTCCAAAAATAGAAAGGGTCCTTCTTGAACAACATCAGGCTTACTATAAATAGTAAACGTGGCAAAAACTATAGCAAATGAAGTCTGAATGACGCCAAACCAAAGCATACTGAATCCTGAAGTAGATGCCCACTGAAAGAGACCCTCTGTCCATCCTCATTAGCCTACGAGGGTCACATGACAAGCTAATCCCAAGAGCCTGAAAAACAGGGACATTACAGTCCTCCCTTCCCAAGATTGCTTGTCCTCAAGCAATCAGGAAAAACAAACAACATCACAGTCCACTCGGATCCTAAGGATGGTCATGAGTAATATCCCGATCCTCTCCATACTCCTGTGAAGAAATCATTAACATCAACAGTACAAACATCAACATCTGAGAAACTGCACTCATTATCTGAAGACCAACTTTAAATGCCGATGGAGGAAACAACTGCGTGGAACTCAACCCAACTGAAACATCAACTCTATCAAAACTCGAGTCCCTATCTAACTGATGCTCACACCCAACTGCATTGAGAAGAAGACAATGACCAAATGTACCTGAATCACTATTACCAACTCTAACCTCTGATAAACTGTCCTGAGTGTGTGGATACTGCAAGTATTCTAACTTGCAACTACCAATTCCATCTGCAAAAGATGGTGCTAATCCATCCCATAATGGATGGTAAGAACTGGAGCCGGTCTACACCTGCGTGAGATCAAATCTTCTACATGTGGGTCAAAAGAAAAATGATGAGCATACCCCACTGTATAATGCCGGTAGAAAGCCCCAAACTCCGTCAATGGCTCATCATTACCCAACTAGGAATCATGAGATGGCTCCAATCTCTGACTCCACATAATTGCAGGCTGGTTAGGATCCTGAGTAACTCTCTCAGCAAACCCAACCTCGAAATCCCTATGGGAAAGCATAGTAGATAGAGTCTCCACAATCTTCCCTACCAACCTCTGAATAGCACAAGTGCCTCGGATGAGAGTACCCTCAGATACTCTATATGAATCCTCTCGCACATTTGCACTCTCAAGTAAATACTCCATGAATGACTCGGTGCAGTAGAAATTATACGTGGAAGTGTCAACTCGCTCCCCTGCAACCCACAGCTGATCCCTCTGAAAATGTGGCACTGCCAATTGTCCCATGCTATCAGCTATATCAGATGAAGAAATAGATTCACTTCTAGGAAAAGGAAGCAAATCAACATGAGAGCTTGATTCCACTGGTACTCCTACCTCATCCGTACCTAATGCACCCATATCCTGGACAGATGTGTCTGCCACATCATCATGTTGCGCATCCCCAGTCGTAGAAGCAAACTCTACACAAACCACCTCAATGTTCAATGAAACTGGGTCTGGGGCTGGTGTGGACCGAATATGCTCCAACTCCATGGTCACCTCCTCTAATTGGATCTGTGACCCCTGAAGAGCCCACTGAGTGCCCTCTAAAGCCTCAGAAGTCGTTGTGAGCTCTCGAGTAAGCTCACTCACCTCCTCTCTGTCCATAAATGCCCCGTATGCCATACTCCCCAACTCAACTAGGTGATCTCGGTCGGCTACCAACTGTAAATAGTTCTGTCTCAAAATCCTGACAGCCTCCTGCAAGGAATGAATCTTTGTCAAGGAAAGGTAACTACCACTGTGCTCATCTGTCATAGGAGCACCCCAACCATTAACAACCAACAACTGACGAGTGGCATCAAAATGCTTGATGGTAGAAGTAATATCTCTCTCACCAACTCGCAACTGGCTAGTCACATGATGATTGCACAACGAGCCTCCTATGAACAACCTCAACTGCACTGTCCACACTATGGAAGGAAGCTGCATCCAACAAACTCCCCTCAAGATCACCGTAACTCTGTGTACTTTCATTCGAGTACACACATACAAACCAAATACAGATATCAGACTCGTCCTCAACTATCCTCAAGGAAGCTGCTGCTGAATCGAACTCAACACAATCTCCAACTACCTTGTCCTCTGCAACCACTTGACAATCCAGATCCTGGGATCCATCCTCATTCACTAACAACCTAGTGTCCTCTCCCAAGGTTTGATAAATCAAGCATGACTCGTTGCAGGACGAATCATCCTCATGAGTCACCAAAGAAGTAAGCCCCTCTCTAAAAGTGGAAGCCCTGACTGTAACAAACTCTTGCCACTCATATGCTTCTCCATCCTCATCCGTGAGTCCCTGTAACAAAGAATCTTGGAACCCACCACCATTGTATGACAACGCTGAGTCCACACCCAAAGTCAGATATAGAAAGCCAGAAACATTGCAGCATCCATCATCCTCACTCTCAACATCAGAAATATCTGTGATGCTAGTGTCCACATTGTCTATCCGCGTCTCCTCAACTAACTCTGGCTGCATACATGACTCAATGTCATCAAGTGAATCATTTATACTGTGGCATGAATCTGTCACCCAACTCAACTGCAACACTCCCATCATGAGTGTCATCATTAGATAGCTCCATGCTCACATCCTCAATACAAGAAAAAACCACCGTCTCCTGCACTGATTCCACACTGCGACTGCTATCATAAACCTCAGAGCTGTCAGAGCTCATACACTCCTCGCAGTCATCACCCAACATCTTTCAGGGGGTGTCATCCCCAATACGGCTCATAGCATCCTCAAAAGTATCATCAGATGTGTCTATACTATTTGCATCCATATCTCCTGCTAAAATCTCAATTGCTGACACCTGACTTTGCACACATGACTCAATGTCAGGCTGTGCACCAATAATGCTAGAGCATGAACGGTCATCAACTGACTCCGCTGTAATGCCCAGATCACCAACATCACCACTAGGAGACTCCATACAAGCATCGGTCCCATATGAGGAGGCAGCTGCCTCCTGCATTGGAGCAACACTACTACAGCTGATATAAAAATCTCCAATAACAACTCCCTCCATGGAAAAGTCTGAACACTCAGTGATAACTACAACATCAACTGCCCCTGTACAATCTGTAGCGACTACTCTGGGAGCCTCAACCTGTTGATGCTCAGTGCTGCTGTCAACCAATGGTACTGAAACATCCACATGTCCCTGTGACATAAGTCCATCATCAGCACTGCGGATAGGACTAGCAAGTGTCGTACTAAATATAGGTACATCTGCATCATGGGCACCTGTCGGGGAAAACTCAAGCTTTCTTCCCTGCAATCTCGATGTCAACCTTCTAAAAATAGAGACCATATACCTTGCTGCCTTGTCTACTGTCTCTGGGTCCGACAAACTCTCCGCCAATCTTTGTTGATGAAGCCTAAATCTTTCCATACTTTCTACTAAGGCATTTAATTCCTCTCTTTTTCCCATATTGCTACGGCAACTTCCAGAACTGGGCCTCCTGTATTTATCCATAGCTAGGGAAAGTGGAAGTGCTGATCAGTTTTAAATAACTTCAGACTATAAATGAATCTAGACCCCACAGGATGGCAGGAAAAAAGCTCTGATACGACTGTAAAGAGCCTGCCTGGCTCTGAAAACAATTTGACTTCTAACTCCAATTTAATTGCAATTATACAGAGATCCAAAGATCTATAATTTATATGCAATTTCCAATTTAATAATCATAGATAAAGTTCCATAGTATTTCCTCATCATGAGCAGATAATAACAATTTAATTAACTTCTGGATATCCACTAAATTGTTCTTCATAACTACATACCCTACGTACACATTTGACATTAACCAAAAACGAGAATACAATGTAGAAAATATGAACTTTATTAAAACGTGGCTGGTTGTAGATGTAAATCGCAGCATACCAATGAATCTTCAGCCTGGAAATGTTGACGTCAGCCTTGTTTGACTTTGAAAATAGACCCTCACGTAGCAAGGATGGAGGTAATGCCAAATGCAATCTTCCTTGACTCCTCACGCAGCCTTCCAAATGTATTCACAGCAGTTGAAGACGCAGCACATAGAGAACATTAGCTGCTATTAACCATGACGCAGCCCTCAGACAAGGTACAACCCCAGCAGTAATCTGTACGGCTCTCCTTCAGTATTGTACGACAGCCTCTAAAGATTAAGTAAAAGTAATATCAATCTCCAGAATATATGATAACTTACAGCCAAATATAATTCCTTAAATCTTCACACACTTGGTATACTTTAGCATAAAGAATGATGTCCACAGATTTAGAATGAAATTTCAGAATTCAGTTTGCAAAATTCATCATCAATCAGTGATGATTCAAATTGCCATAGAGAGGAATCGGTCCTCAAACTCTAGCCATTTCTCACAGCCAAGAAGCTTCATAAATTTTATCAAATCAACAATGGATGTTTTAGAATGAGCTCTCAAGTCCCTTTTTATTCTTTCTTGTGAGAGCTCAAACACAATTCTTACCAATGCGGGATAAAAAGATTTACTTTTCTTTTTAATAATATATTTACCTCAATTCTTTAAATTAATACCTTGGCTTAGGCTTCCAAGAATTAATTAAATAAATGGCCCCTTCCCATGATGACTCAACCCTCAACTTAAGTGAAATTATAAAGTTAAATTATAACTTTATAATAAGCCATTTAATAATTTAATAATAATTTGGCCACCAAAATAATAATAACTCCCAAAATACTTATCCTTTTAATATGCCGTCTGAAATGAGAGTCATACCTATTATTTCCCCATGTGACCAAATGCACTTTCCAAATATAGAAAGGGTCCTTCTCGAAGAACATCAAGCTTACTATAAATAGTAAACGTGGCAAAAACTATAGGAAATGAAGTCCGAATGACGCCAAACCAATGCATACTGAATCCTAAAGTAGATGCCTATTGAAAGAGACCCTCTGTCCATCCTCATTAGCCTATGAGGGTCACATGACAGGCTAATCCCAAGAGCCTAGAAAATGGGGACATTACACAAAATTATTAAAAAAAGCTAAGTTTCTAGTTCAAGTTCGGGTTTGAAGAACCGGTTCACCGGTACGGCAAAATTTTGAAATGGGGTTTGGGTTCGTTAGTACAAAAACATGTAAACTTTAAATATATCTATATTTATGCAGCTTGCAAGCATGAATTAAGATTAGAATGTCATACAATATCATGTAAACAACAAAAACACCATAAACTTGTTATCATAGCATCATGATCATACCATCATAGCATCACATACTTCAAGTTCAACATCAAAATGACAAAATATTAAAATGTCAAATGATAAATCATAACATCAACTTCAAGTATCATTGTTTCAAGTTTCAACTAATAGGTTAATAATTTCATCATCATCATCATCATCTTCTTTGTCTTCTTCATTGACATTAGTTGATTCACAAATAGTGCTAAGGCCAATGGGATTAGCTGCACCAATAACATTAACGGTGTCAAGTTCTTCTAATTCAGCAACTCCAAGCTGAGAAGTGGAAGGATCCAAGTCCGAATGCTTCGCATTTAAATCCCACACCTTCGTCCCTTCTTTGTATTCTTTATGCTTGTGCGTGATTTGATGCAAGTTGGAATGAATATATACTAAGTTATCCACTCTTTTTGATTGCAGCTTATTGCACTTTACTAAGTGGATGAAAGAATATGTGCTCCAATTTCTTTCTGATGCAGATGAACTAGTAACCTATGAAGACAAGAAAAAGTAAACAATAAAAATAAAATTATTAATCTTATAAAATAAAAATTACTAGCAACTCAGGAAGACCAAGTAAACTAATTTTTTTAAAATATAACTTACTTGTAATATAATTTTGATTGCAAGGGGCTGCAACAATTGGAATTGTTGGCCATGGAGGTACCACCAACTATGAGCATCCTTCCTAAACCGATGACGAAGAGCATCATTACTTAGACCTCATGCATTCACAAACTCTATGATCTCATTTGTAATGAAATCTCGCATATCATCATTAGGAAAGAGTCTTTCAAATGCTGCCTTGTACCCATTAGACACTTGTAAATCTCTATATGGTGCCAACCATCCTGGTATATCAAGATATTGGGTGCTATAATATTTTGATGTCAATGCATAGGCAAGCAAATGTAGAGGAGTGGTCATCTTGTCCCTTCGCTCTACAACATTTGCTTGCAATTGATTGATGAAGGTTTCCTTAGGATCTTGGTTTTTTTCATCTATGATTGGCTTCATCTACTCAAGCATTGAGTCTATGCTATCATACACCTCTCCAAGGCAAGGCCTATCCATTCTAGTGTAGCAAAGCACACTCATAATAGGCTCGGTAAACTTAAGCAGATTGTAATAACCACAATGGGTTATCCAACCTCCAACTTGCAAATGTTTGTGTTTTTGAATGATTTGGTTTTGATTTGCATTTTTAATTTAAAAAATAAACTTTTCTGCAGGGCAAGATTCAACAACGGTATTTGCATATATTTAAACTACTGGCAAACTAATGGCTGCAATAACTGACTGATCTAAAATAACTATCTAGAAAATTCAACTTTGACCAATCTGAAACAAATTCAACTTCCTTTAGTAAATCAATGGATCAATATGAAAATTGTACCAGACAAGGAAGCACAATTTAATTAATTTGAAAAGTCTGAAACATCAAAATTCTTATTTTCTTTCAAATTACATTACAGATTGCTACCTAGGTTTGGTGTCAGCTGTAAAGGAAGTGGTACAACCCTTGTTATTGCTGGAAACAATCTGATATCCCTTTGAATTGCTACCGAGAATGTTGATTTACCTGGTTTAGAACAAACTTATGCTGTCCTCAAAATTGAACCCTAGAAACAATGCAAACACCTCCTCTAATGGCGTCTACTATTGTTTAGCATTGTACGACCTGCAATGTGAATAAGTATACCCTCAAACAAGCTGCAAACTACAGCTATAGGTCTGCACTTATTAAAACCTTCAATCCTCTTGAAACCTTAGATGTATTTGTTCAATTTGAAGTACAAACAGAACCTCTGTATGAAGGTCTCTGAAGCAATAATATCAGCTGGTATCTCACAGCCTCATAATTGCATAAACAATGAAGATTGAACAATATCCAATGCCTTGATACAGCTGAAACCCTTGTTTCAATTGCGCAAACTCCATAGACACCAAATTTGCAAAGACAAATGATCATCAACAATGAGTTTGAATTGCATTTGAGTGTATTTATACTCCTTATGAAAAGCCATGACCCCCTTTGCTCTTTTTTAATATTTTATTTATTTTCTTTTATTGCTTTCATAGTTGACTTAGGGAAAATACTCCAAATTGGGTGCTCATAACCTTAAATATAATAGTTAATGCAACTAACGCTTTATCATAGCCCTCTAAAATAATAACATTATATTATAATTGCACTCTATAAATAATTTTTAATAAAGTAATCACTTTATTAATAATATAACATAACTCCACAAATAATCATTATTTCTCAATTCTGTGGGAGCCTGAGAATTAACCATTGTGTCCACTGTGCATCCAATTGTCTTACTAAAAATAGTAAGGGTCCCTCTCTATCAATCACTGACTTACTATAAATAGTAAATCTCTTATTATTTGATCAAACCAATTTTGTATTACAATCATAGCCTGTTTAGGGTCCATGCAATAAATAGTAACCCTGACTTTCTTGAAATAGTCACTTACTTTCCTGAAATAGTCACTTACTATAAATAGTAAGTGAGCCAAACTGAGTCCAATGAACAAACTTTGATGCTTGCGAAAATGGGGACATTACAGTCTGCCCTCCCTGAGATTGCTTGTCCCCAAGCAATCATGGTTGGAAACAAACTCCACTACTTTGAAGTCCAAGGGAAGACTGTGAAATGTCCCACACTAAAACACAACTGTTGAAACACGAGCATAACCAAGAGTACTCAAAGATGAACAACAAACCAACTGTCCAAACTCTGCGCACTAAAACTATGCATTTGAAACAAATCGGGTACATGAGGATCGAAAATGAGACTGCAAGTAATCCACATCATTTACAAATTGCAATACTCCCTAGTGAACCCAGACTTGTACCTTGATGTACACGAAAGATCCCACAACACATTGAAAAATGTCCAACAAAATATACTTGGTCCCAAATTCTGAATAGAAGCTTGCCCAGAAGAACATCCTCAAATCTCTGCTTCTCAACCTTGATCCCAACTTCACCATAACAGAAGTGGTGAAGCCAACCAACAAAACCCACGTAAACTTCAATGGTAACCCTGTAACCACCTAGGTCCCAATGTGACCGAGACTCACATCCATCCGTACTGTGGAGATAAGAACATCTGTAGGTGTCTAAAACACAATCACTACCTCCATCCTTTGCTAAACTGTCGTGGATATGCTAACTCTGCAAGTAGTCTCCCACCAACTTGTAGCTACTAATTCCATCTACTTAAGATGGTGAATACCCATCTCATAAAGGATGGTATAATCTCAGAGTCAATCCACACCGACGCATCATCAAGTCCACAGATGGATCAAAAGAAAAATGATAAGCACTCCTCACTGTGTAGTTATGGTAGAAGTCTCCAACCTTTGTCAATGACTCATCATTGCCGACTTTGAAATCAGGAGATGGCTTCGATCTATGACCCTGAATAGCTGATTGGGTAGGAGCTCTGGTAACCCTCTCTGCAAACCCAACCAGAAAATCTCTATGAGGAAGTAGTGGAGTTAGAGCATTTGCAATTTCTCCCCCCAAACGCTGAATGCCACATGAACCTCAGATGAGAGTATCCTCAGTGACTCCAAACAGACCCTCTTGAAACTCTGGACTCTCAAGCATATACTCAACAAACGAATCTGTGCAGTAAAAAAAATATGAGGCAGAATCAACCTTTTCTTCTACGACCCTTAGCTGATCACCCTGACTCTGCAACACAAGGTAGCATCCAAAATCAGCTGCATGAGATGAAGTAACAGATTTGCTTCCAAGAGAGGGAAACAAATCTACAGGAGAGCCATACTCCCAACTAGATGACACTCTGCATGTCCCTTGAGAAGACGATGGAGTAACATTGTGAATTAACACACAACTCTCTGGAGAATCCGTCACTGCCACACAACAACTATCAACAATTTGACCTGCATCATCTATCATAGTACTAACCTCGGGAGAACCTAATGCAACAAGTGGTTCTCTACTTCTCTCAACCAAAATACTCATCCCATCTGAGACTGCTACACTTGTATTAGCGATGGATGTAGCCACATCCTCACTACAACTCAATGATATATGATCATCACCAATTGCCACTGTAGAAGACTGTACTGTATCTGTAACTAGTGAAGACTTTACATTATCCATTTACATTTCCTGTCATTACATTATCCATTTATTGCATCATAATATATTGCATTTCCTACGTACATTAAAACTTGTTATTGCATAATACATTACATATTGCTGCATACTATATCACAATTCATTAGTTCTTTTAATTCATTATAGCATTTGATAGTACCAGTCATATAGATTGCATTAGCATAGCATTTGGAATTACCAGTCAAGCATCATATCATATTACATTTCCACACATTTGTAGAAGAATCTTGTAATTCCAATAGTGTCCTAATTAATATGAAAAGGGGACATTACAATTGGTATTAGAGCTATATTCTTGCCAGCTTGTGGGACGAACAATTCTGATTAAGATGGAAGCAATTGTGGAATTAGTATAACAAAAAGTTAAAAAATGTAAGAAAAATGAAAGAATTAATAACCGTTGGGATCAATTCATCAATATGGAAGAAAAATGAAAGAATTAATAACTGTTGGGATCAATTCATCAATGGCCAGAGAGACATTCAAGGAAAATTGGCTCAGTTAGTGGAATTACTAACCAATATTGACCATAACAAATAAAAGGATAAAAGAGGAAAAGATGAATATTCAAGACATCATGCCCTTAAATATAGACCAAACCTTCCTACTTTCATTAGAAAGAAAGAACGACAAGAAGTTACTTTTGCCGATTTACAAGATCGATGGCAACAAGGGCCAAAATCATTAGATGTCTTTGAACAATTTCGACATGATTGGCTGTACAGTAGTCCTCAACAAGATATATCTTTGGAGGATTACATTGATCTACGAATAAAGTATGAGCCTAAAAAGAAAACAAGTCACCACTTGATCTTAAAAAAAAAGAGCGGAAATCATGAAGACTTCAGACAGCAGAAGATGAACGATTGCAAACAACCAGTACATCTAGAATCTCATAGAACCACCCCTCACAATACATGTTTCCAGAGGCATCAGAAGTGATTAAGCTAAAGGAAATCACAAAACATGAAACTCTAGAATAAGTCAAAACAAGTCATAGTCAGCAAGCCGAAAAATAGAATATGATCACAAAGAAATTTAAGGCGTTAAAGATACCAAAAGATGAAAAGGTTTCAGACATTCCTAAAGGAACAGAAACAGTTGACTCTTCTTGCATACCTGTAATCACAAATGAATCGAGTATGCAAATTTATAATGATCGTAATTCTGATTATACATCGTCACAAGTGTCCTGCATAGGGAATGACAAGATGTGATTGAATCCTTACACTGCAATTCCAGTTCTGCTGAATTGGTTGGAGATACAACTATCAATTTAAATATTTTTCCACCTTCCAAAGAAAGCAGCCATGAGTGTGACAGAGACTAATAAATCTTCTTGTATCCAACCCAAGCACTTCAAGATAGTTAGACAAAGAAAGGTAATATTGAGAAAGATACAAAAGAAGGTAAATAAAAATAGAAGAACACTCACTATTCATGAAGCCCCATGTCATTACAAAGAAGAGGATAGGATAAAAGGCGTAGAGACATTACCATCAAGGAGACAAAACAATGTAATCAAACACTTCATGGGACATAGTGGTCCAAAGGAATTGGATGTTATGAACAAACTTCAACTTATTCTTAATCCATTATTTGAAGTTGAAGTAGACAAAATTTATGACAACCCGCCCCTTGAGATGTATGAAGAAGTTAGCCTCAAGTTACACATAAGAAAAGATGAGAATAAGTTTTGGCATACAGGTGCACCTATCATCAAGGGAGCATTGAGAATCCTTTGGAATAAAACGACTCAGTGCCATCACCCAAGGCTCTCCATTCAGATTACCGCAGGATGCAATTCGGAATGAGATTCTTTTGAATGAAAGATCAAAAAACCAATTATTCAAGATTAATAACAAAGGGAAATCATTATTCCATCACATATCTCATGCAAGATACAAATTACAACCATTGTGTTTTGGTTAAGATAGAAGATCTATTGAGCTCATGGAGGATAACTACTCACATCTTTGCTCCCATCTCTTTGAATCATCAATATCAGGGCAGCTACATAATACAGAGAAGGCACTTTCGAGTTTGGGATCCAGGAATCACTGGCAATATAAGAATGCTTGTGGGCAAGCATTTTCCAAGAAGGGGAGACTGTAATATCCCCAAATTGGGAGATCAGAAATCAACACGATTAAAATATTTTAATTAAAGATTGAAATTCATTCACCAAGTCATGATAGATAGATAGATAAAATTTTAATGTCCGCGAGGCTAAAAATAGCCTATGGGACAGCAAGACAACTTAAGCAAACTTAAGTAACTCCGTGAGTTTCTTGTGCAAGTTGAGGATGAGTTCACCTAGCTGCTCAATGTACTCTTCGCTGAATAGGTTATGCCAAGAGCTATCACATATAAATTATAAATTATCCCTAAACTGATATGAATTAATACAGAGATAATCATATTGGGTAATATCGTCCTGCTTCAACGAATATATATCTTCGACATAATTAACAAGATGATAATCAAACATATAATCATTCTTCAAGATGATGTTAATTGCTGGCACTCCAAATTATATTGGTGTATCAATAAATATATTAATACAAATGCTCTATTCACATCGATAAAAATAACTGTGTGAAAGAAGTCTTGGAAAATGTCAGAGAAGGATGTCTAGGTTTGACGGGAAGATAAGGATCAGTAGAGAAACAAAGGAACACCGATTTCCAATGAAGAGCACGATAATAATCCCCATTGCTAGCAGCTGCAAACGATGAGAACAAACAGCCAAAGATCTTTCATATGAGATATTTATTATGAGTAATTAAATGATATAAGCAATGGATACTTATCGACACTTGGCTATTTATTTCATAACATACGATTTACTCTTGATCGTATTGTTATTACTATCAATTATACATGCGGTTCATAACCACCGATCCAACATGGTAATTATCATTAATCAAGGCGGCAATTATAATGAAAAGGTGGCAACGATTCATCTTGTCAAGACGGTAATGATAATGCAATAGTGGCAGCGATTCATCATGACTTACTCATATTATAAAAGGCCAATGCCGATCAGTTATGGAGAGGGTCGATTGAAGAATATATATTATACTTGTTCCCTTGTTGACTTATCTCTCTCATTGAGCAGTTATCAGTTGCTGACGCAACCTTTTATATTCAAAGTGCAAGCATCATAACAGTTATATCAGAGATGGCACCATATCGACCATACTCATATATCCATATCAGAGACAGCTCAAGGATGTAAGCAGATTGCATATAGATTACTGAGATTATCAGAGACAGCTTACTATCTGTGATCATCCCTGTAACAGAAAAATATAATTTATTCTTCATCAGAGACGGCTAGCAGGGAACGTGCGTGAGACGTATTGGCATATGAGAGACAGCCATAGAATCACACTGAAGATTCAAACTATTGCAGACATAGCCTTGTAAGCTTGTATTCCATAGTGGCATTAGAATTACAATTGTAAATACAAACTTATTCTTCATCTCCATTTACAGTCATTACATTATCCATTTATTGCATCATAATACATTGCATTTCCTACATACATTAATACTTGTTATTGCATAATACATTACATATTGCTGCATATTGTATCACAATTCATTAGTTCTCTTAATTCATTATAGCTTTTGAAATTACAGCTTGTATAGATTGTATTAGCATAGCATTTGGAATTACCAGTCAAGCATCATTTCATATTACATTTGCACAAATTTGTAGAAGAATCTAGTAATTCTAGTAGTGTCCTAATTAATATAAAAAGGGGACATTACAGGTTGAATGAGAAAGTTGCTAAGAAAAAGTTATAAAATAAAGTGAAGAGCTCATTCTTCAGCATGCTTGGATATTGTGTGAATTTGGCGATTGTCGAGATTTTTCTCTTTGGGTTTGGAGGACGCAAACCGTTTGCTTTATCAGTCTTGACACCGTTGGAAGGCACGGTGTTAAGATTCATTTTGGGGCTTCAAGGTAATAATTATGTAGTGTCCCTTCTTATTCTCCTTATGTTTTTTCCTGCAAAACCAATGTTAGGAGAAATATTACACAATATTTACACGACTCTTACTCTATTCAAAGTTAGTAAGGGGGGATTTGATTCTTAGGGGCTGCCTCTAGGTTGGGCTTCATAGAATTCCCGATTCTCGGTTTGAGGGATACAAGATCCACTCTAAGCAATTGGGCTATCGACACGTCTTCCCATAGAGCACTGTCCATAAGAATCTCTTGGAAGCAATAAATGCTCTCCAAGCCTACACATGCATATGACTGGTATCAGTATATATACTGCCTACATGAGATTATACAATCTCGAGACTAGGAAAATTATAACAATTTCCTCTGGTCCCATCCAGATATAGGAATCCATTTCTAATGAATATAAGATTCATTCTATATGGTATCGATATCATCATTTTTAGTGAACATATAAATGTACAAACATTAATGTTGATTATAAAGTCATAGTTTAAGACTTATCTATAAAAGAAATCCAGAATTATTTAAGAATGTATTAAGTAAGAAATCACATAATATATATGTATATCTTAATTATATATATATATATATATATTAATATCTATATAATTGAAAATAGAAGTGTCCATATATATATATATACATATGTATATATAATAATCAATAAACAATTTTATTCATATTAAATGACATACCGAATTATGAATTCCTTGCTTAATGCTTTTATCTTTTCTCAAGGTGATTGCTCCTCCTCTTTTCCTTTTGTTACCCTCATATTAATAAGTATGTGGGAGGGGGAGTCATGTCCCTTCCACATATAGTTGCCACCCTTAGGGGGTGCGACTGGTCGTAGCTGTACGGTTGCGACTTAGTCTCACCACCTAAGGTACGACTTTCCTTTTATACCGTCGCAGCTTTTATTAAAACAGCCGCTATCCATAATATGATAGTAATATATATTATAATATATATTATATATATTATAATATATATTATATATATTATAATATATATTATATATATTATAATATATATAATATTATATATATTATTATTAATAATTAAATAATAATGTTATTAATATATCTTTAATTTATTAAAACGGCAACATTGTTTAATTATTATTAATGAATAATAGTTCCATTTTAATAATGATATTAATTTAAAACGAAGGTAACAATATTACTAATCTTTTGATTAATACAAATTATACTTGATTGTAAGAATTTTTAGAACACATATACTTTGTAGGATATTTAACTAAGGGACATCATAGTTCCCCCATCTTCAATTTGCTTGTCCTCAAGAAATTTGAGGTTTGCCTCCCTTTCCCAAGTGGCATCTTCATCCGAAAGATCTTTCCATTTTACTAGGAATTTGGTGATTGTTTGATTCCTTAACTTCCTGAGTGTGAGAATGATCTCGGGACACAGTATGAATTTCCCTTCATTATCCAAAGGGGTAGTTCATTACATGGAGTTGTGATGACATGGTTTAACTCCTTCCTTTAATTCAATTGAGTGTTTGAATCTTCCTTTTGGGGGTAAACCGGGGGGAACTTCAAAACCTTTTTATGTTTTCTAAGGATGGGTCGGATGTCTACATGAGTTGTCTGTTCATAGTCGGAGGATCTATCTAAGATCTTACATTTGGTTGTCCATCGTGAATTGTCCTAATGAATTTATTCATGGTATTCCCAGAATGATGACATTTTGTAAATTTCCCACAAACATTCCTTTTGATTATATGTTCTCCCACATTAACTTCTAACTGGGGTGTAACTCTAATTCATTGGTTCATTGTTCTATTGTCCATGATTACTTCAAAACCCTTGAAGTCCTAAGTGGGTATCCTCCTCTTTGCTACGAGTGGTTGGTTAGTGTTCCATGTTCTGGGTCTTCCAATCTAGCCCGTTTTACAGGACCTTCATTTAGTGCTTCCTCCATGTTGTTCATTTGTCCTCTCTTGCACTGGTGACCTTTAATCCATGGTGTTTTACGTTTGAAACACAACCCCTTCTCGATGAATTCTCCTCTTTCCTTGCACCGGTGGTCTTTACTCCATGGTTGTTGACATAAAAAACACTTTGATTGATCTCTCTTGGGTTCCTCGCCTTGATTTGGCATTCTTGATAAAAGGCCTCTTGGTTTTTCCTTAGTTGTATCATATTCTGTCATTTTTGCCTCCCTGATGGCTTCTTCAAGTGTTTGGGGTTCGAAGGGTCTCACCCTTATCTTGATGTGTTCTTTGAGTCCTTCAATGAACTTATAGACCCTGCTCTTTTGAGATATGTCGGGAACCATGACTGATAGACTCTAAAATTTGTTGGCAAATTCTTCAATAGTTCCTGTTTGTTTGAGGTGGGTTAATTCTTGGAAGTACCATTCTGGTTCCCTTTGGTCAAATCGACTAATAAGGTTTTGAGTAAACTCACTATAGGTGTTAATACTTTTATGTCATTAAATCACTATAGGTGTTAATACTTTTATGTCCCACGGTGATGATGTCATGGTGCCACCAATTGTGGGCCTCCCCGGTCAAGTGGATTATGATGAATTTAATGGTGTTTTCTTCAGTCATAGGGCTGAGGGAAAGGTAAGTGTCTAGTTTTTGAACCCAAGCTTGAGCTGTCTCTTTTTCCATCCCATCGAAGTGTGGTAGGGACATTTTGCCTATCTTGGCTTTAATGTCTTTTTCCCCATGATTTCTTTTTCGACCATGGCTTGCCAAGGTTTTGGTTTCATAGTATTCTTTAAAGGGAGTCTTTGTATCTCTGGTTCTAAGCTAGCATACATTTGGGCAATCTCCTCTACTGAGTGGGTGGATGGTTCTTCTCCTCTTGTGAAAGGTTCTTCTCTTGGAAGAAATGATGGTATAGTTGGTCTCATGGTGGAATCTTGAGTTGAGGGCTCATTCTTAGCATGATTAGAACGTATATCTCTTCCTATCGGGGAAGTGGGCCGGCCATTGTGGTTATTGTTGTTGCTCATGTTTTGGATGGCTTGAAGAATTAATTAATTGGTTCGCTCAAATCTCTCATTAGTTTTCTCTATGAAGCTTCTTAGTACATTCGCTAATTGCTCGACCATAGCTTTTGTGCCTTTCTTTCGTTTATATGTTTGCATGAACTATCTTCCACAGGATGGCAGGATTATGCTTTGATACCACTGTAATGTCCCTTCTTATTCTCCTTATATATTTTCCTTCAAAACCGGCGCTAGTAGAAAATATTATACAATATTTACATGACTCTTACTCTATTCAAAGTTAGTAAGGGGGGATTTGATTCTTATGGGTTGCCTCTAGGTTGGGCTTCACAGAATTCCCGATTCTTGGCTTGAGGGATATAAGATCCACTCTAAGAAATTGGGTTATTGACACCTCTTCCCATAGGGCATTGCCTATAGGAATCTCTTGGAAGCAATAAATGCTCTCCAAGCTTACGCATATGCATATGACTAGTATCAGTATATATACTACCTACATGAGATTATACAATCTTGAGACTAGGGAAACTATAACAATTTCCTCTAGTCCCCTCCAGATATAGGAATCCATTTCTAATGAATATAATATTCATTCTATATGGTATCCATATCATCATTTTTAGTGAACATATAAATGTACAAACATTAATGTTGATTATAAAATCATAGTTTAAGTCTTATCTCTAAAATAAATCTAGAATTACCCAAGAATGCATTAAGTAAGAATTCACATAATATATATATGTTTATCTTAATTATATATATATATTAATATCTATATAAATGAAAATAGAAGTTTTCATATATATATATATATATATATAATAATCAATAAATAATTTTATTCATATTAAATGACATACCGAATTATGAATTCCTTGCTGAATGCTTTTATCTTTTCTCACGCTGATCGCTCCTCTTTTCCTGCTATTACCCTCATATTAATGAGTATGTGGGTGCGACTGGTCACAGCCTTAGGGCTGCAACTCAGTCGCACCACCTAAGGTGTGACTTTCCTTTTATACCGTTGCAGCTTTTATTAAAAACAGCCGCCCTCCATAATATGATAGTAATATATATTATAATATATATTATATATATTATAATATATATAATGTTATTATTAAAAATTAAATAATAATTTTATTAATATATTAATAATGTTTAATTTATTAAAATGGCAACATTTTTTAATTTTTTTTTGATCGGTAATAAGTTGTATTTTATTAATATAAGATTAATTACATGATTGAAGAAGCATGCAAAATAACTTCCAAAGGATCCTTACAATCCAGATGTATACAATAAAGACCCAAATACGCCCTCATAAAGAGATAGGGCCCAACCAAAACATCCATACAAAAAACCTCGTGCAGGCTAATGAATGTGACCATTACACATCAGCTTCCACATCAGCTACAACAATGCCACCCCGAGCAAAAATTTGCCTGAAACGAAACCTTGGATCAACCATATGTAACCAGCGAAAAAACATAGAGGGAACGCCCGCCATTCAGCCAAAATCCTGCTATTGTTGAAGGAAGACAAAAACCCACAAAAGCCCGTGGAAATAGCAACAAAAAACACGGCCAGCCACCAAATTAATTTGCCCTAATATCTTCCAAGCCACCCTTGCACCGAAGAGAACGACGTCTCTTTTGGAAGATAGTTGGCACCTTCACCACCCTCCTTGCAGCCATAAAGTTTTCAATGCCCTGTGTCAGGCCATCCCAACCAGCTCTCCTTGCCGCCAAATAACTGACTCTGTCAACCCTTTTCGGCCAACGGACAAAGGGGAAGATGCCCACCTCCACACCTTCTTCTTCATCTGAGAAGCATTCACTATAATTAAATGCCCAACTGGAATGCGCCCACTCAAGCAGCGAGTCCAACATTTTTTAATTATTATTAATGAATAATAGTTCCATTTTAATAATAATATTAATTTAAAACGAAGGTAACAATATTACCAATCTTTTGATTAATACAAATTATATTTAATTGTAAGAATTTTTAGAATACATATACTTTGTAGGAGATTTAATTGAGGGACATCACAAATTATCCGAAGTTGTGATGTTTGTTATTTGATTCTGTGCCATTGCCAAGAAGAGCCAATTCTGGAAAACATAGCAGCTAAATGTGAATAAGTTAGAGTTGCTTTGGGGGTTTGATTGTGGAGAGTGGGAGGCATTGTACTAAGGGAACTAAATGAATTACTACAGTGGCGTGAACAGTAATTTGCTACAGTGACTTGAATAGGGATGCCACTACTGTAGCGTGAACAGTGGTCCGCTACAGTATTGTGAACAAGGTTTTACGCTGAAGTTTTTGGAGCTAAGAACCATGCAAGAGTTAGAGCTGTTAAAATAGACCCGTCCCAACTTATAATCTGTCCAAGAGGTGCTGTTATAGGATTATCAACAGCTACAGGAGCAGTGTTGTGTTTGCAGACAATTTGGGAGCCAAGACCAAGTCACCACCCTCTGCCATACTGCCGAACTAGGGCCAGAAGTACAGTCAAGATCTCACTCTTACTTTGTTGGAGCTGCAGCTAGGTTTGGGTACTTAACAACAGCCGTTGGAACAAATTAACAATATTATTATTGCTTCTGTTTCAAATGTCTGGGAACTCATGCATGTAACTGTTCTACAAGGTATAAATTCAGTCATTGCATATAGCACATTGTCATAGAACTAAAAACAACATATCAGATTTGAGTATTTTAAGTTATGGAATACATTGCAAGAAATTATCCTTACATTTTCTGTTGAAAGTATATCATTTGCAATATATATACATATATATACATACATTCATATATATATATATATATAACTGCTTTCTTATTACATATTAAACAGAAACAAAGTCAAACACATTGCCATCAACCCTTAAGAAGCAATTTGCAATCACAAAAACAAACTCAGAAAACTCGTACAGTAGACAGCATGCAAACTGTTTGACAAAATTCCTGTAAGCTGAAAGTGATTGAAAATTATTGGAACAAGAGGGTACCTTACATGTCATTAACCTTAAGTTGCCCAACCAAATGATGAGGATTCTGAAACCATTGACTCCCATGCAAGTGTTCTAACCCAAAATTTGCTCTGCTGTAATGTTCCCTTATAGATCTTTTCAAGTTTGAGACTTATTTTCTTATAACCTTTATTGCAAGAGACTAAATCTTGTACTTTAAAAGAGTTTGTATGGTAACAATATGCTTATTGCAAGTGACAACTCCGTTATAATTAATAAAATGGTAATAATTGATGGAAATGATCTTTGGTTTGCAATGATTATCTCGATATCCAAATGCTCTAGACAATAAGGACGACAATTGTTCTAATAGTATATGTTGTTCCTCATATATTCTTTAAGATCATGTTATTACTTTGCATATGTTTGCCTACTAAAGGCTTTGCAACTTCTCTATTTTGTTTAATGGAAGTTTCTATAAGTATGCAATTGGTCATGAAGCTCTCCTAGATTTATATAATAGAAATGTACACTTCCATATTCCAATCTTCATTGTTCAAGTGAACCTTTCAGATTTTAAGGTAATAACAAAAATATCAATTCTTCACCTATTTGATGCAAACCCTTTTCATTTGTTTTTCCTATTTAAATCTGCACATAGTCTACTCATAAATCCATTTTGAAAGATGTTATACCTCTTTAAGTCTGTTCTAGATACGTTCCAAGTCTTCTATAGATCCTCCATAAATCTATTCTTACCTTCACTAATTTTCCATATCTTCTTATTCAGGAATCTATAATATTTTTTATGCTTATCCTTCACATATACATTGAAATTTTTATTATACTTTCAATAAACTTCCACTTACTCCCTTTCCAGATCGTATGTCTCCTCCTTTTCCTTTCACAAATGAGGGACTGCCGATATATATTCCTGAAGGGACATGTCTTGCTGAGACTGAAGAGAGATGCCTCTTCTTAAATCATATCATCCCATCATTAATAGTAATCGCTGAATAATTAGCATCATATATGATCGTTATTAACGTGGAGGTTTTTACCCAATTGTTCTTTTATATTTTATGCTGTGCATAATCATTGGCTTTTGTATATATTTCTTCGCCTTTATCAGAGGCACTTGTATTATATCTAGTCAACCATTCTTCATACGGTTATGTTATGTCTTATTTAACTTTTATTTATATTATACTGCAGACATACTCATCTTAACTATTATTAACGGTAGTGTTGTCGGTTTTAGCAATTCGCTGACTATAAGTACATTTGTATTTGATATGTCTCCACCCGTAAATTGTCTTGCTCTCAGTATTGGTTGCTGACTGTAAATAAGATTTTTTTTTTTTTTTTCTGATTGGTTCCCCGATTCCTTGGTATATCTCCTCTTAAGAGGTAAATTCCTTTCCTTATACCTTTGTATTCCAAGAGGCGTGCTCTTTGGAATACATAGTATATTATTTTGTTAATAATATATATTAATAATTAGTATATTACTAACAGGTTATAATATATTATTATGATTATTATTTATTTCATTATGTAGTGTCCCCATTCTAAAACGGAATTTAATGATAAGAAGAATTAAACTATAAGATAAAATAATTTAGTAATAAGAATATATATATATATATATATATATATATATATATATATATATATATATTTATAATTAATTTACATTGATTAAATTAAATACATAATAATACATTATGAAAAATAATTATCTAAATTATTATTATAATAACAAAAGAATATATTGTTAATAATATTGTATATAATAACTATGAATAATAATGACATAAATTATTATTCATTAATTTATAATGATCTAAAATAATTATCTAGAAAAATCAACTTTGACCAATCTGTAACAAATTCAACTTCCTTTTGTCAATCAATGGATCAATATGAAAATCATACCAGGCAAGGAAGCAAAATTTGGCGTCAATTGTAAAGGAAGTGGTATGACCCTTGGTATTACTGGAAACTATCTGATATCCTTCTGAATTGCTACTGAGAATGTCGATATGCCTGGTTCAAGCTAAATTTATGCTGTCTTTCTCAAAATCAAACCCTAGAAACAATGCAAACACCTCCTCTAATGGCATCTAGTGCTGTTTAGCATTGTACGGCCTGCACTGTGAATAAGTCTTCCCTCAAACAAGCTGCAAACTATAGCTACAGGTCTGCACTTAATAAACCTTCAATCTCCTTGAAACCCTAGATGTATTTCTTCAATTTGAAGTACAAATAGAATTTTTGTATCTCACAGCCTCAAAATTGCATTAACAATAAAGATTGAACACTCTCCAATGCCCTAGTACAGCTGAAACCCTTGTTTCAATTGCACAAACTCCAAAGACACCAAATTCACAAAGACAAATGATCATCAATAATGAGTTTGAATTGCATTTGAGTGTATTTATACTCATGAAAAGCCACGACCCCCTTTTCTCTTTTTTAATATTTGATTTAATTTGCTTTTGTTGCTTTCATACTTGACTTAGGGAAAATACTCCAAATGTAACATTTAATATAATATTTAATGCAAATAACACTTTCTCATAGCCCACTAAAATAATAATATTGCATTAGAATTGCACTTTATAAATAATAGTTTATAAAGTAATCACTTTATTAATAATTAAAATAACATAACTCCACAAATAATCATTATTTCTCAATTCTGTGTATTTCTGGGAGTTAACCATTGTGTCCACCGTGCATCCAACTGCCTTACTAAAACTAGTAAGGGTCCCTCACTATCAACCAGTGACTTACTATAAATAGTAAAACCCTCATTATCTGATCAAACCGACTTTGTATTGCAATCATAGCCTGTTCAGGTGCTCTACAATAAATAGTAACCCTTACTTTCCTGAAATAGTCACTATAAATAGTAAGTGAGCCAAGCTGAGTCCAAGGAAGGCAAAATCTAAACATATACTGAGCTTTGACAGAGAATACACACTGATCTCTGCCAAAAGGAGACCTATCCAACTGCCTTAGCCTATGAGGGCTAGTGATAGGCTAATCCAACAAACTCTGATGCTTGCGAAAATTGAGACATTACAAAGATACTCCACACGTTCTGACCACGAGTCATCCAATATCCTTTGCTTAATTTTTGTTGCCCTCTCAGTGTTTGTTTGCCTCCATATAGACCAATTAATTTTTATCGCCATATTGCAAAGTGCTACTTTCACTTTCACAAGTCGTTTCAAGACGATTAAGTTTGATGGAAAACGGGTCTCAACAACTTTTAACATTAATTAGATAAAAAACAATACAATCATTAGAGACAAACTTTGAAAATGTAAAATACTAATTTTATTTTTTAAAATTAAACTACTACTTCAAGTTCAAGTTCACTTACCTTCAATAGCTCCAAATGTGAGAATAATCTGAAAACTACTTGAGTCATGTGGTGGTTTGTGAGGAACATATGGATGCCCTTAGGCTCTGTATACACCTCTTTGATGCACCCAATTTTGTTCCCAATATTTTATAGCATAAGATTGAGGGAGTGGACCGCACAAGGTGTCCAAAAGATATGTTAATATCACTCTTCAGCCAACAAACCAGCAGCTTTACAATTTTTTGTATTGTCCATTATGACTTGGACATTATTTCTAGGTCCCACTTGTTCAATGGTAGAGATGAGAATATCAGCAATAAATGGCCCATCATTTACTTGCCCCTCACAATCCATAGATTTCAAAAACATTGCCCCTTTAGGGGACACCACTATGACATTGATCAAGGGACTATTTCTTGCATCTTTTCACCTATTTGAAACAATCGATACCCCTGTCTTAGTCCATGAATCCTTTATGGGCTTTAATGCATCCTCATTCCCCTTGACCTCTCTATCCATCAAGGTGGTCCGTACTTTCTCATAACCGGGACCCTTATACCCTCTTGGAGCTTCATTGACACTTTTCAACATCTTCTTTCAGTATGGGCAGCAAACAACACTAAAAGGCAACCCATTTGCATAAGCATCTTGCATGTAATGGGTGCTTGAGTATCTGTTTTAGGCTCAGCTGTTGTAGTATAAAAGGGGTGCTCTTTTATCACAATATTTGTAGAGGGGGGGTGCATTCCCTTTGATTTTTTTTTTAGTGCTAGTGGTTGTATTTTGTCTACGTGCTTCTCTCCCTTCTGCTACTTCATGCTCCGCAATATATTTTAATACTGTTTCATTTGATATAGGTGCATTTTTTTTTCCAGGGCATTTCACAACACCTCTTCCAGGGAATTCACACAAATGACCTATCACCCAATAATATGAACTATTGTTTTCTTTATCACAACCTTAACATTTCCAACGGAATGCACCACCTCCTGGAAGGGGTGTTATAATACCAACATAGTTCCACAAAGGAGAATCAGAATTTGGATATATTCTTTGTTTAGTATTGGCTACAGATGAAGAGGTAGATGCCATATTAGTTCCTATGGTAAGAAATTTTATACATATTTAAAATAAAAACAAGAGAATGAAAAATTGGAAAAAATAGGTAGATGTTATGGACAATGAAAAACAAATGAAAAAAAATTAGAAACTTAAACAAAAGCAAAATCAAATGGAAAAAGATTTTTACCTCTTCTAGTCATTGGAAGCTTGCAAAGGTGTAGAAATGAGGCACAAACACTTGATGAGGATCCACAAATCAATCTTCCAAGTCCTCCTTGCACAACCAAACTCTTTCTCAACCACCTATTTTCTCTTCCTCAGGAGAAAATAACCTATTTGCACACCAAATGAAAGTTAAAAGCTAACATAAGTCCTTTAGAATCCACTTTTTAGGGTTTTGGATGTGAAAACTCAATTAAATTCGTAAAAAAAATGGTCTGGGTGTTGAAATTGTCTGCGGGCCCATGTTGGTTCAATCGGGGTCCGCCCAAGTTCGCCTGGGTTCGAATGGTGGCATGCTTGGTTCAAACTAACAGCCATCCGACCGGACCCACAGGAGGACCGAACCAGGACCACAAACTTGTTCGAACTTGGGTTGGTACAGAGGGCTAGGGGGGCGAACCTGGTATCATAGAAAAAAACTATGCCAAATTACATAAACTCTTCAGATATATTAAATGGCCCACTAGAGTACAAAATAGCTCACATAAACAAATCTCAATTTAAACACAGCTAATTGGCATCATCCAAATTCTTCTCTTTCTCAGCCTTCACTTTAGCTTCAATGATCTAGATAATCTTCTTATGCATGCCAACAACTTTGTATTTAAACCCTTCCTCACCCACCACATAAGAAAGATAGAAATAGGCATTTTCCCATAGTAACCAAAATCAGCCATTTCAATCGGAGTCATAACTATTTACAGCATCTTCACCCACCTTAGCACCTTCACACTTGATTTCAGGTTCAGATAAATCAACTTGCTCGCACACTTGCATATACATAAGAAAGACTGACTTCTTTTGAGAAGCTAAAAAACACCCTATTTTTGCCTTGGATAAATGCAAATTCCTATGAATATAAAGAAACCTTAAAATTTCTGTTGACAAGACCATAGATTAAAATATTGCCGATATATCAGCGATAAGTTGACTTATCGCGATAAGTTTCAGCTCGCGACAAATTACGTAAAGATATCGCGAACCTATAAGTTGAAACTTATTGCCGATAAGTTCCAACTTATCGCTGATATATCGGCAACTTATCGCGATAAGTAATCAACTTATCTCGCCCGCGGGCCAGTTAAAATGGAGACGGCCCAGCAGAGGGCCAGTTTGGTTTTTAATTGCATGCCAGTCATTTTTTTGGAGAGGTTAGAAACTTAGAAGGGTTTTGGAGGATGCAATTTTGATACATACTTTCATTTATATATATCTAGATTAGGTTGTTTGGTTTGTTTACTCATTTACTAACTCATTAGATGAATCTCCTTATTGAATTTTGCAAAAAAAATGCATTTTTAATTAAATTTAAGCCATTTTTTAAGTTCCCGAGAAGTTCGCCGATAAGTTCCCGACTTATCTCCAATATCTCTCGATATGTTTTTTTTGCCCTCGGCGATAAGTTGCCGATAACGATATTTTGAACTATGGACAAGACTAAACAGACTTTATTAAACAGTTTACCAAGCTTAATTTCAAGGTTTTAATAAAACAATAAAATAGAAGGAACACCAACCCACTTAGCCCACACCAATATGAAATAGTTCCGCACTAGTTTAGCATAACATAAAAAAGAAGATAATGGATTCTCTTAACTCGCACAGATGACACAAACTATGCTTAGAGTTAAGAAATTCACAACCAATATTTTCTAAAAAAAAACCATCTAAAAAAAGACTCTGTTAGGCTCTATCAAATTAGACCAGGTATTAAAAAGCCTTGTTACTCATTTGGATTCAGGATAGTGTATCCCCCAAAAAGAGTCGAGTGAAGGTGGAAGTTATCAATATTAAACAACGTTCCATATACAGTTTTATTAGTGGCTTCTAAAAGGGATTGGACTCTTTCAGAAACCCACCCAAAATATGCCCTTTGGATACAATTGTGCTCACTCTTTACTCCTTTGATCAGAGAAGATGTAACTTTGTGTTTCCTTCTTAAATTCATCACAACCAGAACATTTAGATTCACTTAGGTGCTTTTCCAGTTGTTTAATTGGAGGAGACCATATAATATTTTCTGCATTTACCAACAGATAACTCTCAACGTTGTCAAAATGGCTCTATGGAGTGGTAGTCAGGCAATTGTTAAATTAGTGCTAAGGGAAGTCATATACCATGTTGCTTAATATCAATTCTTTTCTTTTAGAATTGTCATTCATAACTATAAAATTCACCTTTATCTTCATGGAATTCAAGTTGCTTCTGGAGATTAACTCTTCATAGTTGCGGGCCTCTAGGGCAAAAATTTGCCTGTATTTTTTATAAGAGAAAAAGTGGACTTGAGTTTCCTTGTAAAATTAATCACAGCTGAGACATTAAGAAGCAGTTGAGTGCTTTTTCCCTCACGGTGTTCCTTAACCTTTCTTTGCATATCCCAGCAATATGTATTTAGGAGTTAATTGACTCTATGGAATGGTAGCTGAGCATTTGGAAAATTACTGCTAGGCGGAATTCTTACACTCAGAAGTTTAGAATCAATTATTTTTCTTCAGGCATCATCATTGATAACTAAAAAATGCACCTTTTCTTAGCAGAATTGAAGTTGTCCATCTGCTTTGTCCTTTGCAGACTCAGCAACCACATACTTTCCTTCACTTTTCCAATTACCAGTGATTTTAAAGTATAACTGAAAATTACTTGAACATTTAATCCTTCCAATGTCCATTTGTATTACTTGTATCAGTTAGGTTCACCAATGATGAGCTGTTTACTATCATGTGTAGGTTCTTTAGCAAAATAATACAATCATACATATAATAAATAGTAGAAAGCCATAGAATATCACGTACAATTTTTTGTGGAGCTAAGTCAACTACAAGATAGATTGTGCAATTTAAGGTCAATGCCTAGATATAACCATCAAAGATTATGTTGAAGTGGCCACGATTCATAATGTTGGACCATAACTCATTGCGTAGACTAATTACATACTAGTATTAATATATTCTGTTAATATGCTATGTAATTTTTCTCTCTACAAAGTTATGTGATGGAAAATATATGAGAATCAGAGAAAGGCTTTCTATTTATTTTTGATGCTAAGTTGGTGTAACTCCGTTTTCTTGGTGAACTATATGCTACATTTCTTAGATACATGCACAGATTCACACATGCATAGACATGTGCACATGCAAGTCTGTGTGTTTTTTACTTCAAGATACTTTCTTTTAATCACACTTCTTAAATAACTTTCACACCAATTGTTATTCTTAATGCACATCAATTTTCATAAATGTTTTGGAATCCAAGCTATTGTACTATTTAAAACAAACTGTAAGCATTATTTTCTCTTAAGTTCCTTCTTCTACAATACCTGTATTAATATAAAAGTTTTTTTGTTTCAGAGACGCTCCCTATGAGAACAATAGATGAACTAGCAAAAGTTTGCCAGGTTGGATGTGGAGGGCTACTATATCTGCCTTTTTTGTCTGGTAAACATTTTTTCTGCTCATTATCGAAGAGAGGTATATGTCAAAGGAAAGTGTATCAAAGGAAACATGAAGAGAATGATGTTCAATTGTAGGTTTAATAAGGGAGGTTTTACATTTTGGTTGGTAAGTTTGTCTTTCATTACAAAAATGATCTAATTCTTATTTGCTGTTTCGTATAAAATTGGAAATACATTTTTTCTGCCATATACAAAACTGTCTTCTAGCATAGTCATGATACATTGCATTAGTGGTTGATCATTTCTTTCCTGTCATATCTGCATAAATATGCGAGTAGCGAGATTGTTGATTAATGAATTTGTTTAGCACTTTATGTGCATTCATGTCCTTTATGTGGATTCAAGTATGGTAAGACATGGTATAATTAACTAAAATATGATTCTGCTTAAGCTATGGTATTTACAATGACCATATTTCAGTAGATATCCATTAATGTATATTTTGTTCCAAACATTCTTTGTAGGAGAGCGTTGTCCATTTGAAGATCCAACTGCGCGTGCAGCCTTTATTGGAATATCAAATAGTACATCTCTAGGGGAGATGTTTCGTTCGGTATGAAATATTCCTTTCATTTTATTTTTTTGTATTGATATGGAGTTTTATGAAGCATTATTGGATTTAAGTTGTAAGCATGTCTTAAAATAGATGTTTAAAAAGTGTTAAGTAAAATACAAAATGCATCCAGAATATAAATTCATCATCTGGTTGTTGTTGCTAAGTTGAAAGGTTTGGTTATTGAAAGCTATTATATGTAATCTTTGTTTTAAATTTCCAAATTTTAACTATTTAACAGTGTCCTACAATTACATTAAAAATCTATTGCTACTTTTGCATCAATTGGAAAAATAATGTCTTGAAACTAGATTTATTCAAAACAAAGTACTCAGTAAAAATTGAAATTTGAGTTTATTGAATGTCATCCATAAAGGTTAACTCCTTTTACCAAAAATGCAAAATGCAACTTTTTCTTTAGACTCAAAATATCTGGCTTTTATCACCATCATTCAAATATGCAAAAGTGAGTACTATAGCCTGAGAGAAAATTAAGGGAAAAAATGTAGCCATCAGTTTCACTATAATAAGGTGTGTTATATTGTGATTTGATGTTGTAACTACTTGATGAAAAAATAATAGATAAAAGAATATGTTAGCTGATTCATGTGTTATGTCTGGGCATGCTTGGTTTTGTTGCTAGTTTGATGGTGTATAGATTGGATGGTTATCAATATTTATCCAACACTTTCTTGTTGATAACTATCTCCATAATGTTGTGTTCAAGGCTATTTTCGGGAGCTCTCATTGTGTTCCTCTTTGGTGATATTGTTGTACATTTTGTGTGATATCCCCATTCAATCTCTAAGCATAAGAAACATAATTTGGTTTAGGTGTGGCAGACCTAGGACACCTTCAAGTTAGTCAATAGCAGAAACAATAAGTGAACATAGCAAGTAAAACGATTTTCTGAGCAACGATACCTGCTTCAATTCTTCATTCATGGTGGTCATTTCCTATCAACCAGTTAGTCCATCCAATCAATACAAACTGTCTTTGTCTTATAACTTAGTAGAATAATAAGTTATAAGACAAAGACAGTTTGTATTGATTGGATGGGCTAATTGGTTGATAGGAAATGACCATCATGAATGAAGAATTGAAGGAGGTATCGTTGCTAAGAAAATTGTCTTACTTATAAGGCTTCACAATTTTCTGTAGATCATTGTTATGTTGCTACGATGGAAAACAATACTTTGTTTCATTGAACCTTGAATGGCAGTGATACATACACTTGAATGCAGCAATATAATGAAGTGATCTGGTTAGCAATCCAAAGCAGTGTCCATGTGATCATTAATGACAAGAATCAGAAAAACATATGATAATGAAGTATAATAAATGGTTTAGAAGTATATAGACAGTGGTTACCATTAATGTGAATAGTTAAGATGTCAAATGAAGTAAGGCATTAAAGAAATACATAAAGCATCGCTAACATAAGCAAAACCCAGAAGTGCAATCACCAAATGTAAATTGCTTATTGCCCAAGTGGTGTAATTTGCAAAGAGGTATTATTCATTAAGAAAAGAGCAATTTGATTTGTGAAGAGTTGCAACCCCTCACTTCCTATCTCTTTGTGACATATTGGAAAGATATCCTTTACTCCTCCAAAGGCATCCATCAAAGTTATTTTCATATCTATACTTCAGCGCTAAAGGAGTCATATCGCAGCCAAGGAAAATGGTATCAATCCACCATTGGTAAGATTAAAAATGCATGTGCATCTCTTTTTTGGTTGGTTTGTTGCAAAGTTCCTAGACTCAGACTCGGCAAGGCTGACTTGACTCGTGACTTGGCAAAATGACTCACCAATGACTCGGAAAAGTGAAAAATCCCCTTGAAATTTAGAGATTTTTAAGGATTTAAAACTTATTTCATGCACCCATTATTGAATAAATCTTATAAACACAATAATATCATCAAATAGAAGCTAATTTGATCACATACATCGATCACATAAGTACCTACATAAATTGTAGCTGAAGGAAATAGCAAACTTAGATATATAAAATTATAAATATTGTCAAATGTATACAAAACTTATGGAATATGAAATCTGACATCAAATGTTCCAAACATTTGTGAACACAAAAACAAGTCTATGGCTCAGGCTCAGGCTCAGGCTCAGCCTCAGAGTTATCTGTATCCCTCTTACAAAGGCGTCTAAGGTAGGTCTTGGATGACTGAACAACCATAGTCTGTGCCTGTGAGGTGCCACTTTGACCAACATTAGCTGTGTCTAGTCATGCTCTATCCTCCTCTACCATGGCCACAACCTCCATCTCTCTATCTGTCTAGTCAACCCACTAAATGTCCTTATTAGTAAAGGCAGGATTGGTAGACTTAGTGTAATGTCTCTTTCTTATTTTATTGGACACTACTTGGAATTCTGAACAATAAACAATGCAAGATAATTGATTGGTAGTTTCAATTACTAAATCAATGCAATTATATATGACTCGTAATTCCAAATGCTAGAATGAATTATGAGACTTAATGAATTGATACAATATGTAGTGATATGGATGCAATGGCAATTCTTTAATATATATATGCAATATGTTATAATGCAGATAATGGAATGGAAATGTATGTATTTACAATGATGATTCCAATGCCAAATGGAATACAAATTACAGACTCAGTTTGCAGTAACAATTCGAACCTTAGTGTGACGCTATGGCTGTCTCTGTTATAACGATGTGGTTTGTGCGCATTCCCTGCTAGCCGTCTCTGATGGACTTTATAATATATGTCGCTGTTCAATAAGGATGGTCACTGCCAGTATGTCGTCTTCGATGTGATCTATTTGTATATGAAATTTGCAATTCCTTGAGCCGTCTCTGATATTAATATAAATATATACTTGATATGGTGTTATTACATGACCGATGTATAGAATTGTGATCATTGCTTCACAAGTCGACACCTGATTAGAGTCAACGATATAATCGGCAGTTGTCTTCTCCATATTCATGTCTTAGTAAAGACTTCCAAGATGGATTTCCAATTAGGCCAGAGCTTTCATCCATTGACTTCATTCATACCACCATTGATAATATCAATCTTGCTCAGATTATTATAATCTTCAGTTATTATATTTGGTTGCTATTCTTCACCATAATGTTCTGATAGGAATAACCGCCTCATTCGAACAATGCTCCTAAGGATTACAATATCCAACAATGGACGTTTCATTAGAGAATGTTTGATTAATAGTAATCTATGTTCGTTTCTGCCGATTTTAATGATTGCATGGAGTAAGACGACCTTCTTGGAATATAAGGATTGGGTCTTCATGATTCATTCTATTGCCCACTGTAGATATCAATTGTTTCGCATTAAATAAATTTTAATATTTAATTAAAATTTATTAAATCATAAATCGATTCAAAGTCCCAAGTTTTGGGACATCACAGTCTCCTCTTGGAAAATGCTTCCCCATAAGCATTCTTGTTTTGTAACTGATTCCTGGATCCTAAATTTGGAAATGCCATCTTTGCATAAGATAGCTCCCTTGATAGGAACAATGATTCATTGTGATGGGAGTAAGGACGTGAGTAGTTAACCTCCATCAGCTCAATAGATCTTCTTTCTTATCCAAAACACAATGGTGGTAATACTTATCTTGCATGAGATATGTGATGGAATAATGGCTCCCTTTTGCTATCAAACTTGAACAATTAGTTTTTGATCTTTGATTCGAAGGAAGAATCCTTTTCTGAATTACATCTTTCGGTAGTTTGAATGCAAAGCTTTTGGTGGTGGCACTAGGAGTCATTTTGTTGCAAATGGTTCTCAATGCTTTCTTGAAGGAAGATGCACCAAAATTCTGAAACTTGTCTTTATCTTCTCCTATATTTGACTTCAAACTGTCCTCTTTATATATCTCAAAGGGTGGATTGTTCATTATGATTCCCAACTTTGAATTAGGAGTAAATTGGAGATTGCCTTTTTTATTCCTAACCGGTTACTGAGAGGGGGGGTGGTGAATCAATAAATACTATTTCTATCTCAATTAAACCTTGTATATAGATTCGTGCAAAATCAACAGAATGTAACTAACCATTCATAAACAGAAATAGAAATACTCAGATCAACACAGCATATGTACGTGGAAACCCTCGGTTAGAAGGAAAAAATCACGGTGAGACAGAGCTCACAACATTACTACTGCAGTAATAAAGGTTCCCTGTTAAGAGCTTACAAAGCACTTGTAAGAGTGCTACCCGGTAAAGTGATTTGGTAGAAGATCTGTTAAGATATTGACTCTGTTAGGAGCCACCTTGCAAAAGGACTTCCAACACCAATTAAGATGCTACCTAGTTACGGGATTTATACAACGAACCTATGAAGGTTCACCCTGATAGAAGGATTTGAATATGCTTTAACAATATAAAAGCAATGATTTGAATTGCCACTTTTTGTCTGATTAGATCATACCTGTTACCCTTTCTGCTCTGCTTGGCTGTTGAACCTCTATGCCCTTCACCTCTTGTGACCGTAGCTTGTCTCAGAAGATATCTCTCTCTTGCTCTGTATTTTCAACAACACTTCTTTTGTGTCCTATGACCTGTATTTATAAGAAATTAATCTTATTAAAAAGCTCAACTCATAGTACCGCCAAGCTGTAAACTCACCCATAAATCATGCAGCAAAAAAGCTTTGCGAAATGATTTTGAGTTTACCTTGAAACATCCGCGTAGAAATAAAACTAACTCCTATTAAAAAGCTAACTTCAGTTCTAAACAGTGAATGCTCCGTATTATCCGGTTTTAACTCATACAGCTCCGCATAATCGGGTTAGGATTAACATGTTGTCGACCGGTATAGATCTTGTACCCGGTTGTTCATTCATCCCCTGTATGTTCTATAAGACCGGTTGTAGACACTTTGTTTGGTCTACCGGTACATATACTTTGTTCGGTCTACCAGTTCACCAGTGGGATTGATGTTTGCTTTACACTTATCCAATGACAACTTAAATATACCAACAATCTTCCCCTTTGGCATTGGTGGCAAAACATCACTCTCTCATCACTGTTCATTCCCTGTCATGTATACTTGCCCTGTTCTTGTGCTGTAATCCTTCCTTCTGCTTTGTAGCTGAATCTACCATGTATGAATCTACCTTGTAGTTTGACCTTGTAATGTTTCCTTCCCTTCCAAATCTTCTTCCGGTTCTACATCTTATCTTCTTCCCCTTTTTGCTGCCATAGGACAAAGGATTATGCCTCTTGTTTACAGCTGTAGGTTAGTGAAGATATCCTTGTAAATTTTCTTCGCTGATTGAAGAAAAGGATTCCATTGACCGGTGACATGTTCTAGATTTTTCAGTGCTGCTTGCAGCGAGATAATTATATTCTCCATGTCTTCTATAGTCTTGTAGTCTGGTTCCTTGATCAGATTTTCAGCCTCTGTTGCAGTCCTTTGCATAAGATCAAATGTTGGGGCTAGAAATAAATGGAATCCAAATGAGACCTTGGATTCTCTTGGTCTTCTCTTCTAAAGCTTTTATCAAAATTAGAGAAAGACTGGTAATCTACCTGCTGTACTCTATTGCAGAGGAGTTCTTTATATCAAATTGAGAAGAAAGAACTCTAATATCTTCTAAAGTCTTAGATGACTTCTGTGTGATGTCTTGAACAAAAACATCGAAGTTTGAAGTCCTTGTCATTAGACTTCTTGCAACCTGTAATTGTTGCTGGAGTACCCTTATGTTTGCAGATACTGATATTTTTATCTCTTCAACCTGTTTATGGAGAATTTCTATTCTCTTCTTCTCATAGTGATCAATGGCAACTGTCTCCGGATTGGTGACATCTTCTCCTATTTCTTGTGCCAAAATCTCCAATTGATCAATAATAGGTTCATCTTCATCAATATCTGTATGCGGTACAAAGTTGTACAGTATGTTCCTTACACTTGTGAGGACCATGTCTTGTTTCCTCTTTGTGAACTCCTTTAGCTGCCTAGTTGACATCTTGTTTATGTCAACCACAGTTTCGCTAACTTTGCTCTTCTTTGCTTCAATTTCAGCCGCAAAAGTTAAATTCCTCTTAGATGAGGATGAGCTTGGAACATTAACCTGTTCCTGTTGCCTTGGTTCCAGTACTGGTTGTTCTTATTCAATATGTACAGGTAACTCTTGTTCTTGTTTGTTCTATTGTTCTTGATTTCCTTCATTTCCCGGTTGTACTGTCTCTTCCGGTAGTACCGCCTCTTCCGGTAGGACCTCTTCTTGTGGTCTTGCTACTTATTGTTGTACTTCCCATTTCAGTAGTACCTCTTCTTTTGGTCGGGCTGCCTCTCTGTACTGCTCCTCAGCTGCTTGTTGCTTATCCTTAGTGATCTCCGCCTCATTTGACCCTTTATTAGTAGTCATCTTGACCGATGACTCTCCCAATACTTGTTCATCTGGTAGAGCTTATTCTCCCAGATTTTGTTGTTCACTAGTTGTGAACGTCTCTATTGGAACTTCTTGTTGTTCACTGGTTGGTTCATGAGCAGTGAATTGAACTGGTGGTTCCAATACTTTTTTAGGTTGTTCTTGTGGACCTATTCCCTTGAGAGCGCCAAAGTCATATTGTTGCCAGAACTCTAAGTGTCTCTTGATAGACTTCTTTTTCATATCCATTTACTAACTTGGCAACTCTCTTCTTAGTATCCAGATTCATTGATACTTCCTCCATTAACAGTTTAATAGTTGCTTCATTGAGACCAGGTTTTACCTATGACAGTGTCTCCTTAACAATTTTGTTGTTGGAGCCTAGATTGGTTCTCCATTTATTCACGAGTCTTGTATTCAGTTCGGGAGGAAATTTAGACCTATAGTCTCTTGGACTTCTGTTGAAATCTAAGAATGTATCTAATAGAGCCACTTCTAACTTTTGTTTATCTTCCTCTCCTAACACACTAAACCACTTAGCCGCATTGGCTACTTCACCAAAATCCATGACTTCGTCTACAATATCATCTACAGTTAGTGTATGAGTCTTACCTTTTATTGGTGATGCCAATATGGTTGGTGGAGCCATATCACCACCCTTATCGTCAGTGATATCGATGATGACCGGTCCAGTTCATACCTTTGCTATGCCCGGAGCCTCAGCTCCTAGTATCCCCTTTCCTTTAACTGTATCTTTGACCAGTGGCTCAGTGGTCTTCTGGCATTGTCCTTCTGCCTCGTGTAGTTGCTAAAGTTGTTTTGTCCATGTAGCAACACCTTCTTCGTGTACCTTGTCCACTTCTCCAACAAGCAGTTGACTTACCCTTTTTCTTAACATAAAGTTTTGCTTGTGCAATTCTACTTGATGAGTGTGTAATGTCCCCTTTTTGGGGCACATTATTTCGCGCCTTGTTGTTAGCCCTCTTACCATGGTCCAATGGGCTAACTGAGACTTGACAGTGTTTAGGGAGATATTTGGCCTAGGTGATTTCAGTTTCAAGCCAATCAGAGCAGTTTCCACAGGTTTCCAGGGTACTTACTATTTATAGTAAGTCGATAGGGTTCAGAATTCTTGGCATTTCAGTATCGGATTTGGAGCATCTCACCGAGAGCTTTTCGGCAAACTATCACACGTCATCTTCCGAGTTTGTTTGGTCCTCCATTTTAATGCTAGAAGATTCCTCACTTTATTTATTATATCACTTTATAACTTAATGGATATTTATTTAAAAGTGACTTAAAGTGGGAATATAAAGAGACAGGGTGGGAATATGAAGAGACAGAATGGGGAAACTGAAGAGACACAGTTGCACCCTTAAAAGAAAGCTTGGGGTCTTATTGATGGATGTTTCAGTTTATGGATTTTATTTCTCATTGAGAATTCGGGAAGCTTCAGCTTTTGAATCTGAAACCCGATGACGGAAACCTTCAGGCTTTCTCAGTGGATTGGATGGAAACCTAGTTCATCTCCGGTGCGGATTCACATCAGAGTTCACCATTTTTTTATAGGTTCTTTATCATCCAATCTTACTATATTTGTGTATTTCAGATTGGGATGGTGTAATTCATGATTATTGTATTGCTGTTGTATAATACAAAACCATTTACTGAGAAGTTTAATAAGATTATATTTGCTGGTTATTTGAATATATCTGCTGGTTATTTGCATGTTTCTATTTGTTTCAAATCTGCATGAGATATATTTGTGAAATTCGGAGAATGGCCGGTTAGGGTCATTTCAGTGGTATCAGAGCTAAAAATCTTGCCAAGCTGTGATGTTTTCCTTTAGATTTCATATTGGAGATAAATGTGTAAGTTTCAGATATTGATTTTATTAAGCAGGCTTAGTTTCAGTTTTGTGAGCCAGGAGGATTAATTCATTTCCAGAAAACTTGGTAGAGTTATCATTGGTCTGGAAGCCATATTTGATTAAGGCAGAATGAGAGGTTTAATACAGGTGTGAGTAGTTTAGCATTTACTAGTCTTCGCATCCTCTGCACACTCACTCCCTTTCCCGCTTGTGCATAATTGTAGAACCGGGAGTCACAGCATCCAACAAAGATGTCTTCCCCTGCAAGCCTTCAGTCGTGTGCACATTGTATTGTTTGACAGGGTGACGGTAGTCAATCACTCTTGCGTGTTGGTTCTTAGTGTAACTAGGAGTTACTGCCATTTGGCACCCCTCATACCGGTCATGCCTACCTCTAAATGGCACCAGCAAAGGGCTCGCATTGTATCGGGAAGCAGGAGCCATGCGCCAGCCTGCACACTGTGCTCATGTCTTGGATAGGGCATCAGTGAACACATCAGTCGCGTTTGAGTCTGCAACACTCCTGTGAGCGGCTATGCTACTCTCTACTCGTGCACACTCCCATTTATTAGTTGCCGCAAGGACATTCTTGGGTGGTCTTGCTGCCTCCTAAGTGCCATTGCTTTGACTACACAAATGCATTAACGGTGATTTGTCAATCTTCCTTGGATTGATTCTGAACAATACTATTTTGGAGATTGAGAGATATTGTTGTGATCAATCTGTTGTTGTTGGAGATACATTTTATCAATTTGGAAGAGTTTTCAGATAAATAAATACCTGATTTATATTGCTGAGAAACGTGTTCATAGCTGTAGACGTTTTTCTTTGTGTTGGCTACATACAGTCGAATTTTCTATTACATTCATTGCTGGAAGACATCATCGTTGTTATTGCCGAAAATATCGGGATGATTTGGTGATTGTTGTAGCTCGTGGAAGTGGTGGTCTTGCTGCCTCCTAAGTGCCGGTTGGTACTCACTCAGAACTTCTGTTGTAATTAATTTCAAATGGTTGAAAGACTGAATGATTTTGAATTCATATTACTGTTACATCATATTATTTTATTGCTGAAGTCTTGGTGATACGAAGTGGAATATGCATTTATATTACAATTGTGCTTGTAAGAGCTTACCTTTGTCAAACACTTAAACGCATAACCGGGCAGTGATAGTTTGATAATGAAACTCTTATGTTTTGAACAACCTCAACCTGAACAAAAACACACGTACTAAACAAGCAGCATCAGAATATACCTACTTAAGCACATTCAGTCAGAGTTAAACAAAAAATCCTCAATCGAGCTTGGCTTAAATTGCTACAGTGGTATAACTAAAGTAGCGTTTGAAAAGAACAACAAAACTAGAGCTGCATCAATAATTTGTAGTACGGGAACTCTTACACTAAATGAGATGACAGTTGTGAGAACTCGGGTTACTGGAGAATACAGGGAAAACTCGAAAGCAAATATAAAATAGAGAAAGTTTTATTCTTGTTGCTTCTGAAACAAGCTATGGATATTTATACAATATCTCCATCAGACCATCACAGAGAATAGTGGAATGACCTGGTGTTTTCTATAATGACCCTCACTAGTAGGATTACTAAAACCACTGATATAGTACTATGATGTTTCGTCAAACAGTTGGCATGCACTGGTATGTTTTGCTTGCAATGATGTGTTTCAAGGTGTTTATTGTTTTGGCACCAAATTCCAATTGAGATAACAATACCAATGTAGAAATGTATTACAATGTGCAACAATGAATCTCAAAGCAATGTAAAGACTCACTACAAATATATCAAACTTCTCTAATTCTGATTGCACTTTCCAGAATATATGACTGTGACATGTAATATTCAGACTACAATGCAATGATCTTTTACCATGCTTTGACAATGTACACAATGCCCTAACTATGCATACCAATCCAATACAACCGATGGCACAGTCTGATTATAGTGGACTGATTATAAGGACTGTTCCAACTATTGAAAGTATGGCACGAAAATGAATAATCAGTCACTCATAAACAGTGACCTAACAATGCACCCTCACAACTATACAATATAGCAATATCCGGTTACAATAACAATGTAACAGTGACTATATTCTGAATATTGACATGACTGTTACAACAGTGCACAATTTTACATATATGTGACAACAAAAAACTATAATGGAACCTGGTTATAACGCTGCCTAGGAGTGTTGATAAATGCCAATGCAATGAAGACCGCAACCAACTCAAACTGCCCCTTGAAACTCTGTCCAACAGTCCACCTGTACCTGCCGTACCAAGCCGTACATGTACGGCACCTGCAGAAAATAATATGCAGAGTTTTAACACCCCAAATTGATATCAATGGGACCGCCAATGAGGTACTAAGGTCCTCCCAAACACATAAAAATTGTCTCCAAGTATCTTGAGAGATATGAGCAAAATTCTGATTGCAGGCCCTGATATAGAAAGTCTGAAAATGTGCAATATTGATATCCAATCTTCAAAATGATTCACCAATGCAAATGATGAATTCAAACCCTTATTTCAAACAATTGCAAACCCTCAATATCAATTTTTCAGGTCTGCTTTTTCGGACTGCTTTTTCGGGTCTGCTTTTTTCGAACTGCTTTTTTGGATTTGCTTTTTCGGACTGCTTTTTCGGACCTGCTAAAAACGGCCGCCTATAATTTCGGCCCTACTAAAAATGCCTCCTGAAATGCTGTTTAAATCACAAACAAACCCTTACATCAAATTTTCAATGAAGTACCAATGAGATGGCTGAGTACCAACTCCAAATTTGCAACCCTTCAGTAGATATTTCACTACCTCAGTTATGCCAATCCAAGGGAGTGATTCGTTCCCAAAGATCGAATAGAATTTGCAGACCAAAGACTACAAATTGCTCCACAATGGAGAAGTAGAAGAAATCCCAAATCCAAGCATGTAGAAATGAAGCCCCAAACCCTCTATTTATTCTTTTCCTTGAGAAGTTGCTAGAACTTCTAGAAACATCCAATTTTAATGTACTTTATAATAAAATAACATTATAATAATAAAGTACATATCTCAACTTAAAATTATAACAATGTAGGCCCATTTGTCTCACAACTGAAAGTAGGCCCAACTACGTTGAATGTAGGCTCAAGACTGAACGTAGGCTCTACTATAACTAGATGTAGGCTCAAACTGGATGTAGGCACACTCTGGATGTAGGCTCCACTACAACTGCATGTAGGCCCAAACTGGATGTAGGCTCTACCGAATATAGGCTCTGTCAGCAATATGCAATCAAATGATCAACATAATGACCCTCTCTCCAAACCATTTGCCTACGAGAGTCGATGATAGGCAAATCCGTCATGCCAAACGATGTCAGCCAAAATGGGGACATCTGTTATTGGAAATGAGTCTTGGCCACCAGGTTGGAGTGGCGGGGTGAGCTCAGTTGTTGAGCGGTTTGGTTCTTACAGTAGTAGTCGAGGATGGGCAGTTATGTTTTGTGGCATGATGGGTGATATGCCTTTCCTTGCACTACCTCTCGCTGCTGATGATTGGGTAGAGCTTCTTGAATACGAGGTTATTGAGCTTGGGATGATGAGTATGCTGTTTGGTGTGAATTTTTCACACAACGGTGTGCCTTGGATGACTCCGGGTTTAGAGAGAGTATTGGAATCCTTACGCTGATTCACGATTTCCAGTAGAGTTGATCAGTGCATTGCAGGCTGACCTTATTATATGGGATGCATGTTGTTTTCCATTCATCCCACTTATGAGAGACTTTCTTTTCCGATTATTGGATAGGAGTGGGATGAGTGATTGGTTGGGTACGCTTCCTTGCTTGCAGGTGGAAGCCTTGTCCGACAGTCTTGATAGCTTGCCTCTTCAGTGGAGTTTTTGATTCAGGCTATAGATCAGAGGGGCAGTGTTATGGTAGTTGGACACTTCTGGTGTTTCACTCGGTGTGGGCATAGAGCGTCTGAATATTTCAGCCAGCTGGGGAGATGGATGGCCCTTTTGTTTATGGGATCTAGGAGAGACATACTCGCAGTTGGTTTTCATCCTAGGAGCTGATCATTATGAGGTTTGGTTTTCCCCTGCATTTGACCGTAGAGGCACTGCTGATCCTAGTTGGAGTGAGGTTCTCAGTTGGGTTGAGGACTTTCTCACAGGTGATGACAGCACTTATCAGATTGACACGATTGATCTTGCAGTGATTTGGGATCCTGGCATTAGACTAGCTACTGTTTTGTTGCTGTGTGAGTGGCTTCATAGGTCGGAGTATAATGTCTGTTTTAGTCTCAGACAACAAACTGGTGGAGCAGCTTCCCTGAGGTTGGTTTGGGATCCAGGTATTATGATCACAGCATGCAGATACCGATTGCTTGAGGGCAAGCAATCTCTGGGAAGGGATGATTTGTGATGTCCCCTTTTTGGGGCACATTATTTCGTGTCGTGTCATTAGCCCTCTTACCATTGTCCAGTGGGCTAACTGAGACTTGACAGTGTTCAAGGAGATTTTTGGCCTAGGTGATTTCAGTTTCAGGCCAATCGAAGCAGTTTCCACAGGTTTATAGTAAGTCGACAAGGTTCAAAATTCTTGACATTTTAGTATTGGACTTGCAACGTCTCGCCGAGAGCTTTCCGACAAGCTATCACACGTCATCTTCCGAGTTCGTTTGGTCCTCCATTTTAATGCCTGAAGAGTCTTCACTTTATTTATTATATCACTTTATAACTTAACGGTCATATTTATTTAAAAGTGACTTAAAGTGGGAATATAAAGAGACAAAGTGGGAATATGAAGAGACAGAATAGGGAAACTGAAGAGTCACAGCTGCAGCCTTCAAAGAAGGCTTGGTGTCTCATTGATGGATGCTTCAGTTTATGGATTTTATTTCTCATTGAGAATTCGGGAAGCTTCAGCTTTCGAATTTGAAACTTGAGGACGGAAACCTTCAGGCTTTCTCGGTGGATTGGACGGAAACCCAGTTCATCTCCGGTGCGGATTGACATCAGAGTTTGCCATTGTTTTACAAGTTCTTTATCATCCAGTCTTACTATATTTATGTATTTCAGATTGGGATGTTGTAATTCATGGTTATTGTATTGTTGTTGTATAATATGAAACCATTTTCTGAGAAGTTTAATAAGATTATATTTGCTGGTTATTCGAATATATCTATTGGTTATTTGCATGTTTCTATTTGTTTCAAATCTGCATGAGATATATTTGTGAAATTCGGAGAATGGCCAGTTAGGGTCATTACAGAGTGGCCTCATCCAGAGTAAGATGATTCTGAACCTCAAGCAGAGCCTTTATCCTTAGCTCCTCTTCTCTTTCCATTGAAGCTTTCCATCTTGCTTCAAGGATCTCCTAGAGATCGTCGAGGATGACTTTATGAAGTTTGGTGCGAGTGAGATGGAACTTATGAATACAATAAACTACTGCTTCTATTTTCCTCCTATCTTCTTCATTAGCCAGTTCATACCTCCTTCCAACTGATGCCATACCACCTTAATTCTTTAACCCTGTCACAAATTCATCAATTGTGGGGTTTCTTCCTCTCGGTGCATCTTCCTTCACCTGTTTAGTAGATTTCCTTCTTTGAAGAAGAGGAGTTGTGTCTTCAGTCTCAGTTTCCTCTTGTTCTTCCCCTTGAGCGCTGGTCACTTGTTGTGCTCTCTTCCTTTGAACTTTTGGTTGATCTGCTGTCAGTTTCTTCTTCGGTGTAGGAGTTCTATTCACATATACATTCTTAATCGGTGCCTTTTTCTTCAGATTCTCCTGAATTTCTTCAAAGGTCTTAAACCGGTACGCTGATAGATCCAGATCACTATCTTGTAGGGCATCTGCATATGCCTTGGCTGTTTTTGCAGAGATTTCATACCCCAGTTTTGGAGCATACCCGGTTCGCAGTTCTACTGCTTGAATGATGCAGTGAGTAGTGGAGCCTAGGAAACACACCTCGTCTTTGTAGGAGTCAACAATAGTTGAGGGAACCGTTTCCCTGGCGTGCATCCTTAGCTGGAATGCCTCAAAGTAGTCATTCATGACTTTACTGAACTGGTTTCCCAATTGGTTGGCCATATCATCGATCTGAATCATGACTGGTTTATCAGTTTCCCATGTCACGTTGCCTATTCCTGGAAAGAAGTTTGAATAATAGAAGAATAAGCATACCAGTAGGGTTCCATATTTCAGGAACTTCTTCACGATACCAAGCTTCTTTAGATTCTCAAAAATTTGTCCTCGAAGCACGGCACAAAGATCATACTGCGTGTTGTTGTGCATGATTCAGATTGTGAGCAGCATGAATGGCTCCTCCCGGCACACTGTTCAGGTTGTTCGATTGATAGATTTTATTACCTATCACTGCAGATGCAAACTGAACTCCTTCATCTTCAATATCATTGACGGTCATTAGCCGACTGTCAGATTTTGATTTGGTCAATTTTGTGACTACGACATTCGAAATTGTTCTTAGGGTGAGGGCATCCCCTTTGTTGCTATACCCAATCACTCTATGTAGGTTCTCCTTGGTGATTGGAGTGCATGCGCCTTTCGCAAGACAAAAACCAGGTTCATGCACACGATTGAGAACCAGTCGTATCCAATTCGGTCAAAATACAGTTGGATAACAGACTCCGTTTATCAGCCCTAAAAATACCAGCTTTGCGTATTTGTCCTGAAGCTTTCCGTCTATGCATAGCAAGAGGTACTCGCTTTGGATGAAAGTTTCACCCAATTCTTCTTGTTTCGCATGTATAAAAGATGTGACATCTTCAGTCATCAGAACTCCATCTGGCACAAATGACAATGCACCAAACATGTCGTTTTTCCCTATTCTGAACTGCTATGATATCGTAGACAGGTTGGTCGAATTGATTTCCTTGGATCAACTTAGCTACAGATGATGACGATGCCATTGCTATTAACCGGTTTACACAGAAAGTCGCTTGATCGGTCTTATAGAAATAACTTATCTATGATCAAAGCATGAGAATATTACTCAAGCATAAGAAATTATAAATCACAAATCGCAAAGTAAATTGAAAAGAGTAATCCTCCTTCCTTTATATAGATTTAGGTTTTAACGGTAATTACCAAATGGTAACTATTTGTTAACGGCTATAGCATTAATTACCTTACCTAACCTTTCTTTCCTTTTTTGCCAACCGGTATTTAGGCTTTTACTTGTTGAACAAGCCCTGGTTGATCAACACTCACCTGTCCGGTTTTACTTATTGACTGAGTGAGTTTATTGCTCATCAGTCCTACTGGGAAGAGTAGATAGGCTACCGGTTCCCTCTAAGCCTTTTAGGCTCAGTTTGCTGAAGACATATCACCATCAGCAGACGATGATCTTCCCTTTATCTTCTCCTCAGCAGAGCTCTTTGATTGCGTCTTGAACAAAATCTTCCTGACTCCTTTCTTTGTCTCTTTTCCCTTGTTGTCCTTTTGATTGGGAGACAAGGTCTTCTTCACCGGTTTGACCGATCCTCTTCTTTTGTTCACTGGCCGGTTCCTACAATCTTTGGCCAGGTGTCCAACTTTGTTGCAGGTGTAACAGACTATTCCGGTGCCCTTCCGTGGATTTACCCTTCTCTTCTTAGGTGAATGACACCAGGAGTCATTATGGCTATGCATGCCACAATTAGCACAATTGGTTGTGCTCCTATTCTCATTCCTCTTAGAGAATATCGGTCTTGGTGGGGATCTGAATGCCATTGCTCTTGATCTGCATTCATTAGCCTTGTGTCCAAACTTGTTGCATGCATAGCAATAGCCCTTGAAGCTTCCCCTGCTTCCACTGGACGCTCTGCTGAGACGAGACCTAAACTCAGAGGTCTTGTGGCCATACTTGTAACAGTTTTTGCAGTAACTGTTGGTTGGCTTTACTGGTGCATTTCTGCAGTTACTTGTTTTATGGCCTGGTTTGCCACAGTGATTGCAAGAAGTGTTGAAGGTCTTTTTACCCTTTTGTTCCAACGGTTTCCTCTTTTCCTTCTTGCTTTTCTTGACTCCAGATGACTCACCAGTTTCCTTGGTACTTTGACCGGTGAACCCAAGTCCTGTAGGATCCTTGTGCTTTCTTTGAGCTCTTAGTTGCTCATCAAACTTTTTTGAACTTTCATTCTATCTTCTAAGTGTCTCATTTCTTTCCTCGAGTTCTTCTACTTGCTGCTTTAGTTGATATAGCTCAATTGCCAGCCTCATGCATGCATCATCTTTCTCATGCCAATTCTTTTGCATGTTTGCATTTTCTTGAGTGACTATCTGCATGTCTTCTTGAAGTTGCAAAACGACAAGATCACTTTCTCTTACTACTCCTTCTGCCACATTTCTTGCTCTCTTAGAGGCGGCTAGAGATTTCACTGAAGTGTTCCTTTCATCTTTAGCTTTCCTCTTTTTCTCAATTAATTCAGTCATTCTTAGCGCATTATCTTCCTGCTCCCTTTTCAGGTTGGAGATTTGATCGGTTAGGATCTGATTCTTCTCCATGAGCTCAGAGACTGCCCCCTCAGCTTCATCTGATCCACTTTGCCCAAAGAGTTCGTGAATCATTTCATTACTCTCACTCAACTGCAGAGACAACTCCTTTCTTTTAGCAAGGGATCTTCTTAGCCTATTCTCAAGAGAGGCAATGATGTCATTGGCTTCCTCAAGCTGCTTCTGATAGCTATAACCCTCCATGATCTTTTACTCAAGCGGTTAAGCTTTATGTCTTTTGAGAACCAAGCGCTCCGATACCAATTGTTATTCCTAACCGGTTACTGAGAGGGGGGGGGGTGAATCAGTAAATACTATTTCTATCTCAATTAAACTTTGTATATAGATTCTTGTAGAATCAACAGAATGTATTTAACCATTCATAAACAGAAATAGAAATACTTAGATCAACACAACATATGTACGTGGAAACCCTCGGTTAGAAGAAAAAAACCACGGTGAGACAGAGCTCACAACTTTACTACTGCAGTAATAAAGGTGCCCTATTAAGAGCTTACAAAGCACTTGTAAGAGTGCTATCCGGTAAAGGGATTTGGTAGAAAATTTGTTAAAATCTTGACTCTGTTAGGAGCCACCTTGCAAAAGGACTTTCAACACCAATTAAGATGCTACCCGGTTAAGGGATTTATAGAACAAACCTATTAGGGTTCACCCTGATAGAGGGATTTGAATATGCTTTAACAATATAAAAGCAATGATCTGAATTGACACTTTCTGTCTGATTAGATCATACTTGTTACCCTTTCTGCTCTGCTTGGCTGTTGAACCTCTCTGCCCTTCACCTCTTGTGACCGTAGCTTCTCTCAGAAGATATCTCTCTCCTGCTCTTTATTTTCAACAACACTTCTTTTGTGTCCTATGACCTGTATTTATAAGAAACTCATAGTACCGCTAAGCTGTAAACTCACCCATAAATCATGCAGCAGAAAAGCTCTGTGAAATGATCTTGAGTTTACCTTGAAACATCCGCGTAGAAATAAAACTAACCCTTGTTAAAAAGCTAACTTTAGTTCTAAACGGTGAATGCTCCGTATTATCCGGTTTTAACTCAGACAGCTCCCCATAATCCGGTTAGGATTCATATGTTGTCAACCGGTATAGATCTCGTACCCGATTGTTCATTCATCCCCTGTATGTTCTATCAGACCGATTGTAGACACTCTGTTTGGTCTACCGGTACATATACTTTGTTCGGTCTACTAGTACATCAGTGGGATTGATGTTTGCTTTACACTTATCCAATGATAACTGAAATATGCCAACAACCTTTGTCTACAAACTTTTCCAACCTTTCCTCATTTGATTTCTTCAAACAATTATCATCTTTCCATAATTCCCATTTCAACTTCCCTTGCTTGTCAATTTCAAAATGATGAAGTAGAATGCATGAAGTGACTCTTGTATTATCCATTCTATTCACAACAAAAATGAAAGAGAGATATGATTAATGTTCTTTAATAATTTTAAATATCTTGAGTTCTGACTTTTTTCTTGAATTTGTCTTATGTTGTAGTTTGTGCAAGACTTTTGTCTAAGTTCAAGGTCATGATCTTCATAAATTTGGATACTTGATTAATTTGTGATTAAAGATATGCTTGAAGGTTCTTCTTTCATGCCTTTAGAGGTGTAGTGACCATGTCCTAATTATCATTTCCTCATTGTGTTTGATGATCATCTCTCACTTTGACCTCTTCTACACTTTCTTCGTTTGATGCACTTACTTCCAATGCCTCTATTTTATGTGAGGAGTCGATGGGTGAGACTCTTGATGCAATAATCATGTTGCGATCATTTGTCCTTTGTTCATTATGGTGTGCATGCTTTTGAAATTCCAAGAGATGACTTCTATGTTTCTTAGGAGAGTATTTTATCCATAGATCAATGTAGTCCTCTAAAGAAATATCTTGTTGCAGACTACTATACAACCAATCATGTAGAAATTGCTCATATACATTTACTGATTTTGGCTCTTGTCGCCATTGATCTTGTCAATCAGCAAAAGTGACTTTTTGTCGTTCTTTTTTTTGGAAGGAAAGTAGGAAGGTTTGGTCTATATTTAAGGGCAGGATTTCTTGAACATTCACCATTTCTTCTTTTTCCCTTCTATTTTCTATGATCAATATGGGTTAGTAATTCTACTAACTGAGTCAATTTTCCATGAATATCTCTTTGACCATTGATGAATTGATTGCAACGATTATTAATTCTTTCATCTCTTCCATTTTTGAATCTTTTGTTTTACTAGTTCCACAATTGGTTCCATCTTAATCAGAAATGTTTGTCCCACAAGTTGGTAGGAATATAACTCTAATACCAATTGTAATGTCTGTTAGCAATATAAGTTGTCATTAGTGTAAATCACAAACACCATTCCCACCGGTAAAGGTTCACCAGTCACTCACGTTACTTTAAAGACACCTTTAGACTAGAGACAAAGTGTATGCACCGGTGGACTGAGCAAAGGTGATACATCGGTAGACCGAACTAAGTACACAGTACCAGTCTTATATTGCATACAGGGATGAAGCGGGTATAAGAGTATACCGGTCTATTGCATAAAGATCCGCACCGGATTCTTCAGAGCAGTTTGAGTTAAAACTGGATTATATGGAGAATCCACCGCTTAGAAGTAGAGTTAGCTTTTTTAACAGGAGTTAGCTTTATTTCTATGGATGTTTTAAGGTAAACTCTAGATCAGAATGCAAAGTTTTTTGCTTGTTGCATGATTTTTTGTTGAGTTTACAACCTGGCGGCTCTATGAGTTAAGTGTTTCATTAAGATGAACTCGTGTATAAATACAGGTCATAGGACGCAAGAAAAAAAAAGTTGTCGAGAGTTGTTGAATAAAGAGAGAAAAGGAGAGATATCTACACAGAGATTACAGTCACCAGAGGTGAAAGGCAAAGAGACAGAAAAGATTCAACAGCGAGACAAATCGGGGAAGAGATCAACAGATATGATCTAATCACACAATCAGTGTCAATTAAGATCATTGCTTTTATAAGGTGTGAAAGCATATTGAGTTTCCTTAATCAGGGTGAACCTAATAGGTTCTTTGTAAAATCCCTTAAATAGGGTAACATCTTTGTTGATGTTGAAAGTCTTCTAACCAGGCAACTCCTAACAGAGTTAAGATCTTAACCGATCTTCTATCAAATCCCTTAACCGGGTAGCACCTTCACAAGTGCTTTGTAAGCTCCTAACAGGGGATCTTTATTTCTGCATAAGTGAATTTGTGAGCTCTATCTCACCATGGTTTTTCCCTTCTAACCGAAGGTTTCCACGTATACATCTTGTGTTGATCTGTGTATTTCTATTTATGCTTGTGGATGATTGTTTACATTCTGCTTATCTTGGAAGAATAATTAATTAAGTGTTGAATTGTAATAGAAATAGTTTTCATTGATTCACCCCCCCTCTTAGTAACCGGTTAGTAATAACAATTGGTATCAGAGCCAAGTTCTCTAATACATAAAAGCTTAACAACTTGAGAGAAAGATCATGGAGGGTTACAGGTATCAGAAACAACTTGAGGAAGCCAACGACATTATTGCCTCTCTGAAGAATAGGTTGAGAAGATCATTTGCAAAAAGGAAGGAGTTGGCTCTGCAATTGAATGAAAGCAATGAGACCATTGATGAACTCTCTGGGCAGAGTGGATCTGATGAAGCTAAGGAGGCAGTCTCTGAGCTCATGGAGAGGAACCAGATCCTAACTGGTCAGATCTCTAACCTTAAGAGGGAGCAAGAAGATAATGCCCTAAAGATGACTGAACTGATTGAGAAAAAGATAAAATCTAAAGATGAAAGAAACACAACAGTGAAGTCATTAGCAGCCTCTGAAAAAGCAAGAAACCGGGTAGAGGAAGCTGTAGGGGCAAATGATCTTGTGATTCTGCAACTTCAAGAAGACATGCAAATTGTCACCCAAAAAAACGCCAACATGCAAAAGGGCTGGCATGATAGGGATGAAGCATGCAAAACACTGGCATTAGAGTTGTATGAACCATAGAAGCATAAATCATTTAGGGAATAAATCGGCAAACCAAAGGAGTAGGATTTTTTTAAAAAATAATCAAAAAATCAGGAAAAAATCGAACTTTCAAAAAAATATAATGATTCAAAGCGCTTGCACAACCTCCTCCTGATATATTTTAAACTTGGAGGACTCAGTTTTTAACAATGATATTGTTTGTATAGACTTTAATCAATCTATGATTTGAAGTAGCACCAAAACATGATGTGGGCTTTCTTGTTTTTCAAAATCAGAATGAAGATTTCTTCGCAAAATATTGTCAATAAAAGAAAATTTTCATATTCATATAACTAGAATTCATTTGTGATACTGCTATCACGATTCATCTGTTTAGTTTTTTAGTCAAACTCATTAACCCAAGTTTCATGAGTAGTGGTTCACAAGATTCTATCTCTTATGAGAATGAATGGAACACAAGGCAGTCATTGCATCTAGGTGATGCTCATAGAGGTGAAGCATTGGGACTTCTCGAGAGGTCACTCATCCCAGTACTACTCAAGCACAAGCGCGCTTAACCCTAAAGTTTCCTCCAAGGTTAAGCTCACTTGCTTACATGCCCATTTGCAAAACCTTCAGCAAGTGTTGTGCCTTACAAACAATTCATTCGAAAGCCCCTTAAGTTCATCAATTGATAAGTAGAAGATAATTTCCACAACAACTCCAATTGTGATATTTCTATCAGGATTCATCTGTGTAGTTTTTGAGTCAAAGTCTTTGACCCAAGTTTCATGAGTAGTGGTTCACAAGAACCCATCTCTCATGAGACTAAATGGAAAGCTCAACACTCATTGCATCTAGGTAATACTCACAGAGGTAAAGCATCGAGACTTCCTAGGAGGTCACCCATCCCAATACTACTCGAACTCAAGCACGCTTAACCATGGAGATTGCTCCAAGATGAAGCCTACTTTGCTTGTAACCCCATTTAAAAAACCTTCAACAAGTATTGTGTGATGTCCCCATTTTAGCAAGTTTCAGGATTATGGATAAGCTAGCTCATCATCGTGGCCCTTGTGAGCTAACACTTGGATTTGAGGGTCTCTGTTCGGTCGACTTGCTATTTATAGTAAGTCAAGGAGTTGGTTTCTATTTTGGCAATGCTCCCTGGTGACACCTTGGGTCAGGGAGTCTCAATTCTTCCTTAGAGATTTGAAAGTAAGAGCTTAATGGAAGTTATTAATTAAGTTTGACTTAATTAAATAACTTAATGAGTTTGATGTTCTAGTTGAATGGTGTGTCGAAGAAGCCTCTGTAGTGAAAGGTGTGTGCAAGAAGACTCTTGGCGTGGAGTGTATTGAAGAAGTTTTGCATTTAAAAGTTATTAAAAAACAATGCCTTGAAAAGGATCAAGTTATCTCATTATCACATTATTATGGATTCTTTTGATAAAAATTGTGTGTGAAGAGTTTGACAAGGGTTTGAATGAGGGCATCTTGCAGAAGCTGGTCAATTTTCTGCATATTTTAGTCACTTTGAATAAGTGTTTGATGCTGATGAACTGTGATTGATAATTCTGATCGAAAATTCTCATAAGGTACGTTGTGAGATGTTTTTTTTTTGGTTGCCCCAATCACCACAGAATTGGACGGCATTATTGGTTTGATAGCAGCTCAATATTACGGGCGCATATGCATTATAAGAGGCTGCCATGACCTTAGAAACTCCACTCAAGAGGCAGCGTTTCATTATGAAGAGCAGCGTTTGGAGTTGTGGCTTGTTTTGTTTAGGCCAGAGCCAACGTCCAACATACTACATCCACGACAAAGGCATAGACTCATTGTGGATTCTAACGCTTCAATTCAACTTCTAGGTTCATTATATATATCGATTTAAATAAGTCGTGTTTCAAATTTCTTTCCCTAACTTCACTTCGATCGTAGAATCAACCCTATCTCTGAGTGATTCGTTAATTTCTTGAGTTTTTTGTAGAGTTTCTTAGATTTTTGCAATGAGTATTTACATTTTTTTGCCATTTTTTTAGAGATTTTAATGTGCTTTAAATGCAAAATGGTCATTGAAAATCGGGTCAACGATTGGTCAATGATTTTTTCAGGGAAAAAAACAGCAAGCTCTAGGATTCAAGATTAATCGGGATTTTTTGAAGATTTATACTTCTATGGTATCAACTAAAGGAACAGATGAAGGAACTTGAAGAAATGAATGAAACCCTAAGAAGATACAACGAGAGCTCGGTCAAGCTTGATGAGCAACTCAAAGCTCAAAGAAAGCACAAAGATCCCACCGGTCTTGGATTCACCAGTAAAGACACCAAAGAGACTGGTGAGTCTTTTGAAGCTAAGACAAGCAAGAAGGATAAGAAGAAACCGCTGGCACAGAAAGGTAAAAAGACTCTTAACACCTCTTGCAATCATTGTGGGAAACCGGATCATAGAACAAATGACTGTAGGAATGCACCAGTAAAGCCAAACAACAGTTACTGCAAAAACTGTTGAAAGTATGGCCACAAGACCAATGAATGCTGGTCGAGCCCCACAACTGTGTCCAGTGGAAGCAGGGGAAGCTTCAAGGGTTATTGCTATGCATGCAACAAGTTTAGACACAAAGCTGAAGAATGTAGATCAAAGACAATGACATTTAGATCCCCAAAACCGGTATTCACCAAGAGAAACAAGAACCGGAGCTCAACCAACTGTGCTAACTGTGACATTGTGACATGCAGTCACAATGACTCCTAGTGCAAATCACCTAATAACAAAAGGGTGAATCCATTGAAGGCAAGTGTGATAGTCTGTTACTCCTGCAATAATGTTGGACACCTAGCCAAACACTGCAGGAATCGGTCAATGAAGAAGAGGAAAGAATCGGTCAAACCGAAGGAGAAGACCTCATCCTCAACTGAGAAGATTAATAAGGAAGAGAAGACTGAGAAAACAGTTAGGCAGATTTGGTTCAAAAAGGAATCAAAGAGCTCCGCTGAGGAGAAGACGGAGGAAAGATCATCATCAATTGATGGTGATATCTCTTTAGCAAATTGAGCCTACAGGGCTTAGGGGGAACTGGTAGCTCATCTACTGTTCCCGGTAGGACTGGTGAGAATCAGTCTCACTCAGTCTACAAGGATAACCGGTCAGGTAAACATTAATCAACTGGGATATGCTCAACCAAAAAAGCCGGAATACCGATTGGCAAAAGCGGAAAGAAAGGTTAGGTAAGGCAATTAATGCCGTAACCGTTTATCAATAGTTACCATTTGGTAATTACCGTTATGCCCTAACACTATAAAAGAAAGGAGAATTACTCATTCAATTTTGCTTTGCGATTTTGTGATTAACAATTTTCATGTTTGAGTAAAATTCTCGTGCTTTGATCATCAAGAGATATTGACTGTAAGAACAATAAAAGCTACTTTCTATCAAACCGGTTATTAGCAATGGCATCTTCATCCTCTACCGTGAAGCTGATCAAAGGAGACCAAGCGAATTGACCTGCATATGATATAATGACTCACGCTTAGCAGGAGGAACTCGAAGAGACTTATATTCAAAGCGAGTACCTCTCGCTATGTGAAGAAGGGAGACTACCTGATAAATATGCCAAGCTGGTATCATCAGGACTTATCAATGGAGTATGCTACCCGACTATCTTCCGGGAAGACCAAATTCACCTGGTTCTAAGTCATCTTCACGAACCAGGTTTTTCACTAGAGGTGCATGCAATGAGATTACCAAAGAAGATCTTCACAGAGTGACCGGATACAGCGACCAAGGGGAACCATTAACCCTAAGGACCATCTCCAACGTGGTTGTCACGAAGTTGACGAGGTCAAGATATGACAGTCGACTCATGACTGTCAATGATATTGAGGACGATGGAGTCCATTTTGCATCTGCTATGGTTGGCTACAAGATATATCAGTCGAGCAATTTCAACAGCATACCAGGTGGAGCAGTTCACGCCGCACACCGGATAATGTATGACAACGCCCAATACGACATCTGCTCGATGCTTCGAGGGCAAATCTTTGAAAACATGAAGAAGCTCGGAGTTGTCAAGAAGAAATCCATGTAGTATGAAACCCTTTTGGTATGTCTATACTTCTACTATTTAAATTTCTTCCCGGGCATTGGAAAAATAACTTAGGGAACCGATAGACTGGTCATGCATCAAATCACTAAAATGGCCAACCAATTGGGTAACCAGTTAGGTAATGTAATGACTGAACACTTCGAGACACTTCAACTTCGAATGCATGCAAGGGAAAGGGTGCCGTCAACAATTGTTGACGAATACAAAGATGACGTATGCTTTTTGGTTACCACTGATAACTGTATAATTCAAGCAGTGGAATCGAGAACCATGTACACTCTTGAACTAGGCTACGAGATCACATATAAGGCTGCTAAGGCATATGCAGATGCCTTGAGCGAGGCGGATCTAGATCTCGGTGCTTACTAGTTCGGTACCCACGTAGAGATACAGGAGAATCTAAAGAAAAGGACACCAATCAAGAACGTGTATACCAAAAGGATAGCGACGCCAAAGAAGAACGGGTCAAAGATCAACCCAAGGCTCAAAGGAAAATAGCACAACCGGTAGCAAGCACTCAAAATGAAGATCCTGAGGAAACAAAGACCGAAGACACAGTTCCTCTAATCAAAAGGAGGAAATCTGGTAAACCGGTAAAGGAGGATCCACCAAGAAAAAGAAAGCCCACAATTGATGAATTTGTGGTAGGTCTGAAAGAGTTTGGCGGAATGGGTGCTATTAGAGGCAGATATCAACTGGCCAATGAAGAAGAAAGAAGGAAAATTGAAGAGACGGTAGTATTCCGCCTTCATAAGTTTATTCAGCATCCTTCCTCATTGCACACAACTTTACCTGTTGATCTTCTACAAATTCTTGAAGCTCGGGGGAAAGCTTCAATGGATAGAGAAAAGGAGCTGAGGATACGAACTCTTCTAGAGGTTCAGAACCACCTCACTCTGGAAGAAGCCACTGAACAAGCTGAACTGCATCAGGAAACTTTTTCGACTAAGAAGAGGATCGGTCTCATGCTTGTTGGAGAAGTTGATAAAGTGCATGATGGAGTAGCCATGTGGACCAAACTTCTTCAGACCCAGTAGCAAGCAGAGGAAGCACAACAAAGAACCACAGTTCCACCGGTCATTGATATCGGTAAAGGAAAAGGAGTGCTTGGAGCTGAAGCACCGATTAAAGAGAAGAATTCTACAGAACCGGTTATCGTCGACATCACCGATGACAAGAGCAGCGATCCAGCACATCCAACCGTTCTCATCTCTCAATGCAAAGGTAACACTTGCCCTATGTCTCTCAATGATATTGTTTATGAGGTAATGGACTTCAGAGAAGTAGATAATGCTGCTAAGTGGTACAATGTACTAGAAGAAGAAGATAAACAAGCAGTAATTATACCTCTAGTGGAAACTTTTATCGATTTTCATAGAACTCTGTAATGTCCCCATTTTTCAATCTCTTGAGATTAGCTTTGTTTGGTGACGCTCGCAAGTTAATCAGGTGATCTGAGGAGGTCAGTTAGCAGTGCCAGTAGTTGGATTCCATTCGGGAGGTTCTGGTTGTCAGGTTTTCTCTTTGTTTGGGACAGATTGGCTGACTTACTATTTTTAGTAAGTGGTATTTTGAGCATAGCTTGGTTTAGCAGGGCGCCTGCACAGTGTCATGAGGTGTTGCAGGATCGTTTGTCAAGGATCTCCAGTTTGAGAAACTTGCTATTTATAGTAAGTCTATTTTGGGTAGTTGGCTATTTCTGGCAGGGCAGTATGAGCTCGGGTACTGTTGTCAAAAGTTTGAAGGATTTTGTCAGTAAGACTCAGTGCATCACATTTATAATAAAAGTTATTAAATTAAGTTATGATAATTTAATAACTTTTGGACTTTAATGTTTTAATTTAATGTTGTGATGGTGAAGACTCTTTAATGAAAAGTGTCATGAAAAAGTTTTCATTAAAGTCTTTATATATGCCTTGAAGAAATCAAATTCTTCACCTTATGTCATTTGTCAAAAAATTGAAAAGTGAGAAGTAATTGTCTAAGGAGAATTTCAAAATTCTTGAAGTGTGCTAGGGTTTGGTGATGTTTGGTCTTCAAATTGGTGGAGAAAACGTCCAAATCTTATGTTGGTTGCTGTACTTTGGATCAGATTCTGAATGCCATGGTTGATAATGAATTTGCTGGTGTAGAAGTGTGCATATTGGGTGTCGTATGAATCTGTAGTTGTGCGTGTTCATTCCCAGCAGCTGTGACACATTTCCCTTTGGCTGTGTGAGGTTTTTGTGAGCATTTTGAGGGTCTTAGTAATTCTAAGGAAGTGTCTTTTCATCATTGCAAGGAACGGTTAGAATTAAGGTTGTTGGTGTTAGCTTTCAGCAGCACACAGTTGGTCTACAGGCTGCGTTTCAACATCCAGTAGTCCATTTTTGTATAGAGGTGCAGGATATGGTGATTTCATTATTGTATGGGCTTAAAATAATTGTTTTAATATGCTGGTTGATATAGCAAGGAAGGAGAATTAGTTTTAATGTTAAATTGTTGCTGGTGTTATTTTTTTAAAAGTCTCGCAAATTTTCTTTTAAAATTCATATATGTTGAAAACATTCAAACATTTGCAATTAAATTAGTGTTATTAGCCAGTTTGCAGTTGAGAGCCAGTTGGGCTCTTTACTAACTCCAAGGGACTATAGGTCTAAGTTTCCCCCTAAGTTAAATTCTAGGCTTCAGACCAAATGGAGAACCGGTCTAGGCACCCACACTAGAATTAATAAGGAAACCTTGTCTAAGGTTAGACCTAGTCTAAGTGAAGATAGAATCAAGCTTCTACTAGAAGAAGCAGCAATGAACTTGGACCCCAAGTATAGAGTTGCCAAAATATTGAACGGATATGAAAATGAAGTCTATAAAGAGACTCTAGACTTTTGGCAACAATACTACTTCAGTTCACTTGAGAAATTAGGTCCTCAGGATCAAACTGAACAAGTACAGGCACCATTGGTTCGATTCACTACTTGTGAAGAACCTTCAACCGGAAAAGAAAATGTTCAAACAGAAGAGTTCACAACTGGTGAACAAATAAATGTTGAACAGGTAATCCCACCTGTAGAACAAGAGATAGGAAGTGATATACCTGTGGGAGAATTACATATAGCTGAAGAGCAGCGCAGAGAAGAAGTCCCACTGGAAGTAGTACTTCAACAAGAACAGGATGTAGAAGTTGAAGTGCAACCGGAAGAGGATGCTCAGAATGAGGAAGAAGCACCTGCCAAGGAAGATCTACTTGAAGAAGAGGTACAATCAGAAGATGCAACTCAACAAGGAAAATAAGAAACAGGAACAAGAAATTCTTGAATGCACTAAGCAAGCTCAACCGGAATAGGACCCCAAGCAACAGGATAAAGAAGCTAAATGGAGGAAGGTCACCGATACTGTGGTCAACATTAGCAAGATCTCAACAACACAGCTAAAGGAGCCGACCAAGAGAAAACAGGAGATGGTCCTGACAACTATCAAAAATATTTTGTGCAACTTCGTACCTGATGTTGACATAGATGAAGAGGAACCTGTCATAGATCAGCTGGAAGTATTGGCACAAGCAATCAGTGAAGACCTAACAGATCCAGAAACTGTAGCAATAGACCACTATGAGAAGAAGAGAATAGAGATTCTCCACAAACAAGTTGAAGATACAAAGGCAAATGTGTCCACCAACTTAAGAGTGCTTCAACAACAAATTCAAGTGGCAGGAAGTTTGATGACTAGAACTTCAAACTTTGAAATATTTTTGTAAGATATGACAAAGAAGTCTACAAAGACCTCAGAAGATATAAGAGCCTTGTCTTCTCAATTTGACATCAAAAATAAGTTTGCACTAAATTTTAGCAGAAAAATGACAAGTCTTGCTCTAATCCTGAGAAAGACTGTAGAAGAGGAGAATAAGAGAATCCAAGACATTATTGGATTTCAGTTATTTCTGGCACCAACATTTGACTCCATGCAGCAAACAACAACTTCTACAAAAATTCTGATCAATGAACCAGATTATAAAACTGTGGAGGATATGGAGAACATCATTGTTTCTCTTAAAGCAGCCCAAAAGAACATTGAATATGTAACCGGTCAATGGGCACCGTTTCTTCACTCTGCAAAGACCATCTATAAGGATATTTTCACCAAACTACAAATATGAAATCCTAAGTAACGCTTAACCCATTGTCCTATGGAGGCAAAAAGGGGAAGAAGAAGAAGAAGAAATAGGAAGCGAAATGGGAAGCAGAGAAGTCTACAGAACAGTAAGGTTAGAAAAGGAACATGACATAACAACTACACAATAGGAGCACTGTAATATCCCCGTTTTTAGACTTATGGGATTAGCTTGGTTTGGCGACCCTCACAAGCTAATCAGGCAATCAGAGGGGGTCAGATGGTGGAGCCAATGTTGGGATTCCACTATGGAGGTTCAGATTATCAGGTTTGCTCTTCGTTTGGGTCATTTTGGTCAACTTACTATTTTTAGTAAGTGGTATTTGGGGTATGGCCAAGATTAGTAGGGTGTCTGCATGAAGTGTCAGATGTCTCAGGATCGAGTTTCAAAGAATCTCCAGTTTGAGAGACTTACTATTTATAGTAAGTCTATTTTTAGTAGTTGGCTATTTTTGGCAGTGGGTTATTTCCGACAGGGCAGTTGGCGTTTGAGGCTCTGGTGTCGGAAATGAGTTTGTACAGTCAGCGGGATTTAGAGGCTTTTGGTTTTTAAAGTTATCGTTATTAAATTAAATTATTTTAATTTAATAATTTTAATACTTTATAACTTTAATGTTATGAAGTGAAGAGGTCATTTAAAAGCCTTTTTAATGAAAAAAGTGAAATTGTGCTTTTTCCGAAAAAGCTATATATTCTACTCGAAAAAGCACTTTCATTTATCCATTGTTGAATTATGATTTTATTGAACTTGTGAGAGAGACTACCCGGCAAGGGTTTTGAGGACTAATTCCTCTTCTGGCAATTTGAGCCATTAAAAATTGATGGTGAATTTTGCAGTTATATCTGATGATCATAGTTCAGTGCTAAAGTATACTAGATGTGTGTGAATTTTTTTTTTTAATTCTACAGGCAAATCAATTTGCTCTCAAAGATTTCGAAATTGTCTTCATGCTGTGGTTTTGAAAGTAATTGGGAAATTGCTGTAATCATTTATTTAGTTATTGGTTACGAATTTTGTTGAAGAATTACCAATTGTCAAGGGAGATCGAATTATCTCTAGGCTGCGTATTAAGGGAGTAAATTGAATTTAATTCTAATACCAAGTATTAATCACGCAAGGCTGCGTGAGCATTCTGGCAAATCGCGTGGGGTGGGTGACACTACGGCATCTCTTTCCCGGCTCACACGGCCCTTCCTAGGTGTCGTTTTTGATTCATCACAGGCCTGCTAACAGTTCCAGCAAGGCACGTCAATTGCAGATGAGTCACGGTTCATTACAAGACAGCGGCATATATTCTTCTAGTGGGTGCGATTAGTTTCTTGGAGATTGATATGCCTGCAAGCCATAACAATTACTAGGTGCCGGTTATTTAAGCAATAAATTCAGTTGTGTTATCTTATTTGAAATTAAAATAAATAAATGATGTTCATGTGGTGATATCAAATTGTTCACATTAATATTTGAATTTTTGGTGGAAGCTGAATTTAAATTGCAATTGAAAGTATTTGAAAAAGTGTTTGCAAATATTTTAAATATAAGTTAAGTGGATTCAAAAGGAGCCAGTCAGGCTCTTCACAAGCACTCAGACAGGGGAAGTCTGGAACAGGGGCAAATGTGCTGCAGAGGAAAGGGAAGTCTACAGGACAGGGTATAAATTGTGCCAAGTAAGTGAGTATGGTTTTGTGTATGGTTTTGCCACCAATGACAAAGGGGAAGATTGTTAGCAATACAAGTTGTCTTTAGTGTAAATCACAAACACCATTCCCACCGGTAAAGGTTCACCGGTCGCTCACGTTACTTTAAAGACAACGGTAGACTAGAAACAAAGTGTATGCATTGGTAGTCTAAGCAAAGGTGATACACCGATAGATCGAACTAAGTACACAGTACCGGTCTTATATTGCATACAGGAATGAACCGGGTATAAGAGTATACCGGTCTACTGCATAAAGATCCGCACCGGATACTGCGGAGTAGTTTGAGTTAAAACCGGATTATACGGAGCATCCATCGCTCAGAAGTAGAGTTAGCTTTTTTAACAGGAGTTAGCTTCATTTCTACAGATGTTTTAAGGTAAATTCCAGATCAGAATGCACATCTTTTTGCTTGTTGCATCATCTTTTGTTGAGTTTACAGCTTGACGGTTCTATGAGTTAAGGGTTTCATTAAGATGAACTCGTGTATCAATACAGGGCATTGGATGCAAGAACAAAAAAGTAGTCGAGAGTTGTTGAATAGAGAGAGCAGAGGGGAGATATCTACACAGAGATTACAGTCACCAGAGTTGAAAGACAAAGAGGTAGAAAAGATTCAACAGTTAGGCAAACCGGGGAAGAGATCAACAGGTATGATCTAATCACACAATCAGTGTCAATTAAGATCATTGCTTTTATAAGGTGTGAAAGCATATTGAGTTCCCTTAATCAGGGTGAACCTAATAGGTTCTTTGTAAAATCCCTTAAACAGGGTAACATCTTTGTTGATGTTGAAAGTCCACTAACCAGGCAACTCCTAACAGAGTTAAGATCTTAACCGATCTTCTATCAAATCCCTTAATCGGGTAGCACCTTCACAAGTGCTTTGTAAGCTCCTAACAGGGCATCTTTATTTTTGCAAAAGTGAAGTTGTAAGCTCTTTCTCACCGTGGCTTTTTCCTTCTAACTGAGGGTTTCCATGTATACATCTTGTGTTGATCTGTGTATTTCTATTTATGCTTGTGGATGATTGTTTACATTCTACTTATCTTGAAAGAATAATTAAACAAGTGTTGAATTGTAATAAAAATAGTTTTTACTGATTCAACCCCCGTCTTAGTAAGGGGTTAGTAATAACAATGCCCCTTTCTTATTTTATTGGACACTACTTCGAATTATGAACAATAAACAATGCAAGATAATTGATTGGTAGTTTCAATTACTAAATCAATGCAATTATATATGAGTGGTAATTCCAAATGCTAGAATGAATTATGAGACTCAACAAATTGATACAATATGCAGCGATATGCACGCAATGGCAATTCTTTGACATATATATGCAATATCTTGAGATGAGCTTGACGGCTCCTTGATTTATATACTAAGTTTGATACGATTGCAAAATCCTTACACAAATTATAGAATCATAAAACAATGACATGAAATTTCCACCAGTTTCAAATATTCCAAGTTAAACAAATTGAATTTCCCTTGATAACATTTATTAGTTTTATTCTCATCACAACAACATTTATAAACATTTATTTAGTATAGAAATTAGGCACTTGGCAGTTCCGCCACCTTGTAACAGCAAAATTTTCCAATATGATGACACATCACAGCCTGGGAAGCATTGACGTCCCCTGTATTAGTCACGTGACTGCTGTGTAAAAATGTGATTGGGCCTGTATCAATCCGCAGACCCCTGCAACATCTTGGCAGCTTCCTCGTGCAGGTTGTTAGGTATTAGAAGGGAAGTCGTGCCTTGTCAATCCTTAATGCAGCTAGCAACAGTTTCAAATTGCTACCGTATGTAGAAGAGAATGCTCAGGAGGCATTCGCAAAACCTCAATGGACCAGTAACGACTCCTAGAAGAAACTGTGATAGCAGGGAAAAACGGGTGGCATGTCTTCCTCACACCACACGCAACCACCAAAGCTTCACACAACACTTTCGTAAGAGATGCTAAGTCCCAGAATTAAATACGAATCAGTCCTTTGACATACAACTTCAGAATAATTTGATCTGCACTGAGAAATTTGAAAACTCTCCACAATTTCTTAACCAAAATGCTCAATGAATGATCACAGCAAATTTCACCAATTTCCAGAACCTCAACATGAGACAAATTCAGAATCCATGAGAACACATCATTTGGCTATAGAATAAACTTCATACATATCCAGTATACCTCAGCACTAGATTTAATTCAATATCAGATCGAGCTTTGTCCTGGAAGAAGACCAAACTCGACAAATCACAGAAGAAATCTCTTCAAAAATGAAGACCAAGCTCTAGAAACCCTAGCTTTTCCAAGCCAAGCAGAATTCTCACATAAACAATTTATCAAATCAACAATGGGTGAATGAAAGTGCTTTTTCAAGTTGTACTTATAGCTTTTTCGGAAAAAGCACAATTTCACTTTTTTAATATAAAAAGCTTTTAATTGATAATTTCACTTCATAACAATAAAGTTATAAAGTACTTACGGTATTAAATTAAAATACTTTAATTTAATAACGATAACTTTAAAAACAAAGCCACTGAATTCTGCTAACTGAAACAAACTCATTTCCGACACCAGAGCCCATATGCCAAATGCCCTTCCGGAAATAACCCATTGCCAAAAATAGCCAGCTGCTAAAAATAGACTTACTAAAAATAGTAAGTCTCTCAAACTGGAGATTACTTGAATCTTGATCCTGAAACATGTGACACTCCGTGCAGACACCCTGCTAATTTTGGCCATACCCAAAATTACCACTTACTAAAAATAGTAAGTCGACCGAATTGACCCGAATGAAGAGCAGACTTGATAAAGTAAATCCCCAGAATGTCATCCCCAACACTAGCTCTGACATTTGACCCCCTCTAACCACCTGATTAGCTTGCGAGGGTTGCCAAACCAAGCTAATCCCAGAAGACGGAAAATTAGGGACATTACAGTCCTCCCTTCCCAAGATTGCTTGTCCTCAAGCAATCAGGAAAAACAAACAACATCACAATCCACCCGGATCTCAAGGATGGTCACGAATAATGTCCTAATCAACCTCATACTCCTGTGAAGAAGCCAACAACATCAACAATACCAACATCAGTAACTGGAAATCTGCACTCAACACCTGAACTGATGACATTGCAACAGGATCACCACGTGGGAGAAACTCAACCGAGAGTAACTCACACGGGAGTAACTCAACGAACAGACTGGACTTACTCCCAGTCTTCGTACTAATCAACTCATCATACCAATCATAAAAGGGATGCGCTGAGAACTGTTTGACTGATAGACATCCTGAACGTGAGGATGGAATGTGAAGCTATAAGCACTCCTCACCATGTACACCCTTGAAAACTGATCAGCTAGGCCTAACTGGCCTCCTGTGCAAATTGCCTGATGAGTCGGTGCACAAATCAGATCCCAAATGTCATTGACATCATGATCATACATCTCCTGTAAGGGATCATCACTAAACTCAAACAGTGGATTGAAGTCATGCCAACATCCACATAAAATAAAGGGTTGTTCACAAAGCGAACAACAACCATCTTTCGATCTGAGCCATAATACGGTGAACTCTATGAGACATGATATGTAATCGGCCCTACCTGTATGGACTCATGTCTCCGTGAATCGACACTATCTACAGCACAGGAGATAGTGCGTAGACTCCCATCAGCAATGCCTGACAACACATACTCTCTGCCCTGGTACTCAAATCTAATTTGCATCGGGCTCACACTAAGGAAGAACTCCTTAATCTCCTGTAGTCATCGCCTACCTTGACTCCAAACCCTACAAACTTGTCTACTTGAAGCCCACACTGACTGACAAGTTGCTCATGAATAAAGTTGTGCGAAACTGCAGTATCCAACATAGCAACACAGGGTTGTCCTTCCACTAATCCCTTCAGTCTGAAAGCAAAGGGAAGTGGCACAGAGGTGGATAACACAATCGGAGACAGTTTGGCTTCAGTACCAAACTCTGGAGTAACTCTCTGCTCCTCTGTATCAAAACCAGCAGCCTGATGAGAAGACTCAGCCTCACTCTCACCAGAATAAACCCACATAGAGCGATTCGCCCTGTCCTTAGGCCTCATAGCACAAGTATGCTCTCTATCATAAGGATCTTTGCACCAATAGCAAAGTTGCCTCTTGAAATCCTCTCGCGTGGCATCATCAAGTCTACCTGCAGGCTTCTTTCTGTCAACAGCTGGTGGAGGTACCTCATCTGTAGGAGGAATAGTAGGACTAGGAGTAGAGTTGCCCCGTGAAACAAAAGGCTCAAGATTCCTTGCCTTCTTCATAGCATCTCCTAGAGTAGGTGGATCCAGGGATTTGACCCATCCTCTATACTGCTCTGACAAACCCTCTATGAACAACATGACTCTCCTCTCGGAGATGTCATACACCATGACTGATAGACGCTGAAACTCGCCGATGAATGCCTCAAGATCACCTGTCTGTCTCAGCTGAGCTAACTCTCTAAAGTAGGTCTCCAAATCCTTCCGATCAAACCATTCTATTAGTCTATCTACGAACTCCTGGTACTGCACAATATGATCATGATGCAGAGACACTAACCCATGATACCACCAATCATGAGCAACCCCATCCAAATGTAACACAGTAAATCGAATAGCGTCCTCTTCAAACATAGGACGAAGTGAAATATAAGTGTCCAACTTGTGGACCCATGCTCTGGCTGTAGTCTTACCACTTTCTTTGAACTGGTCCAAAGTCAACTTGCTGGTTGCCTGCTTTAATTCATTCTGTCTAGGTCTCTGCCTCGTGTCAGGAGCTGGCCTGCCTTTGGAATGCTCACGCTTCTGTGTCAGATATCTATCAAAATTTAAATTTTTTTCTAGTGCCTTAGGGAGAGCATCCCACTCTGCAAAATGTGCCACCATGTCATTGACAAATGGTGTAGGCTCTGGCTCAACACTAACTGCATCCAACTCTGGCCTCAAGAATGTTGAACGATGAGGCCTGTCATAAGTACCAGTATGATCAGCTCTATAATCTCTCCTGTCATAATCTCGTGACCTATGTGAGCTGACTGAAACACTACGCGCACCTCTATCTCTGGCGCCTGGTAATGCAATGCGCTGCAGAGTGTTTGAAAGTTGTTGCAATACAGTTGGAACATGATGTTGACCATCAACAATATCTCTGAAAGCATCTCTGGCCTCGCTGTCCATATCATTTCCGGTATCATTCTTGTTTTCTACTTGTTCATTCTATGGGCCCTATTCACTACCTTCAGGAGATGGTGTATTTTGCCCCCTCTGGGTATATTGCACACTCGATACAAATCTATCTGCCAGTATTTATTTTCATACCCTTAAAGGATGGCAAGATCTTGGCTCTGATACCACTAAGATGAGCCTGATGGCTCCTTCTAGATTTATATACTAAATTTGATATGATTGCAAAATCCTTACACAAATTATAGAATCTTAAAACAATGACATGAAATTTCCACCAGTTTCAAATATGCCAAGTTAAACAAATTGAATTTCCCTTGATAACATTTATTAGTTTTATTGTCATCACAACAGCATTTATAAACATTTATTTAGTATAGAAATTAGGCACCTGGCAGTTCCGCCACCTTGTAACAGCAAAAATTTCCAATATGATGACACGTCATAGCTGGGAAGCATTGACGTCCCCTGTATTAGTCACGTGACTGCTTTGTAAAAACATGATTGGGCCTGTATCAATCCACAGACCCCTGCAGCATCTTGGTGACTTCCTTGTGCAGGCCGTTAAGTATTAGAAGGGAAGTCGTGCCTTGTCAATCCTTAACGCAGCTAGCAACAGTTTCAAACTACTACCGTATGTAGAAGTGAATGCTCAGGAAGCATTCACAAAACCTGAATGGACCAGTAACGGCTCCTAGAAGAAACCGTGATAGTAGGGAAAAAAGGGTGGTGTGACTTCCTCACACCACACACAGCCACCAAAGCTTCACACAACACTTTCGTAAGAGATGCTAAGTCCCAGAATTAAATACGAATCAGTTCCTTGACATACAGCTTGAGAATAATTTGATCTCCACTGACAAATTTGAAAACTCTCCACAATTTCTTAACCAAAATGCTCAATGAATGATCACAGCAAATTTCACCAATTTCCAGAACCTCAACATGAGACAAATTTAGAATCCATGAGAACACATCATTTGCCTATAGAGTAAACTTCATACATATCCAGTATACCTCAACACTGGATTTAATTCAGTATCAGATCGAGCTCTCTCCTGGAAGAAGACCAAACTCGACAAATCATAGAAGAAATCTCTCCAAAAATGAAGACCAAGCTCCAGAAACCCTAGCTTTTCCAAGCCAAGTAGAATTCTCACATAAACAATTTATCAAATCAACAATGGGTGAATGAAAGTGCTTTTTCGAGTTGTACTTATAGCTTTTTTGGAAAAAGCACAATTTCACTTTTTTAATATAAAAGGCTTTTAAATGATAATTTCACTTCATAACAATAAAGTTATAAAGTACTTACATTATTAAATTAAAATACTTTAATTTAATAACGATAACTTTAAAAACAAAGCCACTGAATTCTACTAACTAAAACAAACTCATTTCCGACACCAGAGCCCAAACACCAACTGCCCTGCCGGAAATAACCCACTGCTAAAAATAGCCAGCTGCTAAAAATAGACTTACTAAAAATAGTAAGTCTCTCAAATTGGAGATTCCCTGAAGCTCAATCCTGAAACATCTGAGACTCCGTGCAAACGCGCTGCTAATCCTTGCCATACCCAAAATACCACTTACTAAAACTAGTAAGTCAACCGAATTGACCCGAACAAAGAGTAGACTTGATAAACTGAATCCCCAGAATGGAATCCCCAACATTGGCTCTGACTCTGACCCCCTCTAACCACCTGATTAGCTTGCGAGGGTCGCCAAACCAAGATAATCCCAGAAGACGGAAAATTGGGGACATTACATATGTTATGATGCAGATAATGTAATGAAAATGTATGTATTTACAATGATGATTCCAATGCCAAATGGAATACAAATTATAGACCCAGTGTGCAATAAAAGTTCAGGCCTTAGTGTGACGCAATGGCTGTCTCTTTTATAACGATGTGGTTTGTGTGCAGTCTCTACTAGCTGTCTCTGATGGACTTTATAATATATGTCGCTGTTCAATAGGGATGGTCACTGGCAGTATGCCGTCTCTGATGTGATCTCTTTGTATATGCAATTTGCAATTTCTTGAGCCGTCTTTGATATTAATATAAATATATGCTCGATATCGTGCTGTCTGATATTACTGATGTAGTACTTGCACTCTGCTTATAAATGTTGTGTCAGCAATCGATTGCTTGCTCAATAGAGCGATAAACCCACATAGGGAAATAATTAATATTTTTATCTTCAAATTGACATCCTCCATAGCCAATCGGCATTGTTCATATATAATATTTGAATAGGGATAGTGAACCGTTGCCTTCATTTGTTGTGTTCGCTGCCTTGATTAATTACAACACAATAAGTGGATCCTTTATTATGAACAAATAGTGTAATAGGATTAAGACTAATCGTATGGAATGATAAAATAATCAAGTGTAGATAAGTATCCATGGCTTGAGCCATTTAATTATTCATTGCCTTGTTACAATTCCCATTCTATTATCGTTTGGACTATGACCAATGCCCATCTTTTCTTTACCATGCTATTATTACGTGTCCGATGTATAGAATTCTGATCATCGCTTCCTGAGTCGACACCTAATTGGAGTCGACAATAAAATCAGTTGCTGTCTTCTCCATATTCATGTCTTAGTAAGGAGTAAGGACTTCCAAGCTGAATTTCCAATTAGGCCAGAGCTTCCGTCCATTGACTTCATTCATACCACCGTTGATTAATATCGATGATGCCCGGATTATTATAATCTTCGGTTTTTATATTTGGTTGCTAATCCGAACTATAATGTTCTGATAGGAATAACTGCCTCATTCAAACAATGCTCCTAAGGATTACAATATCCGACAATGGACGTTGCAATAGAGAATGTTTGATTAATAGTATTCTATGTTTGTTTCTGCCGACTTTAATGATTGTATGGAGTAAGACGACCTCCTTGGAATATAAGGATCGGGTCTTCATCATTCATACTATTGCCCACCGTAGATATCCATTGTTTGGCATTAAATAAATTTCAATATTTAATTAAAATTTATTAAATCATAAATCAATTCAAAGTCCCAAATTTGGGGACATCACAGTCTCCCCCTCTTGGTAAATGCTTGCCCATAAGCATTCTTGTTTTGTAAACGATTCCTGGATTCCAAATTTCGAAATGTCATCTCTGCGTAAGATAGCTCCCTTGATAGGAACAATGATTCACTGTGATGGGACTAAGGATATGAGTAGTTAAACTCCATGAGCTCAATAGATCTTTTTTCTTATCCAAAACACAATGGTGGTAATACTTATCTTGCATGAGATATGTGATGGAATAATGTCTCCCTTTTGCTATCCAACTTGAATAATTAGTTTTTGATATTTGATTCGAAGGAAGAATCCATTTCTGAATTACATCTTTCGGTAGTTTGAATGGAGAGCTTTTGGTGATGGTACTAGGAGTCATTTTGTTGCAAATGGTTCTCAATGCTTTCTTGAAGGAAGATGCACCAAAATTCCAAAACTTGGTTTTATCTTCTCCTATATGTGACCTCAAACTGTCCTCTTTATACATCTCAAAGGGTGGATTGTTCATTATGATTCCCAACAATGAATTAGGAGTAAATTGGAGATTGCCTTTGTCTACAAAGTTTTCCAACCTTTCCTCATTTGATTTCTTCAAACAATTATCATCTTTCCATATTTCCCATTTCTCTTGCTTATCAATTTGAAGATGATGAAGTGGAATGCATGAAGTGACTCTTGTATTATCCATTCTATTCACAACTATAGATGAAAGAGAGTTATGATTAATATTCTTGAATAATTTCTCATATATTGAGTTCTGATTTCTTGCTTGAATTTCTTTTATGCCGTCTTTTGTGTAAGTTCAAGCTCATGATCTTCATAAATTTGGATACTTGATTCATTCGTGATTAAAGATATGCTTGAAGATTCTTCTTCTTTCATTTCTTTAGAGGTGTTGGGAAAGATTTCTTCTTCGAGAGTTTTTGACTCCTTGGGACGTGTAGTGACCATGTTCTGATTATCATCTCCTCATGTTTGATGAATGATCATCTCTCACTTTGACCTCTTCTACACTTTCTTCTTTTGATGCACCTACTTCCAAGGCCTCCATTTTATCTAACAAGTCGATGGTTGAGACTCTTGATGCAATATTCATGTTGTGATCATTAATCCTTTGTTCCTTCTGGTGTGCATGCTTTTGAAATTCCAAGAGACGACTTCTATATTTCTTAGGAGAATATTTTATTCGTAGATCAATGTAGTCCTCTAAAGAAATATCTTGTTGCAGACTACTATACAACCATTCATGTCAGAATTATACATTTACTTATTTTGGCTCTTGTGGCCATTGATCTTTTAAATCAGCAAAAGTGACTTTTTGTTCTTTTTTTGGTAGGAAAGTAGGAAGGTTTTGTCTATATTTAAGGTCATGATTTCTTGAATATTCACCATTTCTTCTTTTTTCCCCCTGTTTTCTATGATCAATATGGGTTAGTAATTCTACTAATTGAGTCAATTTTCCAAGAATATCTCTCTAACCATTGATGATTTGATAGCGATTATTAATTATTTCATTCTCTTCCATTTTTGAATCATTTGTGGCACCTGTATGTAACAATGTGATAACTCGCTGTCCAACCAACACTCCTCTCATTCAAAATGTTCCCTCCTGCTGCACACTAGTGAGATGGGCTTACTTAAGCCTACCTTCAACCTTCTCTTCATCGGTAGACATTTGTTTGAGCTTTTCATCGTCTAAACCTTCCTTTTCTTTACTGGATTCCTCATTTTCAGTTTGCTGGTCCGAATTTTCAGAATCGGAATCCTCATAGTAAGCCCACATAACCCTGTTTGCTCTCTCCTTTGGTCTTAAAGGACAATTGTGGTTCATGTCATAGGGTCCTTTGCAATAAAAACAAAGTTTTTTCTTCCTTAAATCATTCAATGTCTCTCTATCCAAGGGAGCGAATGATTTATCTTTATTTTCAGTCTTTGTTTCATTCCTCCCAGGTTTCTTGAAGAATGGTTTGTTGTCTTTGCTAGATGATGCACCCTTTGACTGAAATTTATTTATTGGGGCTGCTTGTTCCATACTTCTAGCCTTCTTAATTGCTTCCTACAAATTAAATGGATCAAAGACTTTTACCCAACCCTTCAGTGGTTCAGATAATCCCTCAGTGAACAAAACAACTAATCTCCTATCTGAGATATCTAACACCATAACAGATAGCCTCTGAAAGTCACTATTGAAATACTCCAATCCACCTTTTTGTCTCAGCTGTGCTAACTCCCTGAAGTAGACTTCTAGATCCTTCTTATCAAACCTCTCTACCAACCTGTCCACGAAGTCTTGATATGAAGTCACCTGGTTATGCTGAAGGGTAACCATCCCATGGTACTACCAATCATGTGCAGCTCCTTCTAAATGTAGTGTGGCATATTTTATTGCCTCCATTTTTGTCATAGGTCTCAGTGCCAGGAAAGTGTCAAGCTTGTGAATCCAAGCCTGCGTTGTCATCCTGCTACTACCATCAAAAGTAACCAAGGAAAGCTTTCTTGTAGCACGCTTTAATTCATTGTTTTGGCCACGAGGTCTCCTATCCTATCTCGCTGCCTTGTAATGCTCTCTCCTCTAATTGACAAATTGCTCAAAGGTGAAACGCTCCCTGACCTGTGGTGCTAGCATCTCCCACTCATCGTTTGCAGCCATGAGAACATTTGCAAACATCAAGTCACCTGCTTCTTCTTCAGGCTTTGGTGGTGGCTCCTCCCTCACAAAAGTAGGACATGTAGGCCTATCAGCCGTTCTAGAGTGTGTCCTAGGTCCTTGAGGTGAACCAACCGCACTCCTGTTATCCCCCTGTTCCCTATTCTGCTTGTCTGGTGGATTCATCTGTTCCATCATTGTAGTTAGTGCTTGTAAATCCTGGGCCACCTGTTGCTGCCCTATTGCCATAGTTCTAAAAAACTCTCTCTTTTTTTTATCATCATCCACCATGTTAACCCGGGGTGGGCTATCCTCACGCCTGTCACCCATGGTGACTGACTGTGGTTCTAAAACTTGTTCGCCTTCAAGTAAGGCTCTCCTGCGTGTATCATATATGTGTGGACCAACCTCCTCTGGCTGCATGTAATAACTAAACCCTCAGAATGGCAGGATTTAGCTCTAATGCCACTGTAAGAACCCTTCACAGGCTCTAATTGTTGAACTGTTGTTTCTTTGAATGTTTTATGATTTTTTTGTGTTTTGCAAGGGTTTTAAATAAAAAAGCAAATAGATACAAATCTGAAAATACTGGAAAGATAATCTAACTACTGCTGCAAATTTATTATTCTTCAATATGCAACTCCAAGTACAAGAAGATGATCCCGAAATCCAAACATAAATAACAATGAGTTTTACAAGCATAAATACCTGAATAGCTTCCAGAAGAAATCACACTGAACCAATCAATGTGTTTTTAGCATGAATGGTGTCTTTCCCTTATTCTTGATCCCGATGTAGCTTATGAGCTTGTGCTGCAACTGCTGAAACCTTATGCTGAAGTGCAAATAGAATCTCTGAATGAGACTCCCTCTGATTATCAAATTCACCAAGTATTTCACTAGCTCAAATGACGAACACGCAGAAGAAACTACCTTCTCCAATGAAACAACTTTTAATTCTTCAAATGAATAACGGATACCTTCTCAACTTACGCCAAGCCTTTTTATTTCTTCCAAGTCCAAAATCGCACCAAAAAGCAAGCTTGCGATTTTCTCCATATAATTCACTTGTAATGTAATAAACATTAAAATGACATTTAGTTATTAATTTGGAATTAGGACACACACCCATAAATTAATATATAAACTTGGCCCCCTTTAATGAAGCCTAAACCCATCACTTAAGTGATTTAATATAAAGTTATATTATAACTTAATATTAAATCGTTATTCCTTCATTAAACACTTAGCCATTGAAAATGAAATAACTCCCTTGATATTGTGAATCTGGCTAAACCGTCTGAAACCGGAGTTGGTGAAATAATTCTCCATGTGACAAAAATGCATTTCCAAAAATAGTCGGGGTCCATCTCTATGGCTAAAAAATAAACCCAAATATAGAAACCTTTGCTAAAAATAGAAAAATCCATATAACTGAGCCAAAAAAATCCCTTAAGCCAACTGAAAACACTGAGCTCTGCCAATACTGAACCATCAGAAATCCATACCTTCACTGTGCCTGAAAAGACCCCCTATACATGCCTACTAGCCTACGAGGGTCCACTGATAGGCTAATCACTTACTAACATGATGTTGCTAGCTAGAAGGGGACATCACATGTAACCCATAGAGGGCTTCTCCCCATCAACAACTCGTAGGAGAACTACCAGGAGCTCAGTGACTTGCAAATATTATTAAACAGAAATAGTTAAGTCACAAGTGTGCATGAAAATAAAAAAAATTGCAAAGTTGCAAACAAAACAAAAATATGCATATAAATTAAAAGTAAATACTAAATATTAAATTGTAATAAATTTACCTACATGATCTCTGCACAAGGGGTCCAAAAGCTTGGCTCATAAAAAATGCAATCTACCACATCCATCCTTGCAGTGGTTGTAGCACAGGATGAGGAAGTCCACTCCTCACCAACAAACATGTGCCTCAAAGATGCCTCTGATTGCATCATGGATTTTAATGTGATAAAATGTGAGGCGAATCTTGTGATACCAAGATGAGCCAACTCCTTTTGCCTCATGTACTGCCTCATTATGCTAAGGACCAATGCATGATTGTAGATAAATTTGTATATGTTTTTGGCCCTATCAATGCATTCTTTCACCCATTCAAGCTTACCAATATCCCGCAATATGAGGGCAAGGTAATGGGCCGCACATGGAGACCAAAAACTTGTCAAGTGCCTCTCCATGAAAAGTCAACCTGTAGCAACATAACTTGTTGCATTGTCCGTTGCCACTTGCACCACATTTTATTCCCCACCTCATGTATGACTTCCTGAATAGCCTCACATAAGTATGTGGAATTTTCCCAGTGTTACCCAAGGACGTGTGTCCAACAAAAATTGACCTATCCCGAAAACTTCTGGAAACCTGTCCCTTGGTTGTCCCATAAAATTAATGTTTTAGTTTTGATAATTTGTTTGACTTCCACTCTCATGTGAACTCTAAACTTAAATAATTTCACACAAACGTTATATGTTAAAGTTCTATAATTTATATAAGCATGCTTTATCCATGTTTTTATATGAATATTTAAAATTTCCCTATATATTTTTAATTTTCCCTATTTTTTATATAGTTGTTCCCACTGTTGTCCCTTGCTCTGAAAAAAAAAACTCGTCTCGGAAACCTGGGGTAACATATAATTTCTCACATGTGAGGAAACATCAATGGATTTCAGAAACATAGTGGATTTTGAAAATAAAGCAAAATAATGATCAAAGACCAATCAATAAATCATAAATTACAAAATCCAAATATTAATCACTAAGTCAAAATTTAAATTATTCAATGCATTTAGGAAAGTAGAATGATCAATGACCTCCACAAGAAACAAGAAAATTTTCAAGTGTCCTATTCCTCCTATTTGTCCAACCATCTGTCATGATGGTGCGACCCTTTTTGCTCCAAGACACTCGTTGGTCCTCTAACTCAACTTTTATATCCTCGGCCATTTCTAACAAGGGGGGTCACTTAACTCAGCATCAGTGGGGACTTTAAACCCTACCCTACAAATGGTTACGACATCTATCATACCTTGCCAGTAAGGAGACCTGTCACAAATAGATAAAATAAGCACGTGTTAGAAAATTATAACAATTCATCATAGTTAGACAAAGCAAAGTTCAAACTATAAATTTTAAAATTTAAATTTAAAACAATCAAATAAAAGAGAGTTACCTGGCTGCAATAAATGGAATTTTACTTATAAATCTTTCCATAACTAGCATTTCAACTACTATATGTATATAGTATATAATTTATAAAGCACAGCCCCAACCCCTCCTCCCTATCGTCCCAAAACATAGGCGCTTTGTCCCCTAGTCTCGAAAACCCATATCGACATCCCCACATCCCCCCAGCCCCGACTAACATTGTCTTGTATTTACTTATAGTTTTACAAAGACAATTTTCTATTTTAATTTTGCTTCAGACTATCAGGCTACCAGCCATCAGCATTCCACATGAGGATGCCATTTACTACTCAATTTGCATTTAAATATATCTAGACTCAGCTTGTTTCTTTTGTTTACTCATTTATTGACTCATTAGATGCATCTCCTCATTGAATTTTGCTAGAAAAATACATTTCTAATTAAATTTAAGCAATTTTTTAAGTTGTCAAGTTTTTTGCAAAGTTTCCTCTGAATTTTGCCAAGTTTGTTTTTTGGGCCTTGGCGAGTTTTTCAACTATGGCTACAACCATTAAACTGCCCCATTATGAAGGGGTGATAGGGTATATGCAAGGAATACAAGTAGCATAAGGTCCATTCGAGTAGCAATGACCCGAGAGGGACTGGGAGGTCAAATGGTGAGTGTCATTCCATACTCTTGGGCTTGATGGATAGGCTCAAGGCACCTTGTGTGATCCCCCAGAGTTCTTCATGATGCAGATGGGTTATTGGGGAAAATCTTAAGAGAATCCTATTTGTATATTGTATTAATTATTGTGGTGTTTAGACTTCTTTTATAAACATTGTGGAATTACATATATTTGTTCATCTTTTATAATAATGACAAACCTAGTTGGAAGCTCTAATTCCCGATATAAATTGACAATCTGCATTTTTAAACATAATCCGTATCCTATTTGGAAATTCTAGAGCAACTTAGGGTTAAGTCCTAATAGGGGACATTACACAATTTCACTTGTTAACAATTGAAATTATATGTTAATTTTTTTATAGGTTATAATTTTTCAGTCAAACTGTATTTTGAAGAGTCTAAGACATACGGTGTAATATTATTGAATAATTTGAGCATTTCGCTGCTTTCTTTTTTCAATTTGTCCTACATTTTTGTTATTATTAAGTGGCAACTTTACAGTTGTTTTTCTTGATGTTCCTGTATCAAGGATGTCATTGTTTTTGCTTAATACTTGATACATCTCTCCATAAAATGTATTGATGTAGATTCAATTCTTTTATATTGTGCAACTTTTCAAGTTACTTATATTACCAGTGCTGAACAGATAATGGAAGGTGTTTCTTTTGCCATGCTTTCAGCTCAATGTGCAATGCTTGAGGAGCCCTTAGCAGGTATAGATTTGGCAACTAGTTGATTTATTGATTGCCACAATTTAACTTTTTTATTTTCTAGCTGTCCTTTTGTCTCAGATTGTTTGCTTATTCATCTCTTTTTATTGTAGATAGTAGACCCCTTCGATTGGTTGGTGGTGGAGCAAGGTGGATTTTCTGACTAATAGATGTGCTTTAGGATTTATTTGTATTATGTCTCCTTTTTATTGTTTTTATAGCTTAATAGAAATTTAAAACTATTTCGAAGCATAAGTCATGATTTTCAAGATTTTTACTTCCTATTGCTAATTTATGGACAAAATTTTGAACTGTGTAAATTTACTTTCATGGAGAAAAATTATGTCCGTTTAGCTTGTAATATTTTTCTTGGATTGTAACTGATTTGTTACTATACTTGCATTTATATTTGAGTGATGATCTTCGTTATCCATAGCATTCAACACTTCAACCCTTGTTTCATTAAGCCTTTCTTTCTTTGTACGCGGGTCCGGGTACATAGCTTTCTTTTATTGGGTGCGAGTAATTGTTTTTACTTAATTTTTCTTGTCCACATCAATTACATTGATGCTAGTCTTTTGCTTCGGACATCCTATGTTCTCATGGTCTCCAAGTCCACCATTTGCACAATAATTAAACTTTGTGTTGCTTGTTCTAGCAGTCTCTCACAATGTTTCTCCATTTGCTACATTCTTGGCATTGTATGATAGGGCATCCTTTGGGGTCATGTTATATATAGCTTTGACTTGATAACCGTGTGCAGATGCATCATGTGGCTTCGATGGAGTGAACTGCTCTCCGTGTATGAAGAGCACTTGTGTATTCCTAGCCTTCAAATTATATAGGAAGTCCTTTGTTGAATGAGCCATAAGCTGACAAATCTCACAAAACATATTTCTAAGACAATTACCTTTTGTGTGCTTGGCAGCTCCTCACTTACTACACCATAGTTCATTAGTTTCTTTGTTGGTTTCTTTTTCTGTCTTCAATTCTTTCATCATTCAGAGCATACCTCTGAAGTGCTTGTACTATTCTTGACTCATTGTCATTGTTGTCTTCTGAGCTTCCATCTTCCTCTATTTTTCTTTTATTGCTGGAGGACATTTTATCTTCACTTTAGATGTCCATTTCTTGATTGTAGGCTTCAAAATAGGATGAGAGTGGTACTACCTTCATCGATTTTCTTAATGACGGAAGTAGACCTTCAATGAACCACCACTTTTTATATTGTTAGCTGTTTGTGTTTCCAATTTCACTAATAATTCTTGAAGTCTACAATTATAAACTCATGTTTTGTGCTTACCTTGTTTTGTGTTGTAAAATTCTGCTGCTCTTTCATTGTCATCATGAAGCAATTTAAACTCTTCTTCAAAGGCGTTCTTTAACTCTCCCATGTAATTATGGAGGCTTGGTCAATTAATATATCAGTCAATTGCAATGCCTTGCAAGGTGGCAGAAAAGATTGTATCCAAATTGTTTTATTATCTTGCCCATTTGTTGTTCAAATTGTTTCACAAGTCTTATAGTGCCTAACAGGATCCTCTGATACATTACCTATAAATTTTGGCAACTTTTTCTTTTCTCCACTATGGCTTGCCATGGTTTTATTCTAATGCAAACCTAGTGCGTCGAATCTTCTTGCTCAAGAGTATTGATTCAAATGATCTTGTGCTTCCCTTGCAACCTCAGTCACATAGGAATCCTCAACTCTTCCCTCGGCTATAGCCTTCCACTCACTTGTTTCACCTTTAGATTTTCTTTTATACACCCTTGGCTTGATTTCTTCGCCTTTGATTTACAACGTTTCAATGCCTAGAAGGCTACTCTTGTATAATTTTGACAGGGAATGTGACTTTGTTTCCCAAAGTTCCTAATCTAGAGAAGATTGTCTTGACTTTTCAACTTGACTACTTCTCGAGAAGGGCTTTTACTTGGGAGTCGTCTAGTTATATTTTCATCAAGTGTTTCTCATAATCTTCTCCTTTATTCCCTTTGCTTGATGATCCTTAAGTATCGCCTGATCTCATGGTCTTGACCATGCTATGGCATTTTCTTGCTTTTATTGGAATCTAAAGGCATGAATCGCCCAAATATGACTTGATTTCTTTGAAGGCAATGACACCAAATGTTTATTTATGTATCTGATAAAATAAATACATGGTTAATAATAGAGATGGCAATGTATATCAGTTACAGTAGTAAAAACATATCTTTGCACATGAGATTATTATTGAAGAAGACCAACAATGGTCAATTAGGGATCGAAGCTGATCTAAATAGATCATACTACTTTCATTGACAATACACGATCTATTTAAAGGACCTAATGGTTGCCAAAAGGAACACAACCATCAACCAACCAATGCTTATAAATACTTGAAGCTGACTAAAACTTAATATGAACAATTAATGCATGCTCCGATTACCAATATTATCAAATCATAGTAACAGACATTGTATGTTGACTATAACCTGCAAGCCTTTCTTTTTACTGGTTGTACCCATTGATGTGCATATTTTGAGTATTAGATTGCAGATTCTTTGAATTGTAGAGAATAAAGGAAAATAGTTGCAAGTCATACAAGTTTTTTCTTATTTGTGGGTCGTACAATGTAATTGGCTGCATGTGAGGGTGGTGGGAGGATTTCCTAACCTAGGTGCTGCACTTTTTGTTGACTTTCCTTGTTGATATGAAGCACCTTGTTGTTTGGAGGATAGTTGGTAGAGTTTTCGATTGAACTTTTGATGTAATCATGATTCATGATGCCATACTTGAAATAAAGATTTATGTATAAGAACTTCTTATACTTTAAGTTATATTTCATGTATATTGTGAGGATGTTTGAGATGGGTCTTAAATCTTCAGGAGTTACAATGCAAATTCTGGTTATGGAGGATCTTACCCGTTTTCAAACATAGTCAAATTTCAGTGTTTAGATGTTTTTAGTATGCTCTCAGTTTGGTTATGATAGTTAGACACTAGCAACAAATGATATTAAACATGAACTGTAGTGTCCCCATCTAGGACCTTAATTTGCTCTAAAATTCCCAATTAGGGTTTGGGTTGCACTTGGAAATGTAAATTGAACTCATTCGTAATGCTCCCTACTAAGAAGCTTGTCAATTCTCAATGATTAACACACATTACTATGCATTTAAATCTAATAAATGATTCATAATACATTTGACAATTAACATATTTAAGCCTTGATTCCTTACCTCTCTTCTAAACTCAACCCTATGGAGAATGTGGATTTACGTGTCGTAGGGTGCTTGGCACCATTCTACAAGAAGGTTCCCTCCAGGCTTTAGGACCTCGTCCCAGTCCCATCTTGGTATTCACCTACCTTCCATGGATTTACTCTGCCTCTCCCTACAGAACACCAACCTATCCCCTTGTGGGCCTATAGCAAGAGATTAAGAAATAGGCTACAAATATATTATTATCTCGAGTATTATGAATATGTATAAATAAAAATATAACTTACATATATATATAAATCTAATTTCAACACACACACACACACACACACATATATATATATATATATATATATATGCCATTTATCCCTATTAGTATTCTGATATAATGTTTTGTATAGCAATATGAACCTCGTAGAGATGTCACAACACAATTGCCGCCCACAATGCTTGCCTGCAGATTAAAGTTTCATTTCCTATCTTATCACTTCATGGTGAAGAGTAACCCATATATTCCTTTATAATTCATGTCTTCTGATCTTCTACATCTTCCTGTGATAAGGGGTATCAAAATATATTTTTGTTTTCATTTATTCTTCAATGATATTATTTGGTCAGTAATTTTTATATATTTCATAATCCACCCTTCCCCTCCTTAATGGGAGGTATTTTTCTCCCTTTCATGCTTGGTATACTGAAGTAGTACCTCTCAAGGGACACGTTTACACTATAAATCACATTCTCTCTTAATTGATGGTGTAGAGTTGTTTATAATCCGCTACCAGATACATGACTTGAAATGTCCCCTATTTCTATAATATGCATAGTTACACTGCAAATCGGGGATGGTGGGACATCAGAATGGGGTGACAAAGGGGACTCAATTTGGGGACGATGGGGGATGGTAGTGGGGGAGGTGGCAGGGGGGTGTATATACTATATGCTATACATATGGTACTTAAAATGCTAGTTATGAAAAGATGTATTAGACTTTTAAGAAGTAAAATACTAAATAGAGTGCATGATATCAAAACAAGTACAAAATGTCAAAATGTAGTGAAGGGAGGCTTCTAACATTCCTCAGAAGGTCGGACCTCAGGTGGTGATCAACAGCTGATGGGCGGTGCAGTTGGGGATTTGGGAATGGCGTCCCCAAGTCCTGGGGATGCTAGCATTTTGGGGGGGGGGGGGGGGCACATCCCTGTGGAACACTGATAATATGGGACACTACGTAATTCTTCACAATTCTTATGTATAAAAGACATTTTCTTAATGATTATGCTGATTGAGGCTTAATTCCAAATGCCAGCGCTATATAATTCTTTTATTCAATGGAACTTAATTCCAAATGCATATGCAATATAATGAGTATAATTTAATTTATATACAACTTATTATGATTGCATAACAATGAATATTACAATGATGTATTTGTTGTTTCTGATATACAAGAATTATATGCAATGACTGAGGGAATTCTCAGTACCTTATACCACTTGCTGTATCTGATATGCGATTAAGAATATGCAAATTATACATATCGTCTGTAAGAGGAAACAATTCAATTCCTATCCTGCAACCTTCGAACTTCTTCCAACTAGGGAGATAAATACTATGTTACAGATATGTAGTAAGGACAGCAACCTCGGCTTTGAATAGATTTAAAGAGGTAAGAACAATAGAAGAACACATACTTAGAAATGATTAAGAGAGATAACAAAAATAAATAAGGATAAGGGATTAAAATATAAACTTCATCGATCTCTCTCTCTATATATGGAATATATGGAGAAATTAAAAATCTTTCATCAGTGATAAGAGGAATTAAAAGAATACAATAGTGGTCAATTAAGAGTGTATTCATCAGAGGGATATCCATCTAATTAAAACATATATACCAAATTCACTTCAGCAAAAATGATATGAGAACAATATCAACCAAGACAATGTTTATATTAGACGTTTATATATTTCTTTATCAACATTAAGGAAGAACGAGTTCATTAAAATCAGAAACTATATAAGAGCTATTGTCTAACACTAGAATCTTTGTAAAGAGCCTGGTTGGCTCTTAACTGCAAACTGATTTTTGTATTGGTTTTGTAATTTTTGGATTTTTGTACATATATAATTTTTGGCAATTTTCTCAAAGTATATAATTGAACCAAACAATGATTTAATATAAATTCCACATGTTTGCTAAATTAACCAGTATGAATAATATCAATGTTTAATTGGCATTACATAATTTAATTATTTAAATTGGCACTTTGAAACAATTCGCAGCCCTAAGATGAATTATGTAATGTCCCCATTTTTCAGGCTCTTGGGATTAGCCTATCATGTGACCCTCGTAAGCTAATGAGGATGGACAAAGGGTCTCTTTCAGTGGGCATCTACTTCAGGATTCAGTATGCTTTGGTTTGGCTTTGGTTTGGCATCATTCGGACTTCATTTGCTATAGTTTTGCCACGTTTACTATTTATAGTAAGTCTGATGTTGATCGAGAAGGACCCTTTCTATTTTTGGAAAGTGAATTTGGTCACATGGGGAAATAATAGGTGTGACTCCTGTTTCAGACGGCATATTAAAAGGATAAGTATTTTGGGAGTTATTATTATTTTGGTGGCCAAATTATTATTAAATCATTAAATAGCTTATTATAAAGTTATAATTTAACTTTATAATTTCACTTAAGTTGAAGGTTGAGTCATCATAGGAAGGGGCCATTTATTTAATTAATTCATGGAAGCTTAAGCCAAGGTATTAATTTAAAGTATTGGAGTAAATGAATTATTAAAAGCAAAAGTATATCTTTTTATCCCACATTGGTAAGAATTGTGTTTGAGCTCTCACAAGAAAGAATAAAAAGGGACTTGAGAGCTCATTCTAAGATATCTATTGTTCATTTGATAAAAATTGGTTGTGAAGAAGACGGCTAGGGTTTGAGGATTTCCTCTCTTTTAGCAATTTGAATCATCACTGATTGATGGTGAATTTTGCAAACGAATTCTGAAAATTTATTCTGATTTTGTGGATGCAAATTTGGTGCTGTTGTATACCAAATTTGAAGAGAATTATTAAATTGTTGTTATTACGGAGGTATACAAAATTCTAGTTCGATTTTCTTAGAATATCTCATGTTCTTGGAAGGCTGTTGTATCTTCCTTTGCTGCAAAATACATCTGGAGGCCACAAACTTTCACCTAGTGGCTGCGAATTTATTTAGAGAAGCTGCATTTTTTCTTTGGCAACCTGCGACTTCTTCCTGGAAGGCTGTGTTTTAAATCTGGGAGGCTGCATGGAAAATAAGAAGGGCTGCGTTTCATTACAGGCAGCTGCAATTTATACTTGGGAGGCTGCTAATTATTTTTTGAGAATTGCAAGGCTGCATAATGGCTGCGTACCATTTCTCATTGGCTGAGAAACATTGCCAGCTTGCCACATTTCATGATAAGGTGCCAATTTTTATTTATTTATTGAAAAGTTGATTAGACAATTTGCAAATTAATAAATTTGGTCTTTTCTAGAGAAGTTATGAAGTTAGAATAAATTGTTATTTGTTATTATTCAATTCTGGAGAAATTCAAAAGGTCAAATATTGTTAAAACAAAACAAACTTGCAAGCAAATCCAAAAATAAATATTATCTTCAACAAAGAGCCAGGCAGGCTCTTTATAGTGGTATCAAAGCATTTTTTCTGCCATCCTGTGGGGTCTAGATTCGTTTATATTCTGATGTTATTTTAAAAGTGACTAGCACTTCCATTTTCCCTAGCTATGGATAAATACAAGAGGCCCAATTCAGGAAGTCATCGTAGCAATAAGGGAAAAAGAGAGGAATCAAATGCTTTAGTAGAAAGTATGGAGAGACTTAGATTGCATCAGCAGAGATTGGCAGAGAGTTTGTCGAATCCAGTTACTGTAGACAGGGCAACAAGATATATGGTCCCTGCCTTTAGAAGGCCGACATCGAGTTTGCAGGGGAGAAGGCTGGAGTTTTCTCCGACAGTTGTCCATGATGTTGATGTTCCTACATCTAGTTCAACACCTGCTATTCCCATCTGCAGTGCTGGTGATGGATTTATTGCATAGGAGCCAGTGGATGTTTCAGTACCATTGGTTGACAACAACGATGAGCATCACTAGGTTGAGGCTCCCAGAGCAGTCACTACGGATTGTACAGAGGCAGCTGATGTTGCAGTAATCACTGAGTGTTCAGACTCTTTCATGGAGGGAGTGATTATTGGAGATGTTTATGTCAGTTGTAGTAGTGCCACTCCAGTTCGGGAGGCAGTTGCTTCCTCAGTTGGGACCGAGGCATGTATAGTCTCCCAGTGGAGAGGATGATGATCTGGGCATTTCAGCTGGGTCAATTGATGACAATTCGTGCTCCAACATTATTGGTGCACATCCTGACGTTGAGTCATGTGTGCTAAGTCACGTGTCAGCAGTTGAGATTTTAGCAAGAGATGTGGGAGTTGTTAGTATAGACACTTTTGATGACACTTTTGAGGATGCTGTGAGCTGCATTGGAGATGACACCTCTTGTGAGATGTTGGGTGATGACTGGGAGGAGCACATGAGCTCTGACAGCTCAGAGGTTTATGATAGCAGTCGTAGTGTGGGATCAGTACTGGAGACAGTGGCTTTTTCCTATGTTGAGGATGTGAGCATGGAGCTTTCTAGTGATACCACTCAGGATGGGAGTGTTGCAGTTGATTTGGGCAACATAGTTTCATGCGACAGTTTAGTTGATTCAAATGGCAACATTGAGTTGTGTATACAGCCAGAGTTAGTAGAGGAGATGCAGATAGATGATGTGTACTCTAGCATTGCAGATATCTCTAATGCTGAGAGCAAGGAGGATGAGTGTTGTAATATTTATGGCTTTCTATATCTGACTTTGGGTGTAGATTCAACATTGTCATATGGTGGTGGTGGGTTCTAGGATTCTGTGTTACAGGGACTCACAGATGAGGACAGGGAAGTTTATGAGTGGCAGGAGTTTGTTATAGCCAGGGCTTCCACTTCTAGAGAGGGGGTTACTTCGTCGGTAACTCATGTGGATGTATTCCAGGATTTGGATTGTCAGATGGTCGCAGAGGACGAGGGAGCTAGAGATTGCATTGAGTCGAATTCAGCAGCAGCTTCCCCGGGGTTAGATGAGGACGTGTCTGATGCTTGTACTCAGATGAAAGTACACAAAGTGATGGTGATCTTGAGGGGAGTTTGTTGGATACAACTTCCTCATAGTGTAGACAGTGCATTTGAGGTTGTACATAGGAGGCCCGTTGTCTAGAGTCATCATGTGACTAGCCAGTTGCGAGTTGGCGAGAGAGATATTACTTCTACTCTTGAGCATTTTGATGCCACTCGTCAGTTGTTGGCTGTTTATGATTGGGGTGCTCCTATGATAGATGAGCACAGTGGTGGTTACCTTTCCTTGACAGAGATCCATTCCTTGCGTGAGGCTGTCAGGATTATTTACAGATGGTAGCTGACCGTGATCACTTAGTTGAGTGGGGGAGTACAACATATGAGGCACTGATGGATAGAGAGGAGGAGGTGAGTAAGCTTACTCAGGAGCTCATAGCGACTATTGTGGGTTTAGAGTGCACTCAATGGGCTCTTCAGGAGTCACAATTTCAGTTAGAGGAGGTGACCGTGGAGTTGGAGCACATTCGGTCCACACCAGCCCCAGACCCAGTTCAGTTGCACATTGAGGTGGTTGGTGGTGAGTTGGCTTCTACGGTTGGTGATACGCGACATGATGATGTGGAAGACACATCTGGTCAGGATGTGGATGCACTAGGTACTAATGAGTTGACAATGCCACATTTTCAAAGAGATCAGCTATGGATTGCGGGGGAGCAAGTTGACGCTTCCACCTATAATTTCTACTGCACTGATTCATTCATGGAGTATTTACTTGAGAGTGCAGATGTGCGAGTGGATTGATACAGAGTGTCTGAGGGTACTCTCATTCGAGGCTCTTGTGCTATTCGGAGGTTGGTAGGGAAGATTGTGGAGACTCTTTCTACGATGCTTTCTCATAGGGATTTCGAGGTTGGGTTTGTTGAGAGGGTTGCTCAGGATCCTAACTAGCCTGCGGTTATGAGTCAGAGATTGGAGCCATCTCATGATTCCTAGTTGGGTAGTGATGAGCCATTGACGAGATTGGGGCTTTCTACCGGCATTATACGGTGGGGTATGCTCATCATTTTTCTTTTGACCCAGAGGTAGAAGATTTGATTTCACGCAGGTGTAGACCGGCTCCAGTTTCTTACCATCCATTATGGGATGGATTAGCACCATCTTTTGCAGATGGAATTGGCAGTTGCAAGTTACATAGCTTGTAGTATCGACACACCCAGGACAATTTATCAGAGATTGGATTTGGTGGCAGTGACTCAGGTACCTATGGTTGTCATATCCACAGTGCAGTTGGGTGCGAGTGTCAGTTAGACAGGGGCTTGAGTTTTGACAGAGTTGATGTTTCAAATGGGTTGAGTACCGCTGAGTGGTTTCTTCTATCGGCATCTACAGTTGGTCTTCAGATGATGTTGTCAGTGATGTTAGTTGTTTGGGTGTTGAGAACAGTTTCTCAGTTGCTGATTTTTATACTGTTGATGCTGATGATTTCTTCACAGGAGTATGCTGAGCATTGGGACATTACTCATGACCATCCTTGGGATTTGGGTGGACTGTGATGTTGCTTGTTTTTCCTGATTGCTTGAGGACAAGCAATCTTGGGAAGGGAGGACTGTAATGTCCCCATTTTTCAGGCTCTTGGGATTAGCCTATCATGTGACCCTCGTAAGCTAATGAGGATGGACAGAGGGTCTCTTTCAGTGGGCATCTACTTCAGGATTCAATATGCTTTGGTTTGGCATCATTCTGACTTCATTCGCTATAGTTTTGTCACGTTTACTATTTATAGTAAGTCTGATGTTGATCGAGAAGGACCCTTTCTATTTTAGGAAAGTGCATTTGGTCATATGGGGAAATAATAGGTGTGACTCCTGTTTCAGACGGCATATTAAAAGGATAAGTATTTTGGGAGTTATTATTATTTTGGTGGCCAAATTATTATTAAATCATTAAATGGCTTATTATAAAGTTATAATTTAATTTTATAATTTCACTTAAGTTGAGGGTTGAGTCATCATGGGAAGGGGCCATTTATTTAATTAATTCTTGGAAGCCTAAGCCAAGGTGTTAATTTAAAGTATTGGAGTAAATAAATTATTAAAAGGAAAAGTATATCTTTTTATCCCACATTTGTAAGAATTGTGTTTGAGCGCTCACAAGAAAGAATAAGAAGGGACTTGACAGCTCATTCTAAGATATCTACTGTTCATTTGATAAAAATTGGTTGTGAAGAAGATGGCTAGGGTTTGAGAACTGATTCCTCTCTTTTAGCAATTTGAATCATCACTGATTGATGGTGAATTTTGCAAACTGAATTCTGGAAATTTATTCTAATTCTGTGGATGCAAATTTGGTGTTGTTGTATACCAAATTTGAAGAGAATTATTAAATTGTTGTTGTTACAGAGGTATACAAAATTCTGGTTCAATTTTCTCAAAATATCTCATGTTCTTGGAAGGCTGTTGTATCTTCCTTTGCTGCAAAATACATTTGGAGGCCACGAACTTTCACCTGGTGGCTGCGAATTTATTAAGAGAAGCTGCATTTTTTCTTTGGCAGCCTGGGACTTATTCTTGGAAGACTGCATTTTAAATTTGGGAGGCTGTGTGGCAAATAAGAAGGGCTGCATTTCATTACAGGCAGCTGCGATTTATATTTGGGATACTGCTAATTATTTTCTGAGGATTGCAAGGCTGCATAATGGCTGCGTACCATTTCTCATTGGCTGAGAAACATTTCCAGCTTGCCACATTTCATGATAAGGTGCCAATTTGTATTTATTTATTGAAAAGTTGATTAGACAATTTGCAAATTAATAAATTTGGTCTTTTCTGGTGAAGTTATGAAGTTAGAATAAATTGTTATTTATTATTATTCAATTTTGGAGAAATTCAAAAGGTCAAATATTATCAAAACAAAACAAACTTGCAAGCAAATCTAGAAATAAATATTATCTTTAGCAAAAAGCCAGACAGGCTCTTTACAAATTACGTTGCCTTAAAGAAGATCGCAGCTCTTAAGAAATAAATGCAGCTTCTGAAAAATAAATTGCAGCCTTCCTAACATGAATCACAACTTCCTTGAAAAACCCAATTTTGGATAATCTTGAACAATTCTCTCAAACAAAACCTCCAAACATATTCGCTGTCAATTTCAACCAATCTACACACAATTCATTGGCAATTATATCCAACTCAAAGTGTATACATCTCCAAGAGAAAAAACGCAGCACTCAAACCCTTGTGACTTCATCCCAAATTCGATTCTTTCAATTTACATAATAATGATATCATTGAATGAATTGCTTTTGCCCAAAGCATTGCTTTTATAATAAAAGATATCTTCTCTCACACACTTTTCACTTACATAAAAACTTTCCTTTATGTGCACATTTCAAATATAATAAAGTATTATATTTCCCTTCACTTTAATGCCAAAAATGACCCTTTGATTAAAATAATGCTATTCTGACACATAAGGTCCCTGTTTTGTGAGCCCAAAATTTAAAACTACTCAACCCGGTTTCAACGACCTATAACACCAAGGTGCCCAATAGACAATCCCAATAGAAATAGCAACCTTGGCCAATTTAATTAAATAATAATCATAATTCACCCATCTTGCGAAAACAACTGAGGAAACATCAAAATCAAAATCTGATAGCACAAGAGTGATCTTGATGATGAAAGATGATGAATGAACCTGACGGGGGTGACTTAGTAAAAATAGACGCTCCCTCCAAGAATCTTGGAGTCCAAATCGGAAGCCGGAAATAAAATTTGAGAGCATCATATAACTCCTCTAAATCATCTGAGCTCAATAGAACCATATGTTGACTTACTATCCCTCAAAATAGGGTCAAAACCCACAACAGGGTCCTCCAATCACCAATATTAGCCTACAAGGACACAATGATAGGCTGAATCTATGTAATGAACCCTTTTTACCCCTAGACCGAAATTCCATCAGTTAGGCATAAATTAGGGAATCATCGAATAATTAACAACATATAACCATCCCTATCATTAAAGTTAGAGGAAACTATTGAGTGATAAGCTAATGAACGTAGTCATATAGAAGATCTCTTCATATAGGGCACATGAATCTTTCTCCTTCCCTTACTATGATCATCATAAGATGGAAGACTTACAGTGCCAAAGGGCGCGTGAAACAGACTACAATCGGCTCCTTTTAGGATATCCGTCATGTGCCCGAAATTACTCCGCCTCTCCCTCCACAAACTCCCTATCCTAAGATATCGTAGTATGAGACGAGATATATCCCTATGTACTATAATTAGAGTAATCTAGATCATATTCCTAAATCATTATTATTTCCATATATATATAAGATTCATATATCGGTATATATCATTTAAGATTCATATATCTATATATCCCTTGTAATGTTCTCAATTGGTAGTTTACTAGATTTGCCCTAGAATTCACAATTAAGATTGCAATCAGAAATATCAATTCCCAATGATTAGTATATGACACTTTTGCATTTAAATCCAATTATATTAAGAACAATCTCATATATATATATATATATATATATAGAAAGATTAGATTAGATCCTTTAGAAATATATTATATTTATATTCCAAATAGATATCTTACATATATAGTTCATATTATTCTATGATAAAAATAAATATTTATATTCCATAATGATATTAGTACATAATTAATTATGACAAAGTTGAACCATATATTCTTGTCTTAACCAGTGAGAATACATATTAATTTGATATAATTTTCATTATTATAATTACTTATTAATTAACATTAATATAATTCTCAGATATATATTAATTACATATATTTATTTTATAACCAATTATATATATATAGAATTACTTATTTACTAACATATTTAAGTTACATTTGTTTAACTATCTAATATGAATTAATTTCATAATAATATTAGTACATTTCAAAATATAAATAAATATATCATTGATTAAATAAACAAAAATAAAGTTACATACCTTTTATAAGAGGGAAGATTCCTCTATTCTAATTTATTTGACCGAATGCCCTATTTTCCACGTGGGCTTACTCTTTTCCTTATTTCCTTAATCTTTTGCTGAATTATCTCTTATTTTAGAAATGGAGATTCTTATTCCATTTTCTTTATATATCTTTTAGAATGCTCCGATTACTTCCTTATTTTTCTCCTTTATTTTCTCCTTCATTTTCTCCTATATTTTCTCCTTCAATTTCTCCTCTATTATTTTCTCCCAAGTTTTCCAAATTCCTTCTTAATATTTCTTCTTTTTCCCCTCCGTGATATAATGTCTTTTCCCACTCAATATATATATAAATATGAATAGTCACATCTTTTGAAATATAGTATTAGTATTAATAATTTACATTTGATTATTATAAAACTCTTTACGGGTGGTATTATTATTAATAGGCTTCTTTACTACTATTCATAGATTAATATTATATGTAGATTAGTATTATTAACTATTATATTGATTAAATTAATAGTTGATTATTAATTGATTAATATAATAATATTATTACTTAGATATTATCAATAAGGGAAATTAATATTATCTGAGTAATATTACTATATTCACAATATTTAACAATATCAATATCATTATCTCAATAATATATTATTATATATTATATTAATATTTTAATAATATATTATTAATGGTATATTTACTATTATTACTTTATTAACATTTGAGTTATGATTATTTTCTTTAACTTATTATTTTATATTATAATATTTTACTTCTATGATCGTTATTTATTATTACTAGGTTCTATCCAATAAGGGGTCATGACAATCTACTAACTCCAATGCTCTCTCAAAATGGGGACATTACAATCCTCCCTCCCTAAAATTGCTTGTCCCTAAGCAATCTCAAAAAACAAAACACAGAAGTCCACCTGGATCCCATGGATAGAATGGAGTAATGTCTCTGTAATCACCTGCAAATTCCTGTGGAGAAATCATTATCCACAGAGAAAACCCGAACACACTGTCATTCATGCCAACCATAGTGACCCACACAACCCGTAGTGCCAAACCTGTCACTACCTGGATCGCAGTAGAGATGAAACTCACAGCCATCCAAAATAAAGAAAAATGGATGTCCAAAACCATTTGACAAACCAAAGCTACCTACACACCCTGCCAATCTGCCCCAAGTACTCCTGTAATCTAGATATCCGTCCATTGTAAAACCTTCCTGGATGTACTGACCCTACAAGTCACCTCCTGCTAGCTTGCAGTAACCAACCCCATCAACTCCAGATGGAAAGAACCCATCCCAAAAAGGATGATATAACCCTGAAACCAACCCACACCGATGCGCAAACAAGTCCTCAACCAGTGGGTCAAAAGAGAAGTGATGAGTGCTCCTCTTTGTGTAATCATGGTGAAATAACCCAATCCCTGTTAGATGCTCATCAAAATCCAACTAATAATCAAGAGAGGGCTCCAGTCTCTGACTTCAAACAGCTTGTTGGGCAGGGTCCCGAGTAACCCGCTCAGCAAACCCAACCACAAAATCCCTGTGAGGAAGCATTGTAGTCGAAGTATCTACAATTTTTCCTACTAAAAGCTGAATACTACGAGAACCCCGAATGAGCGTACCCTCAGAAGTCTTGAAGGGTCCCTCCCGCAAAACTGGACTCTCAAGCAAGTACTCCATAAACGACTCTATGCAGTAGAAATTATAAGAAGCAGCATCAACTTGCTCCCCCGCAATCCACAACTGATCCCTCAGAAACTGTGGCATTGCCAACTGCCTATTGCTATCAACTATGTGAGAAGAAGAAATAGATTCGCTTCCAACAAAAGGAAACAAATCATCATGAGAACTAGCCTCAAAACCAGATGATACTTTGTCCATGTCTTGGAAAACATCAAGAGTAGCGTTAGAAACTGGCACACAACTCACTAGCGAATCCGCTCCTACTACCTCATGACTCTCAACAAATTGATCTGTATCATCTGTCATCGTGCTAACAACTGGAGAACTTGATATCACAAAACTCTCCCTGCTGTCCTCCATTGATGCACTTACCTCAACTATATCTACTACATCTGTCTCAAGGATGGATGTAACCGTGTCCCCAACACATCCATCACTGCTAACTGTGGAAGCTGACTCACCACCAACCACTACTATATGCAACTGAACTGGATCTATGGCTAGCAAAGATTGAATCCGCTCCAACTCCACAATCACCTCACCCAACTGCAATTGCGACTCTTGAAGAGCCCACTGAGTGCCCTCTAAAGCCTCAGAAGTCGTTGTGTGCTCCTGAGTAAGCTCATTCACCTCCTCTCTGTCCATCAGTGCCTTGTATGTCGTACTCCCCCATTCAACTAGGTGATCTCGGTCAGCTACCAACTGTAAATAGTTCTGTTTCAAAATCCTGATAGCCTACCGTAAGGAATGAATCTCTGTCAAGGAAAGGTAACCACCATAGTGCTCATCAGTCATAGGAGCACCCCAACCATATGTAGCCAACATCTACTGGATGGCATCATAATGCTCAAGAGCTGAAGAAATATCACTATCGCTCACCTTCAGCTGTCTAGTCACATGATGTCTTTGCATACTTTGGCTCCTACGTAAGCTCTCTAACTCACTAACTGCACTGTGATAGGAAACTGTATCCAACAAACCCCCCTCAAGATCTCCTCATCTTTGTGTACTATCATCTGAGCACACATCTGCAAATTGAGTACTGACATCAGACTCATCCTCATCTCCCCCTGAAGAAGCTGTTGCTGAATCTGTCTCATTACAATCCTCAGCTAGCTCGTCCTCTGCAACCACATGACAATCCAGATCCTGGGTCCCATCCTCACTCACGAACAACTCAGAGTCCTCCCCTAGGGTTTGATAAATCAAGCATGACTCACTGCAGGTAGAGACATCCTCATGAGTCACTGAAGTAACCGCATCTCTAGAAGTGGAAGCTCTGGCTGTAACAAACTCATGCCACTCATATGCTTCCCCATCCTCATCCGTGAGTCCCTGTAAAAAAGGATCCTAGAACCCACCACCATCAGATGACAGCGTTGAGTCCACACCCAAAGTTTGATATAAAAAAACCAAAAACACTGCAGCACCCATCATCCTCACTCTCAACATCAGAGGTATCCACGATGCGAGTATCAACGTTAGCTGTCTAAGACCCCTCTGCTAACTCCGGCTATAGACATGACTCAATGTCATTGCGCGAATTACCTACACTGTGGCATGAATCTATGTCACCTGACTCATCTGAAACACTCGCAGCATGGTGGCATCACTGGATAGCTCCATGCTCACATCCTCAATACAAGAAAAGACTGTTGTCTCTTGTACTGACTCCACATTGCGACTGTTGTCATAAACATTAGAGCTGTCAGAGCTCGTGTTCTCCTCGCAGTCCTCAAAGATAACCCCATCATCTATGGTGTCAGAATCCATAGTGGTATCTACAACATCCTCCACTCTCACCCTATCCACGACACCAACATGCTCACATAATGGTCTGTTGTCCTGAAAATCAGACCACGTGTCACTAACTCTAATAGGCTCGGGATGGTGAAACTTAGTACCACTATCTGTCGATAAGATAGGCACATCTACATGTCCCTGTAAGAAGTCTCCAACGTCATGTGTGCAAATAGGACTAGCGGCTGTCCTACTAAAAACAGGATCATCTCCACAATGGTCAGTGGTTGCTGAAAACTCATCATGAAGATTTCTAGATATCTCACCTGCTAGAACATCCAGTTTCTCTTCTTGCAGTCTTTGTGGGGAAGACTTCTTGAAGAAGGAAACCATGAAACTAGCTGCCCTTTCAACAGTGGCCGGATCTGCAAGTTGGGCTTTTAGCCTTTCTTGTGTTTGCCTCAATTTCTCCATTTCATTTTCCAAGGCACTTGATTGTTTCCTGTAACATGACTCACTACTAGACCGGTTCCCATATTTACCTAGTTTTTTGTATATATCCATGACTGAAATAAAACTAGAGTTTTGATCACTCACAAATCAAACATGGGAACTCAAGATTTCCAAACCCCGCAAGATGGCAGGAAACATGCTCTGATACCATTGTAAAGAGTCTGGTTGGCTCTTAACTGCAAACTGATTTTTGTATTGGTTTTGCAATTTTGGATTTTTGAACATATATAATTTTTGTCAATTTTCTCAAAGTATATAATTGAACCAAACAACAATTTAATATAAACTCCACATGCTTGCTAAATTAACCAGTATGAATAATATCAATGTTTAATTGGCAATACATAATTTAATTATTTAAATTGGCACCTTGAAACAATTCGCAGCCCTAAGAGGAATTATGTTGCCTTAGAGAAGATCGCAGCTCTTAAGAAATAAACGCAACTTCTGAAAAATAAATCGGAGCCTTCCTAACATGAATCGCAGTTTCCTTGAAGAACCCAATTTTGCATAAATCTTGAATAATTCTCTCAAATAAAACCTCCAAACACATTCGCTGTCAGTTGCAACCAATCTACACACAATTCATTGACAATTATATCCAACTCAAAGTGTATGCATCTCCAAGAGAAAAAAATGCAGCACTCAAACCCTTGTGACTTCACCCCAATTTCAATTCTTTCAATTTGCATAATAATGATATCATTGAATGAATTGCTTTTGCCCAAAGCATTGCTTTTATAATAAAAGATATCTTCTCTCACACACTTTTCACTTACATAAAGACTTTGATTTATGTGCACATTTCAAATATAATAAACTATTATATTTCCCTTCGCTTTAATGTTGAAAATGACCCTTTCATTAAAATAATGCTATTCTAACACATAGGGTCCATGTTTTATGAGCTCAAGATTTAACACTACTCAACCCGGTTCCAACGAGCTATAACACCAAGGTGCCCAATAGACAATCCCAATAGAAATAACAACCTTAGCCAATTTAATTAAATAATATTCATAATTCACCCATCTTACGAAAACAGTTGAGGAAGCATCAAAATCAAAATCTGACAGCACAAGAGTGATCCTAATGATGAAAGATGATGAATGAACCTAACAGGGTGACTTATTAAAAATAGACGCTCCCTCCAAGAGTCTTGGTGTCCAAACCGGAAGCCCGAAATAAAATTTGAGAGCATCATATAACTCTTTTAAACCATCAAAGTTTAGTAGAACCATATGTTGACTTACTATAAATAGTAAGTCCCTCATAACAGGGTCAAAACCCACAACAGGGTCCTCTAATCACCAATATTAGCCTACAAGGACCAATGATAGGCTAAATCCACTAACTCCAATACTCGCTCAAAATGGGGACATTACAATCTTTGTGAGTGAAATAAGCTTAGTGGCATTATTGGTTGCATATGTCAAATTATCCCATCGGACACAGCAATGATATTAATATTAATTATATGGCAAGAGACAATTATCTAATATACACATCATGTTCTTGAAATAATGCTATCACAGCCTATATCTTACCGATTAGATAAAGCTTATAAGTAGTAATTCATAGCAAGAATAAAGAATTCAAAATAACTGTCCCAAACTTCTAACCCATCCTAACGGGGGACATTACACATTAAGCCTAATCTTTCATTGATCGTGTGCCCATTCCTAAGTATAAGGATTAGGGAAAAGCAAAGTCAAACCATGTCACTTTCACCCCAATCCCCAACCAAAGTGCCATTAAGTCTTTCTTAAATGCATTTGACTTTGGGGTTGAGACATAAATTGCCTTTATGGCAAGTCCCGTCCAACTCCCATTAACTACCTTTCATTAATGTTTAGAACCCTAACCTCCTCAAAGACTTAAGCAAATATCCTCTCATTTCCAATACCCATCTTTCATTGTGCAACTTCACTTATACAATTTGTGAGAGCTCTTCATACTTGGGCAAACTTTGAAGCCATTTTCACCATTGTTCACTAAAAGCTTGAGCAAACATGGAACATTCTATTATTGTTATGCTGTTGAAATTGTGAGCACACATACAACCATACTATCTTGGACAAATTGTTGCATCAAAGAGGCTACAACATGGGTTACTTTGGTTTGCATTCTTCTTGTTTCTTTTCTGTTTTTGTCTAATCTTGTTGTTGCTCTGAATTTGTGTTTTGAGTGTTCTTATTAGTTATTTGCATTCCGTTGAAACACATTGCCTAGCACACAGCTATATACTTCTTTTATTCAATGGAACTTAATTCCAAATGCACACATAATATAATAAGTATAGTTTAATTTATGATTGCATAACAATCAATATTACAATGATGTATTTGTTGTTTCTGATATACAGGAATTATATGCGAGGGCTAAGGGAACTCTCAGTACCTTGTACTGCTTGTTGTATCTGATATGTGATTAAGAATATGCAAATTTTATAGGTCATCTTGATATATCCTTCGATGTATGCTCTGAATAATGCTTATATGGCCTTCGATGTATGCTTTGAAATATGCTCTGGTGATGTTGTTTCTAACTATAACTTTATATGCTTGCATCGAAATGGATGCCAAAGGCAATATGCTCTATTACAGTGCAATCCTTACAGGATACAAATAAATAAGTTTATCTCCAATTCATGCCTTGATCGAATGATATGATCATCATAATACATGTGCGATTTGAAAGGAAGAGGCATATGTGAAGAGGCGCCTTTCTTAATTAAATTGTTACCATAATGATCGTGTAATCAGTTGTTTAACCGATTATCATATTAATCATGCCATAATTCTCATTTGATATGTTGAGTAATGATAATTGTAATTATGATGCTATTTATATAATAACATGGTAAACGCAATTGTGATGCAATTATATGCAAAGACAAGGCTAAGTAGCAATATGCAGTATGCGGATGTGACTAAGAACTCGGCATGATGATATGAAGATAATGTGATATCGGTTATGACACAACATGGATGCAGATATGACATCAACCTGTATGCATATATGTATGATAGTATGATGTCGTTGTTATGTATATAGGCATGACAGTTTTATGACTTGTGCATGGTAGAATGCAGATATGGTATGATCTATTATGGATGTATGAATGCAGGGTGATGGATGTATGAACGCGAAGTATGTGAATGCAACTTGATCACTATCTAAGTGAAATGCATATTATGAAGGTGATTACAAGACAATAGGTGGCTTCAACCGATTATCAAGTCATCAGTCCCTCATATAGTCAATATGCTATGGTGAGATTTATAAGTGATCTTTTAGATCACTCGTAAATGGCATCATAGTCATGTTGTCTACATGGTGGATGGATGGCATGGTGATTGTCTAACTTCTCAATCATCATAACTTTATTGCTTTGTTACAGAGATGCAGGTTATGTACAGGGGACAAGGTTTGTCAACTCCTTGCCAAACTTGATTAAAAATTGTAACAGATTTCAGAATGTTGGGGATATCACATGGTTCTTTCCCGATCGCTTACTTGATAATTTGTATCCTTGTTATCTTTAATTGCTTTCTCCATTAGTATAACCATTCATATTTTCATTGCTACATTAAACATAAACAAGAGTCTTATATTTCGTTTTCTGTTTTATACTCATTTGATTCTCTGTTCATATCCTCCCCTGCCCCTTGAGTGATGTGTTGATGTATATTTTATTTTTTATATGTCCAAGCTAAGTTGCTGGTTTGGGTTCAGGTTTAAAGAACCAATTCGCCAATACAGCAAAATTTTGAAATGGAGTTTGGGTTTGTTAGTACAAAAACATGTAAAAATTATATATATACATATTTATGCAGCCTAGAAGCATGAGTTAAGATTAGAATATCACATAGTTTTATAAAAACAACAAAAACACCATAAACTTGTAATCATAGCATCATGATCATACCATCATAACATCTATTACTTCAAGTTCAATATCAAAGATTCAAAATATTAAAATGTCAAAGGATAAATCATTGTTTCAAGTTCAACTAATGGATTAATAATTTATTCATTATCATCTTCTTCTTCTTCTTCTTCTTCTCCATTGGCATTCGTTGATTCACAAATAGTGCTAAGGCCAATGGGATCAGCTGCACCAATAACATTATTGGTGTCAAATTCTTCAAATTCAGCAACTGCAAGCTGAGATGTGGAAGCATCCAAGTCCGAATGCTCTGCATTTAAAATCCCACATCTTCGTCTCCCCTTCTTTGTTTTCTTTATTCTTGTGCAAGATGAGACGCAAGTTGCAATGCACATATACTAAGATCTCCGCTCTTTTTGATTACAACTTATTGCGTTCTACTGAGTGGATGAAAGAATATTTGATCCAATTTCTTGCTGATATAGATGAACTAGCAACCTATGAAGACAAAACTAAGTAAACAATTAAAATAAAATTATTAATCTTATAAAATAAAAATTACTTGCAACTCATGAAGACAAAGTAAACTAAAAAAATTTAAATAAAACTTGTGATATAATTTTGATGGCAAGGGGCTGCAGCGTTTGGCATCTTTGGTCATGGAGTACCACCAACTATGAGCATCCTTCCTAAACCGATGACAAAGAGCATCATTACTTACACCTCTTGCATTCACAAATTCTATGAACTCATCTGTAATCAAATCTTGCATATCATCATCAGGAAAGAGCCTTTCAAATGCTACCTTGTACCCATCAGACACTTCTGAATCTCTATATGGTGGCAGCCTTCCTGGTAGATCAACATATTTAGGTGCTATAATATTTTGGTGTCAATGCATGGGCAAGCAAATCTAGAGGAGTACTCACCTTGTTCCATTGTTCTACAACAATTGCTTGCAATTGTTTGAAGAAGGTCTCTTCAGGATTTTGTTCTTTTTTATTTATAATTTGCTTCAAAGCATTACGTCTATGCCATCATACACCTCTCCAAGGCAAGGCCTATCCATGTCAGTGTATCGAAGCATGCTCATAATGAGCTTGGTGAACTTAAGGAGATACTCCACACGTTCCCACCATGAGTCATCCAATATCTTTTGCTTAATTTTCTTTGCCCTCTCAGTGTTGGTTTGCCTCCATATAGACTAATTATTGCATATCACCATATTGCAAAGACCTACTTTCACGTGCACAAGTCGTCTCAAGACGATTAAGTTTGATGCAAAATGGGTCTTAGCAACCTGCAATAGAAATTAGAGCGAGAAAAAATAAAACTATTAGAGACATACTTTAAAAAAGAATACATACTACACAGTCAAATTATGAAAATAAAAAATTGTAAAACTATTTTTTTTTTAATTAAATTAGTACTTCAAGTTCAAGTTCACTTACCTTCAATAGCTCCAAATGTGAGAATAAGCTGAAAATTCCTTGAGTCATGTAGTGGTTTGTGATGAACATTTGGGTGTCCTCCGCCTCTTCATACACCTCTTTGATCCACCCAATTTTGTTCTCAATCTTTTGTAGCATAAAATTGAGTGGTCTGCACAAGATGTCCAAAAGATATGTTGATATCGCTTTTCAACCAACAAACCAACAACTTTGCAATTTTTTGTGTAGTCCGTTATGACTTGGACAATGTTTCTAGGTCCCACTTGTTCAATGGAAGAGATGAGAATATCAAAAATAAATGGCCCATATTTTACTTGCCCTTCACAATGCACAGATTTCAAAAACATTGCCCCTTTAGGGGACACCGCTATGACATTGATCAAAGGACGATTTATTGCATCTTTCCACCCATCTGAAACAATCGATATCCCTATCTCAATCCATGAGTCCCTTACGGGCTTCAATGCATCCTCAACCCCCTTGACCTCTCTATCCAACAAGGTGGTTTGTACTCTCTCATAATCGGGGCCCTTATACCCTCTTGGAGCTTCACTGGCACTTTTCAAGATTTTTTTCCAGTATGGGGAGCGATCAACATTGAAAGGCATTCCATTTGCAAATAAGCATCTTGCTACATCAATGTTGGCAATTTCCCAACTCTCATTTTGAAATGCAGTTTTCAATGGTCCCTTTCTTTTGCGTATAATGGGTGCTTAAGTTTTAGTTTCAGGGTAAATTGCGATAGTATAAAAGGTGTGGTCTTCTATCACAATATTTGTAGAGGGGGGCTGCATTCCCTTCGATTTTTTTTAGTGCCAGTGGTTGTATTTTGTCTATGTTCTCTCTCTTCTGCTACTTCATGCTCTGCAATATATATTAATACTATTTCATTTGGTATAGGTGTATTTTTTACCATGGAATTTCATGACAACTCTTCCACCAAATCCACACAAATGGCCTACCACTTGATAATATGAACTATTACTTTCTACATCACAACCCCGACATTTCCAATTGAATGCACCAGCTCCTGGAAGAACTCTTACAATATCAAAAATACTTCCACAAGGGAGAATTAGAATTTGGTTCTATTCTATGTTCAGTATTGCCTACATAGGAAGACGTAGTTGTCATTGTAGTTCCTATGACAAGAAATTTTATACATATTCATTATAAAACAAGAGAATGAAAAATTCAAAAAAGAAAAAAAAGGTAGATCTTATGGACAATGAAAGAGAGATGAAAAAAAAACACCTCTTCCACTCATTGTAAGCTTGAAAAGGTGTAAGAATGAGGCACAGACACTTGATGAATATCCACAATTCAATCTTCCAACTCCTTGCACAACCAAACTCTTGCTCAATCTCCTATTTTCTCCACCTCAAGAGAAAGTAACCTATTTGCACACTAAATGAAAGTTAGAAGCCAACATAAGTCCTTTAGAATCCACTCTTTAGGGTTGTAGATGTCAAAAATCTATTAAATTTGCAAAAAATAATGACTTGGCTATTGACTTTGATGGCCAACCCACCTTGGCTCGACCGGGATCCGGCTACGTTCGCTTGGGTCTGAACGATGGCCTACCTGGTTCGAAGCAGGAGCCATCCGGTTGGAACTTGGTCGGACCCACAGGCAGACCGGATCAAAACCACAAACTGGTTCATTCTTTGCTTGGTTCGAAGGGTTAAGGGGTGAACTAGGTAACTTAGTATCCAAGGGTCACTCTTGTAAATTTTCATCACGTCCATACCTCTTAACCACAACGATATGCTAAGATGAGTATTACCAATGTTTGATGTTTGGTACCCAACTTGATTATCATTGTTGCCATTGAACATCCAGCCTTCGTTCCCTATCTTTAAAAATGTCATCAACTATGGTGGACTCTATGTTATAGTTGGTATTACCCTATATAGTATTGCATTACCTTTGCTATTAATTTAATAGTTATCATTTAATAATGGTGTAAACATTTCACATCATTTTAATAATAGTTATCACTGTCTAGAAGATATTCATTATATACCTTAGGAGCTATTAATATATACTAATTATTATTTATTATCATTTTATTTATTATTATTTAAAACATTCATTGATCATTATTTATTTATTAGCAAATTATATATGTATTTGAATAAATTCATATTGTATATGTATCAGGTATGTCTTATGACATGAACCAACATAATATTCATCATTCATCAAGATATATTGTTGTTGTTTCAAGTTGGGTGGTTTTCCTTCATGTTGGGCATGGCTTGGTGGTGGTTTGAATAGTGTTTCCCAACATATCAGAGCTGCAATATTCATATCAGATCTGTAGCAACTGTACCAGCTATCAAAGAGTGTTTCCAGTTCAACATTTGATCATCCTACTCATCCAGGCAAGATATAATATTGTTATTTCAAGTTAAAATGTTTGGTTTATGTACTTGGGAATTCTGGGAAAGTGATTTGATTAGTGCCGTTTGTGATAGCACTTGTATCAGCTTTGTAAACCTTCTCAGCACTAAAACAACAGAGATATCATTGGTTGCATGTTTATTTTAAACATTCATATTGTCAAAAAAAATGTAGGGGTGGTTATTATAATGGTATCAAAGCTGGTGATCTTGCCAGCTATTTGGTTAAACTGACACATGTTGTAGTTCAACAATTGCATAACAAAGTTTCAGTAATTGTTTGTCAATTTTAGTGGCTTCATTTTAGTTTACTTTTTGGCAGTTGCTAGGAAAAGATGTCTACAGTTGATAAGTCTGTGCGATCTGATGCTAAAATTATTTAGTTAGATGAAGAACCCATACATTGAAAGGAAGTATCGAAAGATAGTTGCAAAACCCAAACATATGGAACCAAGTATGAGAATAGATGAGCAAAAGACTCCACATCAAAGAACTCATGTGGATCCTAAAATTGCAATAAATGAAGAGAAGAGCACAGAGGAAGAGTTAGAAAAGAAGATGCTAGAACTAAGAACAAATGATGATGAAGCTGAAGTTTCAAAAGCAATTGTAGGGGGAGAGTTCTTGAGTCCTCTTGAATAAGATAACATAGAATCTCTTTGTGAAGGAGATTTAGATCATGGGAATGATTGGCCTAAACAAAATGCTAAAAGTGACTTACAATTTTTTGATAATCTACTCTTTGAGATGAAAGTAGAGATATCTTATGATAACCCACTTTATTAGGTAGAGTTTCAGGATGATCTTGTTGAGAAATATATGCAAGAGAAAGATGCCTCACTTGATATTAATGATGGTTAAGATGATGCTCGAATTTCCAAATCAGCAACCATAAATAAGTGTTTCAATCCATGAACAGAGTGTTTCAATTCATGAAACATACATGTTTGATTCATAGAAAAACTTGGTTGAGGAGTATGCACTTGAGAACATAGTTGAATTACTCGCCAAGGCTTGAAAAAAAAAACTAGGGGAAAACTCGGCCAGTTCTCGGCGAAAACTTGGCAAAAAAACTCGGGAACCTAAAAAATTGCTTTTATTTAATAAGAGATGCATTTTTTTTGCAAAATTTAGTGAGAAGATGCATACAATGAGTCAATAATTGAGAACAAAAAACAAATAAGTTGAGTCTAGATATATTTAAATGCAAAGTGGGTACAAAATCACATCCTTGTTAGGAATGTTGATGGCTGGAAGCAAAATAGTAAATAGTTTTTGTAAAACTAAAAGTAAATACATCATTACAATTACATCTTCCTCTTCCCAGCTCTAGCAAAAACTAAGGGAGAGGTAGAACTAGAGGGTCTAGTCCTAGAAGTCTACAATGGGTGTGACTGTGCGTCCTCGCTTGGTATGTCTGATTCAAGCTCTGGCTTATCCTTCGTCCTATATGTAGGTCTACCTCTAGCTTCTCCTAGCACTAGCAATGACTCCTCATCCGAATTGTCCTCCTCAATGTCATCTAGTGTGAAACCAAATCCACACCCCTCCTCCATATCCTACCTCTCCAAATCATTGACGTCATCCTCTGTAAACAATGGAGGCTACTCTTGTGATGTCCAATCACTATGAAGATCTATCTCATCCAAATCAACCGGACCAACTGTTGCTTCCTATGCCTTTCTTATGCGCAATCGAATATTATATTGCACAAAGACCCAAAGATTCATCAAACTGTTGTGAATGCCAGGCCTATAGAGAATGAATGGCAATAGGATTGCACATATGCGAAGTACAATAAATTTGCGCTGGAACACCCAAAACATGGAAAAATGGGGAAAATACAATGCCAACACCAACATACGGCCCAAATACAAAAGGGTCCACACCGAGGAGTATCGAATAAACATTTTTGAGTTCAAATACACTTGATAAGTTCAGAAAGCACAAGAATAAATTCTAAGAACCATTACTACAATATAATTGACTATAAATAATACACTAAGTCTGTGCATAATACCAACATAAGTCCACCACTAAATCACTAAGAATTACATGGCTTTATAGAAGCATAATCTAGGACTACGTGTACACTTGTGCTCCAGTCCCTAGCAATGGCTTGTCACGTCACCTGACCAAGTAGTACCCTCAAGCCCACCCCACCGTGCTTGTCGAGATAATCATCTGACCCAAGCAACAATGCAATCGCACACACACAAGGAGGATAACATGCTCTCTCACTTTGGGCCAATGCATACACAACCAAACAAGCATAAGAACCATGTAGAGAAAATCGTTGCAACAATAGTATAGGAAGGATATTTGACACAACCACAAGGGTGGTTACCTGAGTGCATACCACATTCACCCATACAAGAAGACCTTAATTATACAAGACCAACACCAAGCAAGCGGGCATGCCAATCACCAAACCATACAAGACTCTTCAACCTGGTACATAGACAAAGTTCTCCCTTGTAAGGCCAATTGCCCCATGAGCGGGCATGAAACCCAACAAGGCCTACGCTACAAGGTGGGCAAATTAGGATGACCATTATAATAATCCCATCCTTACAAGTCCATACACTACATGGGTGAGCATGTTCCATTAGCAAGTCCCATTGCTCCATGGTGGCAAGCAAGGAAGCCTATGTTAGCAATATAAGTTGTCATTAGTGTATTTCATCAAACCCATTCACACCGGTCAAGGATCACCGGTCACTCGCATTACTTAGATGACACTGGTAGATGAAGCACATAGTATATGCACCGGTCAACTAAGTATTTAGATAAACTGGTAGACTGAACTAAGTACTTTAGTGTCGGTCTTATTCAACATCCAACGACAAATCGGTACCGATCTAACTGATAGAAAAATCCGGTCCAGTTTTTGTGGAACAGTTTGAGTTACAGTTCGAGTTAAGAGCCTGATTATGCGAGACATCCATTACTCTGATGTGAAGTTAACCGTTCAAACATGAGTTAGCTTTAAGTTCTACCGATGATCTCAAGATAAACTCTAGATCACAACACACAACTTTCTTGCGTTGCATATTTTATGGTTAAGTTTATTCCCCGACGGTTCTATGAGTGAAGAGAAACACTCTTGTATAAATATTAGTAATAGGACGCAAAGTATGTTGTTGTTGAGAAGTGAAAATCGTAGAGAGCAGAGGAAAGATATATTCTGAGGAGTGCTACAGGCACAAAGGTGAAGGTAGAAAAGAAGATCAACAACCAGGCAAACAGGGGAAGGAATCTACAGGTATGATCTAATCAGACAATCAGTGTCATTATAGATCACTGTTTTTGAAAGATATTTCATCATATACAAATCCCTATATTAGGGTGGACCTAATCGGCTCGTTGTAAAAATCCCCTAACAGGGTAACATCTTGTTGATGTGCAAAGTCCTGTAACCAAGCAGCTCCTAATAGGGTTTAGATCTTAACAAATCTCTTGTAAAATCCCTTAATCGGGTAGCACCTTAACCAGTGCTTTGTAAGCTCCTAATAGGGCGCCTTCATTTGGAACTAGTGAAGTTGTGAGCTCTGTCTCACCGTGGTTTTTTCTATCTAACTGAGAGTTTCCACGTACAAATATGTGTAGATTTGTGTGATTCAATTTATGCTTGTGAATGACTGTTAACTTTCTACTTTGCATTCAAGAATCTGTTTACAAGTCTTAAACAATAAGATTTAGTATTTTCTGATTCAACCCCCCCCTCTCAGTAACCGGTAAGATAACATCAATTGGTTTCAGAGCCTTGTTCTCTATACAATAAACATTTAACAACTTGAGAAAAAAATCATGGAGGGTTATCGATACCAGAAACAGCTAGAGGAAGCCAATGACATTATTGCTTCACTGGAAATTAGACTGAGGAAGTCACTTGCAAAGAGAAAGGAGCTGGCTCAGCAACTAAATGAGAGCAATGAAACCATCGACAAACTCTCTGGGCAGAGTGGGTCTGATGAGGCTGAGGAAGCAGTCTCTGAGCTTACGAAAAAGAATCAGATCCTAATTGGTCATATTGCTGATCTCAAAAGGGAGCAAAAGTTAAACGCTCTAAGAATAACTGAACTGATTGAGCAGAAACGAAAAATTGAAAGCGAAAGGAACACGGCAGTCAAGACATCAACAGCCTCTGAAAAAGCAATGAACCGGGCAGAGGAAGCTGCAAGAGCCAATGAACTCCTCATTATGCAACTCCAAGAGGACTTGTTGATTGCCACCTAGGAAAATGCCAATATGCATAAAGCATGGCAAGTTAGAGATGAAGCATGCAAGAAGCTGGCAATCGAGATATATCAACTTAAGGAACAAATGAAAGTCTTTGAAAGAAGGAATGAAATGCTGAGAAGATACAATGAAAGCTCAATCAAGCTCGATGAGCAACTCAATGCTCAACGAAGGCACAATGATCACACCAGTCTCAGATTTACCGATGGAGTCAACAAAAGGAAGACGCTAGCACAAAGAGGTAGGAAAAACTTTTACACCTCTTGTAAGCCTTGTGGAAAATCAGGTCATGACACTAATGACTGTAGAAATCCACCAGTAAGAACCAACAACAGTTACTGTAAAAACTGTTGCAAAAAGGGCCACAAGACCAATGAGTGTTGGTCCAATCCCTTATCTGTGTCCAGCGCAAGTAGGGGAAGCTTCAAGGGATACTGTTATGCCTGCAACAAATTCGGACACAAGGCTGAAGAATGCAAATCAAAGACTATGGCATTCAGATCACCCAGACCGATATGCTCAAAAAAGGGTAGAAACCGGAATGCAACTAATCATCCAAACAAAGAGATGCATTGCAACAGAGAATCATGGAGTGAACCACCTAATCCAAGAGGGATGAATCCATGGAAAGCAACCGGTATAGTCTGCCATTACTGCAACAAAGTTGGTCACCTAGCTAAAGACTGCCAGAACCAGAACAGGAACAGAAACAAAGGATCGGACGGACCAGTGGTGAAGACCTTGATTTCTGATAAAAGGAACAACAAAGACAAAGAAACCAAGAAAGTAGTGAAGAAAATATGGTTTGTCAAGGAATCAAAAAACTCTGCTGAGGAGGCAACGGAGGCAAAATCATCATCACAAGATGGTGATATTTCTTCTGCAAATTATGTCAAGGCCTAGAGGGAACCGGTAGTACAACTATCATTCTCAATAGAACTGGTGAGTCCTATCTCACTCAGGCTACAGAACAAACCGGAAGGACATGAAGCAATCAACCGGGACATGCGTAATTAAAAAAGTCAGACTACTAGTTAGAAAAGGCATCAAGAAAGGTTAGGTAAGGCATTTATTACTATAGCCGTTTAACAAATAGTTACCGTTTGGTAATTACCGTTATGCCCTAATCCTATAAAAGAAAAGAAGGTTAACTCTTTCCTTTTTACCTTATGATTTTATGTTATCTAATCTCTGCTCGAGCAATATTCTTGCAACTCGATCATTGAGTAAGATTATCTGTCAACCGATCTAATCATCTCTAGCAACCAAGTTAGAGCAATGGCATCCTCATCATGCGAGGCAAAGCTTGTTCCTGCAAATCAAACGGAGCGTAGTCCTTTTGACATCTCTCCAAATCAAGACAGGGAGATCGACATGGCTGGCGCGCTCTCCTCAATACCTAAAGGAGTGCTCCTGACAAAAGATGTAACTGCATTTATTCACGCTAAGCAAGAAGAGCTAGGAGAAATGTACATACAAAACAAGTATCGTTCGCTGTACCCTAATGGTAATCATCCCAATGGCTACGCAAAGCTGGTATCATCAGGAATCATAAATGGAGTCTCGTATCCAGTCATCTTCAAACCTAAGTGGATTCGAATGGTAGTCAGTCGGGTGCATGATCTGGGATTTTGGCTTATGAGAGGAATCTGCACTTCAATCACGAAAGATGATCTTTACAGGGTAACTGGGTTCTACAATCAGGGAGAAGCACTTACTCTGAGAACCATATCTAATGCAGTGGTGGCTAACCTAACAAAATAAAATCCGACAAGCGATTGATGATCGTAATTGACATTGAGGATCCAGTTGTTCAGTTCGCATCAGCTGTAATCGGTTACAAAGTATATCAATCAAGTAACCTCAACAGCATACCGGGTGGAGGCATACATGCAGCCTACAAAATTGTTCATGACGACGCACAATATGATATATGCGAAATGCTAAGAGGACAAATCTTTGAAAACATGAAGAAGTTGGGCATCGTCAAGAAGAAATCACTGAAATTTGGAACACTCTTGGTATGTCTGTACTTCTATTCTAACTTCTTTCCCGGTAAAGGAAAAGTAACGTGGGCAACAGATCGACCGGTCATGATGCAAATCAGTGACATGGCTAACAAACTGGGAGACCAGTTTGACAAGGAAATGACCAATTACTTCAATGCATTTCAACTAAAAATGCATGCTAGAGAAAGAATCCCATCCACTATTGTTGAAAAATACAAAAAGGAGGTATGTTTTCTAGTGTCTACTGACTTCTGCATCATTCAAGCAGTAGAACCAAGAACTGAGTATGCACTTGAGTTTGGATATGAAATCACAGCAAAGTTTGCAACGATGTATGTAGAGGCCTTGGAAAAAGCACATCTGGATCCCAGCGATCAATGGTTTGGAACCTATGAAGAGATAGAGAAGAATTTAAAGCAGGTACCAATCAAGAATGTCTATGTCAAAAGATCGTCCGTGCCAAAGAAGAAACTTGAAACTACACCACCAATAGCACAAAAGAGAAAAGCTCAACCGGAGCCAAGCACACAAGAGCAAGAAGCAGAGGAAACTAATTCGGAGGATACAGTTCTTCTCAGCGAAAGAAAGAAGAGGACCGGCAAGCAAGCAAAGGTGGATCCACCAAGAAAAGGTAAACCAACTATAGATGAATTCGTAATAGAACTGAAAGAAACCGGAGGAATGGGTAATGTTAGTAGAAGGTACACTTTGGCAAATGATGAAGACCAAAGAAAAATTGAAAATGCTATCGTTGAATGCCTGCATAAGTTCAATCTAAGCCCTACTAAGCTTTAGAAGGTACTGCCTAAAGATTTGTTGAATATCCTTCAAGGTAGGTGGAAAGCTTCAATGGAAAAGGAAAAAGAGCTAAGGATTCAAGCTCTGCTAGAAGTGCAAAATCATCTCACTCTAGAAGAAGCGAGCCAACAAGCTGAACTACACCAGCAGAACTTCCTCATAAAGAAAAGAACACACCACTTGCTAATTGGAGAAACCGATAAAGTCCACACTGAAGGAGTAGCCATCTGGAGCAACCTACTTTAGACATAGCAAAAAGCAGAGGAAGCACGCCAAAAGGCAACAGCTCCACCGGTTCGTGATACCGGAAAAGGAAAAGGAGTACTTGGAGTAGACAAACCGGTCATCGTCGACATAACCGATGAACTGACAAATCCTACCCTTCTTGTATCTCCAGAAAAAGGTAAGGCTCGCACCATGACTGTTAATGACATTGTAGCTGAAATCACCAATTTTGGAGAAATAGATAATGCAGCCAAATGGTATAGCGTGTTAGCTGAGGAAGACAAATAGGCAATAGAAGAAGCTCTTGTTGAAAGCCTTCTAAACTTCATGAAAACACCCAGGGATTATAGAGGCAACTTTCCTCTCGAATTGAATGGCAAGCTTCAAGAAAAATGGAGAACTGGTCTGGAAAGAAACTCACAAATCAATAAAGAAGCACTAGAGAAAGCTAGACCTGGCTTGAGTAACAAAAGTATCATGCTTCTTTTAGGTGATGCATCTATGAATCTAGATACGAATTACAAAGTTGCCAAGATTCTCAATGGTTATGAGAATGGCGTCTTTAAAGAGACCTTGAATTTCTGGGAGCAGTATGATTTCAATACCCTTGAAGAAACAGGTGCTCAAGATCACACCACTACAATTGTTGATCCACCTATGCAGTTTATTGCAACTCAGACTCCGATATTTGATGAGCAGGAAGTCCTCATAGAAAAGTTCATTTCTAGTGAACCGGTTAAATTGGGACAGACTTCTGTCAATCTTCCTATTGACGGATCAAATCAAAGAGGTGAAGGGATTCCTACAGCTAAGCTTCATACAACTGACGAACAGCTGCAGACACAAGCCCCATCACAAGAGCCCTCACATCAAGTAGAAGATGTTATGCCTGAGATTCACATTCAGCAACCAGAAGCTAGACCAGAAGAGGGAAACAAGATAGACAAACAGGATGCAAAAGAACATGAGCAAGCTCTAACGGCACAAGAATGGAGTAGAGAAAAGGATCAAGAAACTCTTGCCAGCTCCTCTGAAAGAAAGATCACATCCTCTGGAGAATCTGAAGCAAAAAGGAGCAAAGCAATCGATACAATAGTTGACATTAGCAAAATGTCAACAAGACAGCTGAAAGAGCTCACTAAAAGAAAATAGGATATGGTTCTGAACAAAGTAAAGGATATCCTGTACAATTTTGTGCTGGATGCTGATATAGATGAAGATGAACCGGCCATCGACCAGTTGGAAGTGCTGACTGCAACCATCGGTGAGGATCTGACTGATCCAGAAATAGTGGCAATTGATCATTATGCGCAGAAAAGAGTGGCAAATATTAAAGTTATTCTGCTAAACAATCTAAAAGTTCTTCAACAGCAGATACAAGTTGCAGAAAATTTGTTAAGCAGAACTTCAAATTTTGAGATTTTCTTGATTGACTTAACTGACAAAGCTACAAAGACTTCAGAAGACATAAGAGCTTTGTTCAATCAATTTGACATCAAGACCAAAACAGCCACAACTTTCAGCAAAGAAATGGCTAGTCTTACTCTAGTCCTCAGAAAGATTGCAGAAGAAGAGAAGAAAAGAGTTCAAGACATCATTGGATTCTAGATGTTTTTGGCCCCAACACTTGATATCATGCACCAGATAGCTACTTCAACTGATGTTCTGGTCAATGAACTGGACTACAAAACTATCGATGATATGGAAAACATCATTGTATCTCTCAAGGCTTCCCAACAAAACATTGAACATGTAACCGGTCAATGGGCACCGTTTCTACACTCCGCAAAGAACATATATAAGGATATTTTCACACAGCTTCAAATGTGAAGAAAGACATAACCCTTTGTCTTATGGAGGCAAAAAGGGGAAGTTATTTGTAAAGAAAAAGATAAAGAAAAAGAACAAGGAGAAGTTAATGAAAACCAAAGGACTCAGTCAGGGGAAGTTTTGGGCAAGAGCAGAGCATTCAATCAAGCAAGACAGCAAGGGCAGTATTCTATTTTCACTAACCAAGGTTTGAACAGCTATTGTGTGAATGGTTTTGTTTTTGACTATTTTGCCACCAATGACAAAGGGGAAGATTGTTAGCAATATAAGTTGTCATTAGTGTATTTCATCAAACCCATTCACACCGGTCGCTCGCATTACTTAGATGACACTGGTAGATAAAGCACATAGTATATGCACCGGTCAACTAAGTATTTAGATAAACCGGTAGATTGAACCAAGTACATCAGTATCGGTCTTATTCAGCATCCAACGACAAACTGGTACCAATCTAACTGATAGAAAAGTCTGGTCCGGTTTTTGTGGAACAGTTTGAGTTACAGTTCAAGTTAAGAGCTTGATTATGCGAGACATCCATTACTTTGATGTGAAGTTAACCGTTCAAACACGAGTTAGCTTTAAGTTCTACGGATGATCTCAAGATAAACTCTAGATCACAATGCACAGCTTTCTTGCGTTGCATATTTTATGGTCAGTTTATTCCCCGGCGGTTCTATGAGTCAAGAGGATCACTCTTGTATAAATATTAGTAATAGGATGCAAAGTATGTTGCTGTTGTTGAGAAGTGAAAATCGCAGAGAGCAGAGGAAAGATATCTTCTGAGGAGTGCTACAGGCACAAAGGTGAAGGTAGAGAAGGAGATCAACAGCCAGGCAAACAGGGGAAGGAATCTACAGGTATGATCTAATCAGACAATCAGTGTCATTATAGATCACTGTTTTTGAAAGATATTTCATCATATACAAATCCCTATATTAGGGTGGACCTAATCGGTTCGTTGTAAAAATCCCCTAACAGGGTAACATCTTGTTGATGTGCAAAGACCTGTAACCAGGTAGCTCCTAACAAGGTTTAGATCTTAACAGATCTCTTGTAAAATTCCTAACCAGGTAGCACCTTATCTAGTGCTTTGTAAGCTCCTAACAAGGTGCCTTCATTTGGAACTAGTGAAGTTGTGAGCTCTGTCTCACTGTGGTTTTTTCTCTCTAACCGAGGGTTTCCACATACAAATATTTGTGTAGATCTGTGTGATTCAGTTTATGCTTGTGAATAACTGTTAACTTTCTACTTTGCATTCAAGAATCTATTTACAAGTCTTAAACAATAAGATTTAGTATTTTCTGATTCACCCCCCCCCCCTCTCAGTAACCGGTAAGATAACATCAGCCTACAAGTGTGTAAGTCCAATCGCTACATGTGCGGGCATTGACAGAACGCTACATGCATGACTTATACAAAATATACAACTTAGTAAGACCATACACTACATGTACGGGCATGTCATAGAACAAGACCTATCATTACATGGCAGGCTTACAAGACCTCAACCAAGGATGCAAAGCCAAAGGTGACCCCAAAATACCATATCACTTTTGACACTATTCTCATAATCCCAAATACCAAATTGTTCATATCTATATAAGAATGGACTCAAACTGATCCACAATCAAAATTCTATATATTAAAAAACCACCTTAATCCTTCTTTTGACAAAATCCTCCTTTTGACAAATCATAAAATGCATATAAATCCAGTCCAAAAGCCATACCACCATTAAAGGCCACCCAAAAAACTCAAATTGTCAAACTCCAAGAATGGAAAATACAAAAGAACCCATTGATCCCACATTGGACAACATCCCCAAAATGCATTTGAATCCAATTTCCATCCATCTATACAAATCTGGGCAGCATATCCCCATACAAACCCTCATTTCCAAAAATTCTGACATATATATTCACAGAAGCTTCAAATGGGCTTCTACTATTAAAGAAAATGCATAATAACAATTCACAAATCATTTACAAATAAAAGAACCGATTCAATTTAGCAACAAGGGAGAATTCAAAGATCCTACCCCAATCTTGTTGGAAACCTCCAAATGTGAAAATAAAACCACACACCAAGAGAGGGAGTGAAATCCGGACAGCTGATAAGAGCCACTCCAACAAGTCTTTCTAGAAAATGCCCCAAAAATCCCTCTCAAGAAATCTCCCACAACATTCAATCCCAATTTTCAACCGAAGTCACTTTTGAGTAAAAAGAAAGAAAAAAAGACTAAAAAGCATCTAAAAATGAACTCTACCCTTTTAAAAGTCATTTTTTGGAGCACAATAAAAATAATAGAAATAATGTCTTACAACCTAAAACCCCAAAATATATAATAATTCCAACAAAATCTCCAAATACATTCAACTCATGAAAAATTTAGATTCAATTAATTTAACTATCTATACGCCATATTTGGTGGGAACACAAAATTAACACTTCAAATATTTTAAGTCAACATTATAAATTGAATTACTCAACTGTGAAAATCACAAGAAACTTGACCATGCTCTTCCCCAAGCCATACGAAAAGATATCTCCTACTTATCAATTTATGAACTTAAGGGGCTTTCTAATGAATGGTTCATAAGGCACAACACTTGCTGAAAGTTTTCCAAATGTGGTTGCAAGCAAAGTGGGTTTAACCATGGAGGAAACTCTATAGTTAAGCGTGCTCGAGCTGGAGTAGTACTGCGATGGGTGACCTCTCGAGAAGTGTAAAGAGCCCAACTGGCTCCTTCTGAATTTGATTCCTTCACTTGAATTAATTGCAATATTTTGTTTCAAAGTATTTTGAATGTGCACATTTTAAAACAATTTCTCACAAAATTTAGATAACTTAGCAAAACCAAGCTGAAAATATCTGAATAAACATTATTTATTTTTTAACTCAAATATAAATAAACTCATAAACAATTTATTCTTGAATTGAATGTGTAATGTCCCCATTCTGAGCGAGCATCTGAGTTATTGGATTTAGCCTATTACCGGGTCCTTGTAGGCTAATACTGGTGATTAGAGGACCTTGTTGAGGGTTATGGCTCCGTTTGGTGGGACTTGCTATTTATAGTATGTCAAGAGATGGTTCCAATGAGATCAGGTGAGTTAGAGGAGTTGAATGATGCTCCCCGTTTATATTTTTGGCTTTCGGTTTGGGTTCCAAGAATCTTGGAGGGAGCGTCTATTTTTAGTAAGTCACCTCATCAGGTTCATTCATCATCTTTCTTCATCAGGATCATGCCTGTGCTGTCAGATTTTGATTCTGATGCTTCTTCAGTCATTTTCGCAAGATGGGTGAATTTTGATTATTATTTAATTAAATTGGCTAAGGTTGCTATTTTTATTGGGATTGCATATTGGATACCTTGGTGTTATAGCTCGTTGGAACCAGGTTGAGAAGTTTTAAATCTTGAGTACATAAAACAGGGACCCTATGTGTCAGAATATCATTATATTAATGAAAAGGTCATTTTTGGAGCAATGGGGCAGTTTAAATTAATAAAGTGACTTTATTATATGTCATCTTTAAATTATAACATAAGGTTGCTTTATGAAAAATGAAATTAAAGTAAATTGAAGGAGATGAAGACAAATGAAAATTGAATATTATTAAAGGGGATTCAGATTTCATTTCATTCATTCTATTGTGCATTTGATATTATTGATTTTTGTGAAGAGAAATTTGGAACAAGGGTTTCAAAATTTCAAACTTGGAGAATTGTGAATTCTTCAAAGTTTTTACAAGCATTTGAGGTGTTGAAATAAACATTGAGATTTGCTATAGTGTGGGCTTCATTCAGAAGTTCAATTTGAGCTTACAGGAGAATTTTGAAATTGTACGAGGAAGAGCTAGGATTTGAGTGTTTGGTCTTCATTTTGGAGAGAGCATCGAATTCTTTGGTATATTTACCAAGCTATGATCGAAATTGAAATGGTGTTACAACAAATTGGTCAAAGCTTGCATTTGAATTGAAGCTATACGGATTTTGCCAGCTGTCGTACGGAATTAGCAAAGCCATACATGTTGTATGGTAAAGGTTGAGAAGAATTTGGAATTGGCTGTTGTTTGCTGCAATAGACTTCCTAGTTGATGGTGTCTTTAGCCGCCAATAGCATGGGAGCAAACATTTAAAGCTGATGTCATTGGATAGTTGGTGCGTCTTCATTCTTAGGTGCTGCGTTTGATTCCAAGGGAGTGGCGTCATTTGATTTTGAAACTATTCAATAAAGTGCTGCCTCCTTATTTAATATATGTAATGTTTTTAATAATTTTCAGCCATGTGAATGAATTAATAATGAACTTTGGAATCAAATTTAAATTGTTGTTGGATGTCAAATTATTTTGTTGTTGAAAAATTGCAAAGGTTGTAAATATTTGAAATTCGATAGAAATTTGCAAATAAAGTTCAATTAGAAGCTAGTTGGGCTCATCACAGTGGTATCAGAGCTTTGATCTTGCCAGTCTGGAGGTTATGAGGGTTTAGCTATGGCAGACAGGTTTGTGCCTGGCATGTATTATGTCCGCAGGGGTAGAGCTTCACCCCCGCCAGAAGGAAATGAATAGGGCCCACAGGTTGATCATGCAGGCAACAGGCACAGAGATAATATTGGCAATGATGTTGACAGGGAAGCCGGAGATGCTTTTAGAAAGTTAGCAGAAGGTCAGGATCGTGTTGCAAATGTATTGCAACAGCTTTCAGACACTCTTCAGGATATTGCATTACTAGGTGATCGTGCTAGAGACAGAGGTGCGCGGAGTGTTTCAGTTAGATCACACAGGTCATGAGCAGATAACAGGCGTGATTATAGATCTGACCATACAGCTATTTGTGATAGGCCTCTTCGTCCTACTTTCTTGAGGCCTAAGCTGGATGCAGTTAGTGTAGAGACAGAGCCGACACCATTGGTTGATGACATGGTGGCACACTTTGCAGAGTGGGATGCTCTTCCAGAAGCAATTAAGAGGAGTTTGAATTTTGACAAGTACCTGATACAGAAGAGAGAGAGCATTCCCGAGGCTCTTCTCAGGAGCATGTGTCTATGACAGACTTGCTTGACGACAGTTGCATTGAGTCTCATCATTTCCATGAGACAGGAGCTCATGATCATGGGAATGCTGATGACATGATAGCCACCATTGATGACAGCCCTACTTCAATGGGTAGCAATGAAATTACTAACAATATAGGTTCTGATTTTTATGACAGCGGTCCTATGTTTGAGCCTATTGATGACGTTGATGACAGGGCAAGTGTAGAGGATGTTGTGGAAATCACTATGGGTTTTGACGCACATGATGTGAGTGTTAGTTTTCAGGATTGCATGCTCAAAGAAAGTTCTTCTAATTCTGATTTCTTTGACAGCAGTGAGTCATGTTGGCAGCGGCATGAGATATTAGAGGTTTCACAGGTTGGTGATATTGGCATTGATGACGTGGACACTATCAATGTTATCTATGAGGATGATTCATGCTGCAACGAGTTTGGGATATCATATCAAATATTGGATGATGACTCAGAGTGGTTATTGGGTGATGATAAGACTCAGGACCATAGTTTACATGGACTTATTGCAAAAAGTGAGGATTTTTAGAGACATGAGTCCATGCATGTAGAGCAGATTACACATCATGTCTCTTGCAATTCGCAGTTTTATGGCTCAGATCAGCAGATGGGTGTTGTTCACTTTGTGAACAATCCCTTATTTGATGTGGATGTTGTTATGACTTATGACAACCCGTTGTTTGAGCTCAGTGATGATCCCTTACAAGTGTTGTACGTTGATGATGATGTTTGGGATCCTATTAGTACACCCGGGTATCATGTTGATTTTACAGGAGGCCAGTCAGGCCTAGCTAAGCAGTTTACAAGGGTGTACACACTGAGGAGTGCTTACAGTTTCACTTTTGATCCTTACATTCAGGACATCTACCAATTGCAGAGTTCTTTAGTGCATCCATTTGATGACTAGTATGATGGTTTGGTTAGCATGAAAACTGGGGGCAAGTCCAGTCTGTTGGTTGAGTTACTCTTGTGTGAGTTACTCTCGGTTGAGTTTCTCCCACGTGATGTTCCTGTTGCAGCATCTTCAGTTTGGGTGTTGAGTGTAGTTTTCCAGATGTTGTTGTTTGTACTGTTGATGCTGATGATTTATTCACAGGAGTATGGTGATGACAAGGACATTACCCATAACCATCCTTGGGATCCAGGTGGACTTCTATGTTTTATTTTCTGAGATTGCTTCGGGACAAGCAATTTCAGGGAGGGAGGACTGTAATGTCCCCATTCTGAGTGAGCATTTGAGTTATTGGATTTAGCCTATTACCGAGTCCTTATAGGCTAATATTGGTGATTAGAGGACCTTGTTGAGGGTTATGGCTCCGTTTGGTGGGACTTGCTATTTATAGTAAGTCAAGGGATGGTTCCGATGAGCTCAAGTGAGTTAGAGAAGTTGAATGATGCTCTCCGTTTAAATTTTTGGCTTCCGGTTTGGGCTCCAAGAATTTTGGAGGGAGCGTCTATTTTTAGTAAGTCATCTCATCGGGTTAATTCACCATCTTTCTTCATCAGGATCATGCCTGTGCTGTCAGATTTTGATTATGATGCTTCTTCAGTCATTTTCGCAGGATGGTTGAATTATGATTATTATTTAATTAAATTGGCTAAGGTTGCTATTTTTATTGGGATTGCATATTGGATACCTTGGTGTTATAGCTCGTTGGAACCAGGTTGAGAAGTTTTAAATATTGAGCACATAAAACAGGGACCCTATGTGTCAGAATATCATTATATTAATGAAAAGGTCATTTTTGAAGCAATGGGAGAGTTTAAATTAATAAAGTGACTTTATTATATGTCATCTTTAAATTATAACATAAAGTTGCTTTATGAGAAATGAAATTAAAGTAAATTAAAGGAGATGAAGACAAATGAAAATTGAATATTATTAAAGGGGATTCAGATTTCATTTCATTCATTCTATTGTGCATTTGATATTATTGATTTGTGTGAAGAGAAATTTGGAACAAGGGTTTCAAAATTTCAGACTTGGAGAATTGTGAATTCTTCAAAGTTTTTACAAGCATTTGAGGTGTTGAAATAAACATTGAGATTTGCTACAGTGTGGGCTTCATTCAGAAGTTCAATTTGAGCTTACAAGAGAATTTTGAAATTGTATGAGGAAGAGTTAGGGTTTGAGTGTTTGGTCTTCAATTTTGGAGAGAGCATCGAATTCTTTGCTATATTTACCAAGCTATGATCGAAATTGAAATGGTGTTACAACAAATTGGTCAAAGCTTGCATTTGAATTGAAGTTGTACGGATTTTGCCAGCTGTCGTAGGGAATTAGCAGGGCCATACATGCTGTACAATAAAGGTTGAGAAGAATTTGGAATTGGCTGTTGTTTGCTGCAGTATAGACTTCTTGGTTGATGGTGTCTTTAGCCGCCAATAGCATGGGAGAGAACATTTAAAGCTGGTGTCATTGGATAGTTGTTGCGTCTTCATTCTTAGGTGCTGCGTTTGATTCCAAGGGAGTGGCGTCATTTGATTTTGAAACTATTCAATAAGGTGCTGCCTCCTTATTTAATATATGTAATGTTTTTAATAATTTTCAGCCATGTGAATGAATCAATAATGAACTTTGGAATCAGATTTAAATTGTTGTTGGATGTCAAATTATTTTGTTGTTGAAAAATTGCAAAGGTTATAAATATTTGAAATTCGATAGAAATTTGCAAATAAAATTCAATTAGAAGCTAGTTGGCAACTAAGAGCCAATTGGGCTCATCACAGAATGGCACCTGGCAGTTATGAGCGCTTATCAACTTGTATTGTCTTTCTTGTATACTTAATGCAGCCTTGTATTTAATGATGAATTCCCACTTTGAAGACTCACGGCTCCTTATTGCTCACGTAACCAAGCTGGAAACTCACGCTAGCCTGTAGAGAGCTGAAACGACTCCCTTAGAGGAGTCACTGATGAAGGGTGCTCCCCTTAATACCACAAACACATAACATAAACAGAGAAACAACAACAATATGCAAGAACAGAAAATTGGCTTCTTATTATCTCCACAAATGTAGAATTACAAACTTTCAGAATTACAATATGCAAAGCCACATGGGCATTCCCTTACAATATTTTGTAGGACAAAACCTCGAATCAATACCCAGATCTACTACCCAGAACTGCCCTAGACAACACTATGGGCCTTCTTTATATAGACATTTTTCCACCGCCCGAGAATGTTCTAGAAATTTAGCCCTAAGGGCCGACCAAACTTAGAATTATTTTATTTTTCAATTTATTACATCAAAGTCGGCTCAAAATAACTTTTGAAACCCGAACATAAATTTTGAAGGAAAATCATTTTCCGCCATTTTAGGTGGCCCGACTTTGGAAACGCCACGAAATGCTCCACAGGCTTGACCTGCGCAAGCGCCTGTCACCGAAATTTTCGACCTCATCCGGAGCCTCTAAAGCTTTCAAAACTGAGTTCAAAGTTTCTGTACCCTACTGCCAATACCGAAAATCTTCAATATCTTCAAAACTAGACCTGATCTAGCTATGAAACTTTGCTGGCAGGCTGATATGACTGAGATGAACCTCCACATGTAAAAATAGAACATTCCGAGATTTATGGCCAACTTACTAGAAAATAGCAAGTTCCCATAAATAGAAGCTCTACCCAAGATAGCCCTTATTGAATACAAAAACAGAAATATTTTTGGGTGATGCAAGATTGCTCTTACACCCAGGATGCTCCTGCATCAGACACTCGGGGTAATTTGAGAAGTGACCCTGTCATGTCTCAGGTGTGTAGAGGAAAACCAAGGCGGTTAACCTCCTCCTTTGTTAGCCACGATGAATCTTCAATAGGTCGTCCTTTCCACTTGACCAGATATTCTTCATATGTCCTGTTCCTTGTGCTTCTGCCAACACGACTATCCAGTATATCCTCAATCTCTTTGGTATTTGAACTAGTTGCTAGAATACTCCACTGTGCTACTGTAACCTCATCTTCAACACCTCCCTCATGATACTCTATCAAATCTGAAACGTTAAACACTGGTGAAATATTCAGCTCAGTAGGCAATTCTACCTCATGCATTTCCTGAATCATGCTTCTTCAATATTTTACATGGTTCAAACTTCTTCATTTTCAATTTGTTATATGTACCAATTGGAAATCTTTCCTTCCGCAAATGAACCATGACTTCATCTCCATCTTGAAATTCCTTATGCCTCTTTTTCTCATCTGTCTTAGCCTTATACTATGCATTCATCTTGGTCATGTGCTTCCTCACCTCCTCATGGATGTTCTTCAAGTGTTCTGCGAAATCCTCAGCTTCAGCACTGCTTATTTCTCCTTTATCTATCTTTCTCAACTCAGATGCATTTCTTGGACTACTCCCATATACAATCTGGAATGGTGATTTACCAGTGCTCTTGTTGACAGAATTATTGTATGCAAATTCTGCGTGTGGTAAAATCAAATCCCATCTTGTTGGCTTATCTCCAACCAAACATCTCAGCAAATTTTCCAAACTCCTATTCACCACATTGTTTGTCCATCAGTCTGTGGATGATGTGATGAATTGAACTTCAAATCTGCCTTCAACTTCTTCCACAATGTACGCCAGAAATATCCAACGAACTTAGTGTCTGTATCTGAAACTATGGTCTTTGGCAAACCATGTAGTTTCACTACTTTTCTGAAAAACAATTCTGCTATATGAACAACATCATTAGTCTTCTTGCAGGGAATGAAATGTGCCATCTTCGAAAATCTATCAACCACCACAAAAATTGAATCATGTCCCCGCCGTGTCCTTGGTAAACCAAGAACAAAGTCCATACTGATATCCTCCCAAGGCTTCTCTGGTACAGGTAATGGCTGATACAACCCTGTATTTTGCTTCACTCCCTTCGCCATCTGACATACTCTACAACTCTGTACAAAATTCTTGACATCTTGCTGCAACTGCGGCCAATAATAATTTTCACTAACCAAAGTAAGGGTTTTATCTCTACCAAAATGTCCAGCCAATCCTCCGCTATGCTTCTCCTTGATGAGATTCTCCCTCATAGAGCTTTGTGGAATGCACAACTGACTCCCTCTGAATAGCATATCATCCTGGATGATAAAATCTAGCCATTTCGTCCTGTCTAGAGTAACAGGTTCTTTACAAGCTTCCAAGCTTCACCAAAATCAGGATCCTCTGGATACAAATTCTTGAGTTCCTTGAACCCAACCACCTCAATCTGCATCTCTGTCAGCAATAGTTACCTTCTGCTAAGCACATCTGCAACCCTATTAGACTTTCCACTTCTGTGTTTCAAAACACATGTATAACTCTGCAAAAACTCAACCCATTTCAAATGCCTTTGATTCAACTTTCCTTGACTATTCAAATATTGCAAAGCTTGATGATCAATATACAAAACAAACTCTTTAGGAAGCAGATAGTGTCTCCACTTTTTCAATGCCTGAACTATAGCATAAAATTCCTGATCATAAACAGAATATTTTCTCTTGGCATCATTTAACTTCTGTCATGTCCCCATTTTTCTAGAATAGAATTTAATAATAGATAATAAAAATAAATTAATTAATAAATAAATAAAATTATAATATAATTTATTATTAAATTAACTATAAATAATATAATATAATATTATACATATAAACGAATGTAGTAATATTATTATATTACATAATATAATACAATATGAAATATAATCATATAATAATGGAAATATATTTAATATTATCATAAATAAATATTATATAATATAAGTATTATATACTTTAATTGATTAATAAAGATTGATGATATATATATATATATATATATATATCATATAATAGTAATATAAAATATAATATAAAACAATAAAATATGATATATAATAACAAGTATTGAAGCTTGTCACTAATATCAAAGGAAACGGATTAGTGGAATTTTCGGTGGGTCAAAGGACCAAAGATTATACTAATCGAAGGGTCATTTATTTATCTATCAATGAAACAGAATTATCAATATAAATATCATCCACAATATATATAGTGAACCATCGTTAATGATAGAATTAAAGTATCACGTTAGAGTTATAAACGTAGCTGCCAACCTAGGACATTTAAATTGAACAAGCATAATAAAACATTAATTGCATCATCGTCAAGGAAGTATAACGTTAACTAATGACATATTAGTTATTCATTAGGAGTGCGATTAGAATCATTATGAAACGAGTCAATAATGAAAGGAAGCAACGCATTGTTTTCAAAAGATGCCATTCGAAAGATGCAATATATTTTCAATATCATCGAGCAGTATATATAGGGGGAGGATATACGGATAGAAGCAGGAGGAGGAGGGCAGAATACAGTGGGAGGAATCGGCACAGTCAACATTAGCAGAGGGGATCACGGACAGCAAAGAAATAGACAATACAGTTAGCAAAACTCATAGACAATACAGTCAGCAAAGAAATAGACTCATTAACGCTTTGCGATAGACACTGTAGTTTGCAGAGATAGTTTTGGGGGCTTTGTATTGAGTGAGATATAACAAAATATATTGGATTCATATGGTGATCACGTACAGAGAGTCACTGAAGATTAGTAGCGAGACATACGATCCCAAAATGATTGATATTAAGTACATTCAGCACAAGGAGATCTTAATATTATCAGTCGTATAATTGAGGAGTATTCACTTAGAAATATATTGTTTGAGAAAGGCAACAATAAGAGTTTGGCAGAATCGAAGGATAAATAATAAGTAACAATTACGTATTTATCAAATATTGTGGTCTTAAATCAAGATAGGACTACACAAAAGTTTGTTATCAAGAGGGGACATTACAGTTTGTCTAATGTTGACACTAGAAGATACAATTTATAACAGTTAAACAAAAGGGTGTGATTGAATAATAATAAAATAACATAAATCTTGAATAGGAAAGAGTTACCTAATTAATCATTGTTATGAAATAATAGAGTTATAAGTCATGACACATCTTTTGAAGTACAACCTATCACTTCAATATCTCAAGAGTATAATTTTGGGTAATTGAAGTAATTTTTCCAATAATCCAAGCTACCGTAATCAAGGGACATTACAACTTCTCACTGAAATAAGCAATAGGTTTACCTTCTTGGCTCATAACAGCTCCTATTGCAATACCACTAGCATCACAGTCTACTTGAAACACCTTATTAAAATCTGGAAGTGCTAAAACAGGCTATTCTGTAACTTTTTGTTTCAACAATTGAAAACTCTTTTCTGCTCCATTAGTCCACTTAAACTCTTTTCTATCCCCTCTCATTGTTTTAGTCAAGGGACCACAAATACTGCTAAAATTTCTGATAAATTTTTTGTAAAAACTAGCTAGACCATGAAAAGATCTTACCTCAGTAGCACTCCTTGGAGTAGGCCATTCAAGGATAGCCTGTACTTTCTCTGGGTCCATTTTTAGACCTTCTGTTGAAACTACAAATCCCAAATACACTAACTCTTTCTTCACAAAACTGCACTTCTTCAAATTAATCAACAATTTCTCATCTCTCAGCTTCTCAAACACCATACGAATATGCATCATATGTTCTTTCAATGTCTTGCTAAAGATCAAAATATCATCTAGGTAAACAATGACAAACTTACCCAGAAATTCTTTCAGAACCTCATTCATGAGCCGCATGAAAGTGCTCGGTGCATTGGTTAGCCCAAAAGGCATGACTAACCACTCATACAGTCCTTCCTTTGTCTTGAAGGCAGTCTTCCATTCATCTCCTTTTCTGATCCGAATCTGGTGATATCCACTCTTCAGATCTATCTTTGAGAAATACACAGCTCCACTCAAACAATCCATAATATCATCCATTCGTGGCAATGGAAACTTATACTTGATTGTGATCTTGTTTATTGCTCTGGAATCTGTACACATCCTCCATTCTCCATTCTTTTTTGGTGCTAATACTGTTGGTACAGCACATGGACTCAGGCTCTCCCGAATCAATCCCTTCTGTAACAACTCATGTACTTGTCTATTCAACTCTTCACTTTCTGTTGGTGTCATTCTGTGTGCTGCCTTGTTTGGCAAACTGGCTCCTGGAATCAAATCCATCTGATGACTGATCTTCCTTACCGGTGGTAATCCATCAGGTACATTATCAGATACAATATCCTGAAACTCATTCAACAAATCTGCAACCTCTATAGGTACATCCTCTAGTTCGTCTTTACCAACTTTTGGAATTAAAGCAAAACACACATGCTCATGCCTCATACCATCTAGGAATTTTCTTCCATCAACAAATGTTATTCTTGCATTGCCGCATACCTTTTCTTCGGTCTCCTTCAATGGCTTTAGCTTATGTCGCACTCCATCCTTTGTCAGGGAATAGGTATTCGCACGACCATTGTGTACAACACATCTGTCAAATTGCCACGGTCTACCCAACAACATATGACATGCATCCATAGATATGATATCACATAGTACCTCATCTTGGTACCCGTCGATCTTGAACTTTACCAAGCACTGTTCACTGACCATGACCTTGTGGTCATCCTGCACCCAGGCAATCCGATATGGATGTGGGTGTTTCTATCTCTTGAGCTTCAACTTTGTCACCATCTCTTCTGACACCAAATTGTCAGTGCTGCCACTATCAATAATCACATCACAGCATTTGCCCTCACACTTGCATCGAGTGCGAAACAGGCTCCTCCTTTGTTCAGGTTCATTCTCACCACTCAGCAAGACTCTTTTGTTGATCAATGTCTCTCCTCTTTCAGCATCTTCAGAATTTGAGGATCTGGCATCTTCATCTACATGTGCCACTCTGGCTTGGCCTTCATTCCTCCTATCCGTCCTTCCTTGGCGTTGAGGACATTCAAATGCCCTATGACCTTCTCCACAGTGAAAACATGTTCCACGGAAGCCTCCTCTTCCTGAATCTTGTCCTCTTCCTCTTCCTCTCTGATCTCTATTGTTCTGATCTTGGAAATGATTGGAATTGTTTCCTCTCTGATTTTGACTGCTACTGGCCTCATCCTTCTTTTTCGGATCTTCATTTCGGCCTCCATATGACCGTCCACCAGATCGTCCACCTCGACCTCTTCAATTTTGTCTGCTCTCAAACTTCTTGTTCAACTTTTCCTCTACTTTTAGGGCAAACTGGTATGCCTCTTCAATACCGTTCATTCGAACCAGATTCAGCTCCTCTTGAATGCTGGGCCTCAACCCATTAAGGTAACGAGCAACTTTCGCCTTATCAGTTTCCGCATGGCCTGTTCTGATGAGGATTTGATAGAACTCCTCTGTATACTCTTGAACAGATTGTCCCGCTTGCTTCAAACTTTGCATTTTCTTCAATAGGTCAAGCTCATAATCAACAGGGATGATCTGTCGCTTCAATTTATCCACCATCCAATCCCATCTTGTGATTTTATCTTTCTCTCTTCTATTTCGCTCCAATTGAATCTCTTGCCACCAGATCTTCACATGACCTTTCAGTTTGGCCTTCGTGAATTTGACCCTATCAGGATCCTCAATATCTTCATACTCAAAATATTCTTCACATTCATTGATCCAGTCGATCAATTCTTCTGGGTTAAGATTTCCTAAAAATGCAGGAACCTCAATCTTAGGTCTTTTTCCGATCTTGGAAATGGCTCAAAAAAGTCTTTCTTCCTTTTGGTTCACAACTTCGACTTCTCCTTGATCTTCTTCTTCGGCTTCATCCTCGCTTTCGTCTCTGACATTAAGATTCATTCCTCTGCGAATCTCCTCTTGCAATGCTCGCACTTGTCTTTGGAGCGCTCTAACCTCAGGTGTTAGAACACCAACTCTTCCGCCACGTTCCCTTCGTGGAGGCATTTTTGCAATGCACGCTAAAACCCTAACCACGGTCCTGGTGCAAACTGCCTCACAGTCGGCAATCTATTTACACAGAAACCCTATCCCACGATCCTGGTGCAAACTACCTCACAATCGGCGATCTGTTTACACACTCGAGAACTCCTACTCTGATACCACTTGATGAAGGGTGCTCCCCTTAATACCACAAACACATAACATAAACAGAGAAACAACAACAATATGCAAGAACAGAAAATTGGCTTTTTATTATTTCCACAAATGTGGAATTACAAACTTTCAGAATTACAATATGCAAAGCCACATGGGCATTCCCTTACAATATTCTGTAGGACAAGGCCTCGAATCAATACCCAGAACTGCCCTAGACAACACTACGGGCCTTCTTTATATAGGCATTTTTCCACCGCCTGAGAAGGTTCCAGAAATTTAGCCCTAAGGGCCGACCAAACTTAGAATTATTTTATTTTTCAATTTATTACATCAAAGTCGGCTCAAAATAACTTTTGAAACCCGAACAAAAATTTTGAAGGAAAATTATTTTCCGCCATTTCAGGTGGCCCGACTTTCAGAGACCATAAGTCATCACCAGTTGACCCGATTGACTATTATAACCCCATTTCGGAAATGCCACGAAGCGCTCTATAGGCTTGACTCGCGCAAGCACCCGTCACCCAAGTTTTCAACCTCATCCGGGGCCTCTAAAGCCTTCAAAACTGAGTTCAAAGTTTCTGTACCCTGCTGCCAATACCGAAAATCTTCAATATGTTCAAAACTAGATCTGATCTAGCCATGAAACTTTGTTGGCAGGCTGATATGACTGAGATGAACCTCCACATGTAAAAATAGAACATTCTGAGATTTATGACCAACTTACTAAAAAATAGCAAGGTCCCATAAATAGAAGCTCTACACAAGATAGCCCTTATTAAATACAAAAACAAAAATATTTTTGGGTGATGCAAGATTGCTCTTACACCCAGGATGCTCCTGCATTAGTCATTCAAGCTGGGAAAAAGGTGACGCAGGCAGCTAAAGCCACCTGCACCACTACTGAACCTTCATGCAGCCCTCTTGTTTATTATGCAATCACCTTGCATTAATTCGTAGCCTCTTTCCTATAAATCGCAGCATAGAAACCATTCAATGTTTCTTAAATTAAATAATTTCGAACCTCCAATTTGCTCTTGAATGGGAACAAGGACAATACAACAGCCTTCTCTTCAATTCTCTTAAACCTCTGGATGAAAGAAAATCGAACCTCGATAAGAACAGTTGAATAACACTTGCAAATGGAGAACTCCTCACAATTCAGTATACTTCAGCACTAAATTGTAATTCCAGAACCAGAATTGAATTTTCAGTATGTCAACAGCAAAATTCACCATTAATCTGTAATGATTCAGATTGCAAAATGAGGAATCAGTGCTCAAAGCCTAGCCACTTACTTCTCTCTCCAATTTTATAAAAAATGCTCAAGTCATGAATCAATTTTGATTTTTCTTCAAGGCTCTTTTAAAAGCATTAAAAAGAGTGTGGCTTCTTACACACACTTCTCACTAAAGAGGCTTCTCGTTCACAATTCAAAATTAGAACATAAAGCTAAGTTATTTATTAAGTTCAACTTAATAAACAACTTAAATATCATTAAACCATATTAAATGCTCTAAAAAACATCCAGCTGCTCACACCTCAGAACTGTCTTAACTGACTAGCTAAAAATATCCACTGCCCAAAATAGATTTACTAAAAATAGTAAATCTGTCACAAAGACCCTCAAAACACACTGTCAGCTCAGGAGGGTCGTGATGATGAACTGACCATGCTCAGCTACAGGAACCTACTAAAATGGGGACATTACAGGAAGTCCCAGTGCTTCACCTTTGTGAGAATCACGTATATGCAATGAGTGCTAAGTGTTCCTTTTATTCTCATGAGAGATGGGTTCATGTGAACCACTTCTCATGAAACATGGGTCAATGAGTTTGACTCAAAAAACTACACAGTTGAATCCTAATAGAAATATCACAATTTGACTTGTTGTGGAAAATATCTCCTACCTATCAATTGATGAGCTTAAAGGGCTTTCTAATGAATGGTTCATAAGGCACAACACTTGTTGAAGGTTTTGCAAATGGGGTTGCAAGTAAAGTGGGTTTAACCATGGAGGAAACTATGTAGTTAAGTGTGCTTGAGTTGGAGTAGTACTAGGATGGGTGACCTCCCAGGAAGTCCCGGTGCTTCACCTCTGTGAGCATCACCTAGATGCAATGAGTGCTAAGTGTTCCATTTATTCTCATGAGAGATGGGTTCATGTGAACCACTACTTATGAAACATGGGTCAATGAGTTTGACTCAAAAAACTACACAATTGAATCCTGATAGCAATATCACAATTTGACTTGTGGAAAATATCGCCTACTTATCAATTGATGAGCTTAAGGAGCTTTCTAATGAATGGTTCATAAGGCACGACTCTTGCTAAAGGTTTTGCAAATGGCGTTGCAAGTAGGGTGAGTTTAACCATGGAGGAAACTTTGTAGTTAAGCGTGCTCGAGTTGAAGTAGTACTAGAATGAGTGACCTCCCGAGTAGTCCCAGTGCTTCACCTCTGTGAGCATCACCTAGATGCAATGAGTGCTAAGTGTTCCATTTATTCTCATGAGAGATGGGTTCATGTGAACCACTACTCATGAAACATGGGTCAACAAGTTTGACTCAAAAAACTACACAATTGAATCTTGATAGCAATATCACAATGACTCTTACCAAAATAATAAAATCCAATATAATTAAAATATCCAAACAACTTATCGGCAACAATAATAATAGCAATATAACGACTGATGACACTAGCCAATGACTAATATGGATGGATAAACACACACAAGCCTTAGTCGCTGGTCTCATCACATTATGCAAGGGTAGTCGAATGTTACCACGTGATAACTAGTAGGTAAGCATAGGAAACACAATGATTGTTGGCCAAGAGCAAGGACGGCAGTTAGGCTAAGGAACATGATTTTGGCCATATGGCTATCTCCAATTACCACTGTCAGGGATATAATAGGCACGCTCAAACCTATGAAGCTAGGTGGAGTCGATGCTTGGTACCTGTCATCACTCAAATGTCAGATGTCAAGTGTATGAGATCGTATATAAATAAATAGCCGAAGCACATACAATGCTATTTAAATAACATTAATCAGTGAAAGGGAACTTTAGCGACCTAATCATTCAATGAATGTTACAACACCGCCTCTTCTCACATAGAATTCTTATTTAGAACATTGCATCAATGCTCTTGTCTATCAACTACATCATATAATCATTTATTTAACATTAAATATTAGAAGTTATCATTAAATGTCATGAATCCCATTAATCGACATTTAGACATTACAATTACAAGTTTATCTAAACTACACACTTACCATCATCAATCATCAATGAATTGCACCATATATTATCAAGATCATTAACTGTGATAACATCATTTAATCAATATTACTAAGGATAAAATAAATCTCCAGAACATATTACTAGCAACACATGATAAATCATAGTAGAACACTTGGAATTATTGACACAATATCACACTCATCATGAAACAATCAATAATGCAAAAGCCAAAAATCATCTATATATGTGAATATATCCAGACATCATCATATAACATCATGGCACATACGCTAAGAATCATGATGCATATATGATCATCAGTCACCCAAGTATAAACCACCAACCACATCAGCAGTGATACACACGTCCAAAAGAATATAACTATAAATGGGTTCATCTCACAAATGCCAATGCAAAAGAATAGTATATGAATACTCACAAGTGAAATATAATAGAGTCTAGCTCAGATCAAAATAAATAGTGACATATTGCAATCAGAAGAGGCACTACAAGACAAATAGCCATATATGGTGGTACCTCCATGGGAAATGTTATACTTTCCTCCAGTAGGTTGCAATCAAAATTCTGTCAAAGTAAGAACTTTTAAGTTTTAAACATTGTTACCATTCTTTTACATTTTTTTATTTTAAAGTGTATTAACTTTCTCCCCAGTTTCAACAAGTTGTGATTTTTTTGGTTGAGCAGAATTCGAGTCCATGCTCCTTTATCCACTTGATGAAGTGTAACCAATTAGCTGCAAAAAAACAGAAGATTAGGACTCAATCCATTTTGATTTGCATCACCTATCGCATAAGGAAGTTGAGTACAAGGGGCAGCAAAGAATTAGTATAAAACCAGTAAGTGTGCCAACTTGGATGCATTTGTTGCAGAGTTTACCGAAGTCATTGTAGATGATGTAAGGCCCCTACACATGATGTGCCTACTGATGATTTAGATCTAGATGTTTTCATTGGAGGGAAAGATACTTTTTTTATTGTAGTTTGATTTGCATCTCCAATCACATAAGGAAGTTGAGTACAAGGGGCAGCAAAGAATTAGTATATAGTCAATAAGTGTGTCAACTTGGATGCATTTGTTGTACAGTTTTACGAAATCATTTTAGATGATATAAGGCCCCTACACATGATGTACCTAGTGATGATTTAGATCTAGATGCTTTCATTGGAGAGATACCAATTTTTTATTGCAGTTTGTATTAACTATTTAGTATTATTCTTTATTCTTTTCAAATTTTGTAATGATATGACATATACAATATCACGTTGAATTATTACATATTATTTTACCATATTGAGTATATTAATATCAAATATCAAATTCAACTTTTAATCTTTACAGCCTTTACTCGAAAAAAACCAACATGCCAGCATATCTGAACTCTAATCTTTTTCCGATACTAGAACAGACAACTTAGGATATTACTAGTGATTACCTGCCCATGACAAAACTAGATTCAGTGTGAGGTAATTTTCCAAAGAAGTGGGTGAAGATGCCGAGAAACCAATTTTGAGATAATTTGTAGACCATGTTAAAAGGTGATTGGCCTGAAAATTTGAAACTTGCCACTCTTGGGAGGTTTGAAATGACAACCAATGTGGTTATATTGATATTTCCAAGCATAGTAATATAGTCCAGACCAGATTTTTCCATGATTTGCAGTAAACGATTTTTGATAATCTGAGAAATAATAAACGTTCATAGAAAAGCCATGTGAACCAGAAGCTTTATCATGTAAAAGGGAGGAAACAGTATCCCTAAATTCCCCTTTGGTTATAAATTTAGTTCATGATTTGCAGATTTGATGATTCTATTTGGTATATTCACCAATGCAATTTTGACTTATTGATCTATCCTCAGCTGTTTCAGCTAGGATGTGTAAAGAATGTGATATCCTCTGCTGAAATTTAACAGGTTTGTACACAATGGAAATCAATTATTTGCAGGTGGATTTAGGATAGTGTATTATACTGTTGGAGTTTAGAACAGATTTATTAGAAAATTTATCATTATCTCACCAACCTTGATCCAACTGATACCAGGCCTGGGCCATCTGGAACCAATTAATTTCTTGCTTTTCTTGGTGTGGGAAAATATTAGCAATCAACATCTGTTCATTGTATCCATGCTGCTGATTATACTGTCTCTGATCTTACTTGGATAAATTTGTATATATGTGATCAATGTAATGCTTAATCTATTTTTGATCTCAGAATTTCCAGTTTTTCTGTTATTTTTCTGTTGTGGTTTATATACATACATGTCTGTATGTATATGAATATGTATTTGTGTGTCTACATGCTCATACATGTACCTATATTAGAGATGTTTCCTTGACCATCAAACAAAAATAATCTTACTGTCATCAAGTCCCATTGGTAAGTGCTACTGATATGCTATATTTATTAACATCAATTCAATTTATAACATATACTTTTGAACATGAAATTAATTGGTTTCTTGGAATTCCTATTGCAGCTCTCCAATATGGCCACAAATTATTGCAAATGTTTTTGGACAAACTGTGGAGGTCCTTGAAGAAGCGCAGGTGTGGAACACAGAGAATGACCATATGGTTTTTCACAAACTAAGTGAATGAACTCTATTTGTTGATTTAAATGCAAGCACAAGTAAGGGTCAATTATGTAGAGGAGTGAATGTACCTAACTATTGGAAATTTTGGCTTCAATCTGTAATCCAAAGCAATCTGATTATATATATATATATATATATATATATATAGCCTTTCGATTTGAGGGGATTTGTGTGTTTACCATCCCCAATGATCGAGCTCACATAGGGGGCTATCCCTAGGCTGCTTCTACAAAGTGGAACACATTTGATGGCATTGCCCATTGAGGAGGATGAATGGGGTCGTCTTGCCATTTGTGTGGTGACTTGAGGACATCCAAGTGTCCCTTGGTTGTCTTGGTGATGACAAGACATCCCTGACATGTAGAAAAGTAATTTTAACCTCCTTTTAAAAAAGAAAAAGAAAAAGATATAACCCAAATCTTTAACCTAAAAGGTGGACCTACCAAAGGCCTCATACATTCAGCATGTCTCCAACAAGGGTCTCTTCTAACTGGGGTTTGGTACATTGTGATAAAGACAATTTGAAAATCTCAGAGACTGCTGCAATAACATATAAATAGAAAAAAATTAACATTTGTGATCTTAGTTGCCGATTCAGGTTCGGGGATGGATTTGGGTTCGAGAATCCGGTTTGTGGATTCGTGAAAAAAAAAATGTCCCGTTTTGGATTCATAAGGATTCATGAGTATATATATATATATATATATATATAAATATATATATATATGCATTATATATCCAAAAATATAAGAGAAATATACATAATTCTAAAACTAAATCATTTCATACTATGAATCTATGATGCTTGATCTTTGATCAATGCCAAATGTCAAAGATAAACATTAAAAATTCAAATAGCATACTTGATCATGATTTATGATTCTATATTGACGATTCTAAAGAAAATCAGCACATTGAATTACTGAATTACAAAATGACAATTCAAAATATTGTTCATTAAAGTTTGAAACATGATTCAATGTTCAATGGTTCATCAATCATGAAAGACTAAAGTTTTCATTTCATCAAAGTTTCAAACATCAAATGGATTATCAAAAAAATTTGGATCAATGGGGTCTCCAGTAGCTGCAAGTGGTTGATCAAAATCATCATTAATGGAACCCAAATAAGTTCCACTAGCACTAGAGAGTATTGTCTCATCATCATCATCATCATCCACATCAGCCAAAGTGGCTCTAGCAAGATCCCGAATGCTCATATCTAGGTCAACAGACTGAGGTGCTACATCCCAAAGCTTCTCTGGCCCCTTCTTGTACTTTGGATCCTTCCGTGACAGGAGACACAAGTTGTTGTGAATATACACCAAATCTTCTGCTTCTTTTTGCAGCCAACTGGTTACACTTGACTGAGTGGATAAAGGAGTAAGTACTCCAATTCCGCTCAGCGGCAAAAGAGCTTGCAACCTAGAGAGAAAACTAACAAAACTAAAAAAAATACAAGATAAATTCAAGAGTGTTAAGTATTAAATTCTACAATGCAAGTGACAAAAAAAAAGAAAAAAAAAAGTTAAAACTTAAAAACTTGTGATAGAATCTTAATCGCAAGAGGTTGGAGGTATAGATAATCTTGCCCGTGAAGGTACCACCATGTAATAGCATCCATTTTTCTTTGGTCATTGATAGCAGTAGGGTGGAGATCTCTTCCTGAGATAAATGATCCAAATTCTCTCCTAACATGTACCCCAATATCTAGATCGCAGAAGATTTTATCAAATGCCTTCTTATACCCATTGGCAACCTTAGCATCTCTATATGGTGCCACTCTACCTGGAACAGCAATTATTTCTGCGCTATAGTACCTGGGAGAAAGAGCATATGCTAGGAGGTGCAAAGGTGTGGTCATCTTGTTCCAACGATGAAGAACCATTGCTTCCACCTTTTTGTATAAGGTGTCCTTAGGATCATTCTCTCTCCTATGTATGACCTAGGATATCAAATGATGTTCATGTAAGTTATCTTGATGTAAGTTATCATTATGTCAATTTTGAATTTAAATAACTCTCAATAAACAAAGATAAAGGAATATATTAAATTTATAACGTACCATTTTTATCTTCTCCAACATTGTGTCCATGCTATCATAGATATCCCCCAAGCATGGTTCATCAGTGTCGGCAAATCAAAGCATAGACATGATGGGATTAATGAATTCCAACACATACTCCACATGAGTCCACCAATCATCATCTAATACCAATGCCTTCACCTTTTAGGTCCTCACTGTATTGGACTACTTCCAGATGCTCAATTGGTTACTAATAACCATTTGTGATAAGGGCTCCTTCACCTTGACAAGACATCTCAACACAATTGTGTGAGAGGCAAACTGGGTTTCAGCCACCTAAAACATGCTAGTAGAAAGTTAAAACATGACATAAAAATTATAAAATGATAAATGAAACTAAATAAATTAGAAATTAAATTTTAAAATTTACCTTCAACAATTTCAATTTTGAGTAAGTTCTAAAAATTGCTTGTGACATATGGTGATTTGTCACAAACATTTGAATCTCCTCACCCTCCTCATACACCTGTTTCACCCATTCTATTTTGGTGCCAATTGCCTTCATCACTAGATTGAGAGAATGGACGGTGCACGGTGTCCAAAAGATGTGATCATATCTAGCCTCTACCAAAGCACCTGCAGCCTTGCAAACTTTTGCATTGTCCATAATTACTTGGACAACATTGTGATGACCCACGAACTCTATGGAATCAATGAGAATCTAGGCAATGAACTCTACATTTTTTACTTCACCTTCACAGTCGACCGCCTTCAAAAACATTGACCCCTTGGGGGATATAGCAATTACATTAATTTAAGGACGGTTTTTGCAATCTTTCCATCCATTTGAAACAGTAGACACACCCGTTTGAACCCAAGAATCTCTTATTAGTTTTAGTTGGGTCTCTACATTTTTTGTCTCATTTTGTAATATGGTGGTGCGCAACTTTTCATATCTAGGGCCACGGTAACCAGAAGGTGCTTCATTTATTCCTTCAGACATCTCCCTAAAATAAGGTGATCTCACAAAGTTGAATGGAACACCATTTGCAAAGAGGCAACGTCCAACTTTGAGATCAGCAATATCTCTTAACTCATTTTGAAATGCCCTATCTAATGGGCCTCTCTTGCGGGGGGTGTTTTGTGGTTGTTCTACATCTTCATCCCTAGAAGGCATAGGCAAGAATGGATGTGATCTAGAGCTTAGTTGAGTGGGTGGCAGCATTGTTTTCTATTTCCCCATATAAGCACCTTGTTTCCCTTTGGCAACTATTCTGTCAACTTCTTGTTCTTTTACCAAAGCTGTTATTTGTGCAGCTCGCAATCCCTTCTTATCTCCCCCCTCACACATGTCAATCCCTTGATCCCCAGGGCCTAAAAGATGAAATTTAACTCGGGAGTAGGAGCTTCTATATTGTGTTTTGCAAAAATTACATTTCCATACATACCCCCCACCTCCAGTACATTGAGAAATTCTTGTGGTGTGTCTCCATAAAGGAGACCCTTTATCAATTTTAAATTTTTGAGATCCCTCCCCACCCACTGAGCCTTGACTACTCATTGTTGCAATCTATAACAAAAATGAAAAAAAAATACTTCAAAACTTATACAAAAACTTGAAAAAAATTTGTTTATTTTCAAAACTTGAAATAATCTATCAAAAAACTAGAGAATATGGTTCAAATGCATACCTTAATCACTCAAATCTGCTTCTTGGAAGGTATTTGGCACTCCACAATCGATCTCCTTCGAATACAATCACCTCACTTCAAGCTTGCAAGAATGAGAGAGCAAAATGAGAAATGAAATGTGTTTGGAGACTCATAAGAAGGGTCGTTTTAGGGTTATAAGAAAAAAAAACAATATAAAAATGTGTTTTTATTAAAGTCTTTGTTTGACCTTTTGGTCTCTTGGACCTACGGGTCCTTGAGGACTCGCACGGGATCCGCATGGATCTGCCCGGATCCTCCCGGGTCCGTGCCGGATCCGGGTAGGGTCCGTGCACGGACCTGTGGATCCATCTAGATCCGTGAGCTCGCAGATCTAGACGGATCCATAGGTTCGTGCACGGACCCTACCCAGATCTGACACGGACCGGTTCGTGAATCCGGACCCGAACCCAAATCCAACCCTAAATGCACGAATCTGGCAACTAAGTTTGTGATTCATAATTAAACTAATGTAAAAAAAAGTACAGTTTCCAAATATTTAATTAGATATTTTTACTGAAAGATTTATGGTTTGTGAATCTTTGATCTGCTAAAATAAAATAGAGAAAAGACAGGAATTGTAAAAGAAAAATGAACAAAATACAAACCCTCTTAAATCTAGCTTGAAATCAATAGAAAGCTCTGTCCAATCCTTCACAATAACCTCTAGACGCACCAAAAGTAGCTGCCCAAATGTGATTCAACGATAAAAATATGTTCTTACTCCTTCCCGGTTTCCCTACAACACAATCCAAATTTGGCTCACAAATCTCTTCTCCTTTTCCTTTGGCTTGAAAATAAATGCTGTTACTTCTAGGTGGAGGAAATATAAAACAAAAACTAGCAACAAAAAACATTGATCTTTATGGTTATTTTAACTCTTTCTTTCCGTGTGGCATGGCTGAGTCTAAACCTTAGGATTCGCCCAAACTCGACAAATCTCTAGACTAATCCAGCCTTGCTCACCTCAGACTCGCCTAGTCTTGGAGAGTTCGTAGAAGTGTCGTTTCTTTGGTTGAAGGCATCCATAAGGAAAAAAATTGTGGAAAAGTCAGCAACTTATATCCCTTTTGTGGAACAAAGAATGTGGCTTCTCAAACTTTGCTATTGGACCACTTTGAAGGCATGTCTGTAGCACTGTTCAATAATTTCTTTAAAAACTTGGAGTTTAATTTTGGGTTTGGGGAGTTGTCAATGCCTCTTCCTATGTCCTTGGGGGATGAGGATGGTGTTGAGTGGCTAAGGTCTATGAAGAAAAATGTTCAAGGTTTGCATGTGTTCTATTCAAACATGGGCAAAGTGTTGGCTGGCCTCAAGATGACCCATAATAAGGGTAATCTTGAGGTCATACGTGATCATACATGTCTTGTTCTTTGTGGCAATTCGATTTTGTTAGTAAGTGACCAACATATCCCCTCAAGATTTGTGACATCGTTTAATAGCCTCCTATGAGATCCTTAATTGGGTTGGTATCAGTTTCCTGAACAGATGCATGTTTTGGGAGAAATGGCCTTCTCAACTCCGTATAAGTGGTATCAAAGTGGGATCATGGGTTTGAATCTGCCCAGGTAACGTTGAGGGGGAGATCATTGGTAAGTGTCCAGCATATTTCCTCGGGATTTGTGACATGGTTTAACAGCCTCCTATGAGATCCTTAATTGGGATGGTAGCGGTTTCTTGAACAGGTGCATCTTTTGAGAAAAACAGCCAGCTAAACTCCCTATGAATTCACAAGGCAAGAAGGGTAGAAGTGCTAAATGGAATATGTTTCCCATCCCTAGACCATATTGTGGCTAGGTTTGTGCCATTTCCAAATGTTGTAGAGGTTGTGGATGTTGTGGAATAGAGTGATGTAGCATTGCTTGATGGTGGTGATTGGGGTGCTCTTGATTGAAGGAATTGAACTAAATGACCTATAAAACAACTTGTAGACACATGGAGGAAGAGACGAATGTTTTAAATAAAATTCCAAACTAGAACCCTTAATATTACAACAAATGTGGTAACAACTAACACAATGCACCCAAGGACATGGTAAAATTGAGTGTATCAAATAGCTTGTAACCAATACGATAAATGTGCAATGTTTATCTATAATCACCAAATGGAACACTCACTATTTTGGTCCTTCTCTAAGAAGGAACTTATTAAACCAATTCAAATGAGATATGCATCCTACTTCATTGTATTTGAGAGGATGATTTAGTTGCAACTAATGGTCATGATGCAAGAAGTAGGGCCAACTAAAAGATAGAGTAATGGCTAGGGATGAAAGAACTGGTCAAGATTACCACTTTCTGGTTGGATGCCAAATTCATAACCTCGATCACGTCCACACTTTTCGCTTGATCAAATGTGTGAACTTTTACACTCCTAACGCAGGAGATATATGAATGTATTGAGAGTTTTCTTGGCCAATTGAAGGTTGTTTGGCAGATCAATCTAGAATTTATAATGATGAGTATGCTTTAGCATTTATACACAACAACAAATTAAATTAGTTTTTGTTAAATAGAGAGAAAGAGAGTAAAAGAAGCTGAAATTTTCCAAAATTTGTATAAGATTCAGCTTCTTTACTCATAGTTTTTACATAAATGATAATCTGCTACTTCTTTTACCAGTATTGTAATTAAATTTTCAAATATTTATATTTACATATTATTTGCATAGTTGTCTGCCCACTGTAATGTCCCCATCCTTTTCACATCATGGCAACCAAGTATTTCAATTTTTTGAAGTCTTTAGGAGAAACAAAACTGTAAAAAGGTATTCGAAGATCATTATTGGAAGTAGGTGAACATAATTACGGAAGAGGTTACCAAAGTAAATAGAACAGTCATTGGCTAGACTATGACCAAATGCAATCATCGACAAAATCAAATGTATCTTAGAGCATCTATTATGTCACCACCAATTCTTCTATTAGAAGCCACTGTGCGAAAGAGAGGAAATAAACTCAGGCTTGATATTATTATCGAAGCTTACATGACCATGTCAGATTATAATTACTAGCCGGTTATTTAGAGCTTCTAACGTGACAAAGTATTCAAGAATTACATGCTTGGTTGGCAATGGGGCCTGATAACAAGTATCTCACTCAATAAGCGGGTACTATGTATTTTACAGTAATTATCTCACTCTTCCAAAATGACAAGTAAATGGTAGATGAATAAACGGATTTATTGGATGTTCGATATGGCTCGTATGGACACATTTAATGCGAGGAAGACAACACCTTTACATACCATTTAGACTAAGCTATTCATTAGATAATCATTGGGGAAGGACCGACCAAATATTGAATAGTCACAAGAGGTAATTCTGCAGAAGAAACCATTAGATATGAAAATATACTTCTTCCCAAGACCGAAAGCTTAATTACCAAACCTGTCTCTAATCTTTCAAAGACCAGACTATGTGGAGCAATTCATCTACAGATGTAAATTGTTAAGAATTCGGTAATTAAGCTTATCAACAATTATAGAAGTATTCATCAACAATTACCATAAGTGAATGTTGGCTCTCTTTGATTACTTGGCTGAAGAGGTGCAAGAAATTGATATTGTTATAAGCAATTAACAATAAGACTAAATGGTATCCCTTGAAATAACAAACTAATTGTTATGAAAGGAAACTGTAATATCCCCTTTCTATCACTTGACCTAGAATCCATAAGTTAGTACAAGTTAGGAATTTGAAGTAGGGATCCTTCTTACTAATAAAGTATATTTGCATTTTACTACATAGTTCTACCACCATTTATTTATAGATGAAAAGAAGAATTGCAAACCAACAGCTAGTAATTCACTCAATATCCAAGATTGACATAGCCTAGATTGGTTATTTGAATAATCTCCTCATATAGAGTGCATAAATCCCTTCTTCCCTTCTCACTAACAGCGTCATGAGATGGAAGACTTGTTATACCAAGGGCGCGTGAAACAGTCTACAAGCAGGCTCCCTCAAGGCTTAACCCCATCTTGAGAACTATCCGTCATGTGACCGAAATTACTCTGCCCTTCCCTTCCACAAACTCCCTATCTTATGTAAGCCTTAGTAAGAGATCAGAATCAGATTTCTATTATCCATAATCCGAGTATCAGATTTAGATATTTATTATTTATATATTTGTTTTTTCAATATATCTGTCTAAAATCTTATATTATTGTGTTTGATTAGCTATCATGTATTTGATTAGCTACTATTAACAGTATATATGTATATGTATGTGTATATATTTATTTCATAATTACTTTTAACCAGAAGAATATATATATATATATATATATATATATGTTATTATTTAATCATCATATCTTTAACGTGTTTCTACTGTGGATGAGGATGCCAATGAACTAACTCCCAGCGATAGGAGAATACATACCGTCCAATTCGCTGTGGAGTGTCTAATTCTTCTTCACTGCCGTGTCTACTGAAGTAATGCTTTGTATGCTAATTCCGATCCCTGCCTTCTTGTTTGTGTGATGCCAATATTTATATCTCTCCCATCGAATGGACATGCCTTTAGGGAGTTAATATACATGTTTCTGATTTTATTAATCGCACCTATTCAAAAGTATGTTTTAATTTATTATTAATCTTTTGATGCTGATCATTCCCTAATTTGATCTTTATCATTCCTAACAGATCGCCGATCATGGATATATATATTATTTATATATAATATATATTATTATTAATGTGTAATATAATTAATATATATGTAATTTATTATGGATATATAATTGATATTATTAATCTTGATTATTTCACTAATAACGTTATCATTTGATTATTATTAACATTATCGATTATTTAGATAATTGTTTAAAACATTGATAAGGAATTAAAGTTAAGAATTTAATCATATATACAAGGCAATGTATATTTTGCACAAATACATATATCCATTAAAAATTATATTTTTGCACTATATTTCATTGCTCATGATAGAAATGATGGGAGGAAAGGTATGACTCATCAACTTCAAAGGCTGCCACCTCTTTGGTTTGGAAGATATAAAAGTCAATTCAAACTCATTCAAGAAATCATCATATTTGGAACCTTTATATCTTAAACATCTGTATTTGGATTCGTTCGATAGTAATGTGCATATCAGAAACAACATCAATTGTTAAGTTGCAAGCATATAAGTCACAGATCTAAAATAGCAACATATCGTTCAAAGCAATAGTATCATATTCACGTAACTACATTTTCATACCAGATATAGCAAACACATTGCTGCAAGAAATACATATCGATTGTATATTTATATTATCTATATCAGAAATAGCATTGTTGTACATAAATTATAGACCAAAAGTACCAACTCTATTGATATAAGTGATAGAAAGATCATACTTCATAGCCTATTTCACATCAATATATTAGACATTTCTATTTGATGCAGGAGTATCTAGCGTGTAAGAACAATCTTGCATCACCCAAAACAAAATATTGTTTAGTTTTCAATAACGGCTATCTTTGGACAAGGTTACCATTTTTATTAGGTTGTTCATTCGAGCATAGATTGTTCCAATTGCTTCCTGGAGGTTCATTTTGGATATATTAGCCTGCTGGTAAAGTTTCATGGCACGATCAAGTCTAGTTTTGAAGATATTGAATTTTCTCTTTTGGTGGGGTGGTACAAAAACTCTAAACTCAGTTTTGAAGGCTTTAGAGGCTCCAAAGAGGGTTCAAGCTTTGATCAGCTAGCATTTCGAGAGCCTAGGGTGTAGAGCGCTTTGTGGCATTTCTGAGATGTTGTCATAATAGCCAGTTGACTCAACAATTCACAAGTTATGGCTTTCGAAAGTTGTGCCTTAAAGATGCCAGCTTCAATACAAAAGAAAGAGAGAAAATCACTTAAGGTGGGAAATTAAACCACTAGGCGCCAAAATGGGAAAATTTCACTTTCTAGAGTATTTTAAGGTGGTTAATTGTGCTACGTATATAGGGCTTAAAGGAGATTTTAGGGTTCAATTCCAGAAGTGTAGATTGTGGCTCTGTCTTGCAGATAATTTGTAATAAAAATGCCCATGTGGCTATAGCATGTTATTTTTCTCAATATTGTAATGCCATTTCATTGAAGATAATAGAAAGCAAGTATTTTTGTTCTTGCCATTAATCTATTCTTGCTTTTTTCTTTTTATTTTCCTATTGTGTGTGTCTAGTTGAATAAGGGGAGTACCCTTTCACTATTAGTCGTATATATATATATATATATATATATATATATATATATATATAATCTGAAATAGCAGTTGGTATTGTGCATCTATATTAATTAGTCCAAGTGCGAAAATTTGAAAGAGTAAGTGTGAGAAGTTGAGGTAATTGTCCCGATATTCCAAGATATCGGAAAATGGGACATTACACCCACCATACCCAAAATTTGTATATAGAATTGTTTTATATATATTAATATAGTGTGTACATATGTATCTATAAATATGTGCATATCCATGTACATGGACATGTACAAAATGTATATGTATGAATACAGCCAACCTTTTTATCTTCATTCTATAAAAGAAAATTATATCTTTGAAAATGTTATCTAATTTCTTGTATTTAAGAAACATATTTTTCTTGGTTATGTGCTCTTCTATTCTCTAGAAATAAAGATTGGCCTCCTTCCCTTTGATATTGTGCCATACAATTTTGCAATCAATGGTATACATGGCCTTATTAAACTATGTTACCCCAAGTTTCCGGAACGGGGGGACGGGGAAATGGGGAAACGGGGAAACGGGTTTCGGGGACGTTTTTTTTTTTGCCGGAACAGGGGACGTCAGGGGACGGCTATATATATATATATACATGAATTTTCAAATATATTGTGGTTATATAAACTTAAAAACAAAAACTTAAAATTTAAAAACAGAAACTAATGCTCATTCAACAAATGTCAAAAAATTTATACTTATGAATCTTATTAACTTATTCACATATTGTTCTCATTATTCAGATTGAAATGCTAAAAATATTTTAGTAAACTAAAAACAAAAACAAAAACAAAAAACTTGAAAACCAAAACTTAACAAAACAAAATTTTAAAAAAACTCAATTGTAAACTCTTGAAACTGTAGACGCCTGCAAATGCCTTCAAAATTTTTAAAAAAACTGCAGACGCCCCACCCCTATGCGTGCATCTAAATGCAAACTGCAAAGTCAAACTTTGCCTCCAACCTCCTCTGCGTCCAAGCCTCCAAGAGCTGTGACCAGTATGAAGGCCCGTGCGTCGTCCAGCTGCGTGCGTGAGGGAGAGATAAAAGCAAAATGAAAAAAATTAAAGTTACATACGATATGCATGTTTTTAAGTTAATATTTTATTAACTTCATCCAATGCGAATGGGGCCTGCAGGCAGGAAAAAAATAATTTAATACCCTTATTTTATGGTTTTAATATTTTATTGCCGCCGGAAACTTCAAAAAGTCCCCGGGACGGTCGGGGGATGGATTTGTCGTTTCCTAGTGTCCCCGAAACGGTCAACGCATATAGGAAACTCGTTGACCATTTCCTAAGTTTCAGAAACGCGTTTCCTGTTTTTCCGCCATGGCGGGGACGGCTTGGAAACATTCCCTACCGTCCCCCAATCCCCGAAACCGGGACGGTTTCCGAAACTTTGGGTTTAGGGGTGGAAACGCGTCCCCGGGTAACGTAGTTATTAAATTAGCAAAGAATAGAGTCATGCCATATTGATTAAGGACATTTGCTAGGAATTCTATGCACTGGGATTATATGTGACCACATAGTTTTGTTTTCCTTAAAGTATGTTTGATGAGCGAGCTTTATTATATTAATTTCAGAATAATGCAGGAGCTGGGTTTATATATAAAAGGAAACTCTGCTATATATACATATACATATACATTGTTCACATTCATTATATGCAGGATGTGGGGGTCAAAGGAGCGGCCTTGCTTGCTGGGAAATGGCTTGGTTGGCATGATACACTCTCTCCTGATGGTTAGTTATGTTTTTCCTATTTTCACATCCTGTTTGATTTTTATTTAATTCTTGCAGTTATGCTCTTCACCATAATATTCTTTGGCAGTTTTCTTTTTTTTTTAAAAGTTTCATGATTTCATTTGTTTTTCCTCCAAGTAATACAAACCTTATTGCCTGCAAATATATTCACATGCAAATTCACATAATGCATATTCTAAATTCTAATGTAACTAATGAAGCACTTTACAGAAAAAATAAGAGCTTTTGATTTTAAATCATTAACCATTTCTACTAACATGGATAACTAAATGCCACTGCCATGCACATCTTACAATTTCTAGAAATAGTAGAAAAGATACTTTGACTTCATCACTACACTGATAATGATATCCTAGTCACATTCTACAAGCTACTTGGGTCATCCATTCACCTTAGCAATCGATATGCCTCTCCCAAGGGCTTCCCTAGAATTGTTGGATACATGACCAAAGGTTTAACAAAAAATTAACATGACCTTTATCATGTTTGAAAACTTTGTCTATTGTTGTGAGCCCTAGATTGACTTTCAATGCACCATCAAAGTTCATCTGAAGCACTTCATTAGTGGGCGTTTCCACAACAAATTTGCCTTCTTTCCATATTTTTCCCAATCTCTTTACTAGGAGAAATTCCTTACTGTTATTATGTTAACTACAGTTCATTTCTTGGTCAAGATACCTAGAGTTAAGGGACCCTAGGCCCCAAAAAGTTGATGAGGTGGTAATTTCCTTATGGTGTTAACTAAATGGATTATGAAAGGGAGGATCTTAGGGATCTTACATAACCTAAATCATTTTTATTCTTGTTTTGCATAATTAAAAAGGAAAACATAATTCAATCAATTATCACTAAATCAACAATCTTCTACTCAGCCTCTTCAATGTATCATCACATTCAGTTTTACTTCAAGGCTTGATGCAAGCTAGAAGAGAATATGAAAGAGCAAGCAGAGTAATTTTGTTTATTGGAAAGAAAATTGAATTCTAACATTTCTGAATGCATTTACTATTTTAAACTATCTTCTTGATGGCAGCAATCTGTACCCCATAGTAATATGATAAGAAAAATGTATTCTGAAAGCATTTTGCTACATAGAATTTTTTTCGTTTTCATAGATGAACTGCTGTGTATACTCATCTTCTACTTCTGAATAAGAAAATGAATTTTTACTCTACTTAAATAGAAGTGTATCATATGCCCTCCTCATCGTTCTTCTTTGCAGTGAAAACACTGAGATCTTAAGGCAGATCAAAATTGCTGTCTATTAAGCTTTGCCAAAAGCTGAGAATTTCTATACTTTCCTGTTAATGTGTTTTTTCTAATTACCATGATTGAAGATAAGAGATGAAATGAAGAAAACTTTCTGAGTGATCCATTAAAACAAATTCAAATTCCGACCCTTTCTGAACTAATCATTTTCTTTTGGAACCACGCACTTCAAAGTGTATTCAAACCTTTTGCTAGAACAGCTGAAGGAAAGGTTTCAGAATTTGGGGGCTCTCATTCCAGCCCTTGTGAGGGCGACAATTCATTCCAACTCTTTACTGTAAATAATCATTTAGATCCTAATGCAGAACATAATTTGCTATATGTTCAGGCCTCGCTTAAAGCTCAAGATTTCCATATTTTCCTGTTAATGCATCTTTCTATTTGGCATCATTGAAGATAGGAGATAAATAAACAAACTTTTGCAGAGTTATCTATAAAACGATTTATAAATTCTGACCCTCTCTGTACTGTTTTTTTTTTAAGTCTTTTTGCTAGAACAGCTGAGGTAGGATTTTCAGAATTCTCGGACTCTCATTCCAACCCCAATAAGAACAGAAATTCATCCATATGAATCGCACAACTTAGACAGATAAACATACCACATTGAGGACAACTGGACTTGCTAAGATTTGTACACTTACCCACACAATTTACAAGTACTCATACGAAGCGTAACACAGTTTCAAGTTTCAACCACTTCATTTTTTACTCCATACCTCAAAACCAGGCTTACTCAAATTCTCAACTAGGTGCTTGTTGATTGGATTTATTGACACAAATTTATTAACCACAGGGCCTCAAGCCTTGTATGCACGGACGGGAGTTTTAGAAGGGAGAAATGATAATTTCTCAAATAATTGAGAAAGTAGAAGAGATTTTACAAAAATAGACAGGATAAATAAAAAACTGAACCCAATTAGCACAGAACCACAACGTGGGCCACAAACAACTATCTCTTTAAAATTATGCTCCAATATTCTATTAAGACTAAAGAAAAGAAGCTATATATTTTCAATAATTCCCATTTTTTTTCAAAACGCAGGGACTGTGTGGCAAACAAACACAACCATTAGAATACATCAAACTCATTTTCTTCATCACCCAATTTGGAGATTTTCTCAAAGACGGTTAAAGAGTTTTCTTTGAGGGGATTTCGTTATAGCCATCTCACCTCTACCTTGTTGCCTACCATTCTTTGCACTTATTTTCTTGATTCTGCAATTTTCTCTCCTTCCTTAATTATCACCAAGGTGCTTAGCATTGAAGTACTTTCATCATTACTCGACTGCCTTTTCCAGTTAGATTTGTGTCTTTCTTATAAATTTAGCATTTTCATTTTTTATTGATATTCTCTCCTATTGTTATATTGTTTTGAACTTTTCATCCTGGATATATTCCCAGACCAAAATCCTTAAGAGTTCCCAAGGGGTGGCATTCCGTTTCACACTCTTCTTGATCCATTTTACAGGTCCCTTTTGAATGGAGAAAGGATAAGAAACATGATATTTTCACAGTCCATTAGACAGAGGAATGCTTTCTGGTTGAAACTGCAAAGATTCTTTTTATGTCAAAATTTCAGATCACACTCCATGATTCATTATCAAAACAAGAAACAAGAAAACTAAAAGAGTTGCAGAGTTAGCTCTTATAAAGGGAGGGGCATGATGGAGCCCTGATTTTATAAATCAGGGCCTCCATTTAAAGATCATTCTATTCACCATCTGAATCAAAGCTTATTCTTCAAATTCATAACAGGACAACAATATAATTGCTATTGGCATAGGAGACTGCTTGATTCAATGTTCGCGTGGATGAAGTGAAGTACAAACTGAAGGGACATCAAAAGAGAGAAACAGGTCTTGCCTTTTCTAAAGTGCAAAAAATGCTTGTATCATTTGGTGCAGATGCTCAGCTTTGTGTTCGGGGAACCAAAACTTGTGAAAGAATATTACAGAGTAATCATAAATAGTGACAAACAAACATCTCCAACATGTACAGAACCAAGACCAAGCAATGTCTATAATAGCCGCTCATGCAGGGAGACATACTGTGCGATTATGATAGTTTGACATATATGCAGAAATATTAATATCTAAATAATTAGTGACTATCTACAGGAAATGCATTCAAGAGTCCCTATGAAAATTGCTGGAGGTTACTAGAAGGCCTGAAATATGCGAGTGGTGGTGAAGATTCTAGAGAAGGTTATTTTGATCAGAAGAAGACGGTGACGTTCAGCATCTAAAGACTTGACACTGATCATTCAGGATGATTGACGATATCTTTATCCATAGAAGCCCTGTGTGCGTCGGATATAATCTTATAAAAATATGACCCAATCCATACCATCATAAGTCTGACAGTGCAAAGACCATGAAACGTCAAAAGCAAATGAAGTGACGTGGATTCAGATATGCCGTGTGTGTGTTCGAATATCAAACCAGACAAATATGTATCAAAATCATGTATGCACGGGTTACACAAAGTCGCGTTAGAGGACAAAAGTTGAAAGTCTTAGAACGCATACAGAGCGAGTCAAGGTGTTTGGAGTGTTATACAGAGAAAGCGATAAGTTCAAATATATTTATCGAGATATGATAAATGGCATTTGTGTCCATAAAAACGAAGATGTACAAATGCCACGATAAACATAGGTATTGTGACAACATTGATATAAAAGACAATCGAATTATCATTGGATTGAATAAGTAATTTGACAAATCACTGTATGACTCAGCACAAAGTCAATTCAAATGATATACGACAATCTTTGGAGACTACGATTATTGAAATATATTACAATAAGCATTTCAGATATCACATGCTATGAGTATTATTAAAAGAAAGTTAATTTAAGGATAATTTGTTAAAAGACATGAAGCGGTATGATTGAGAATTATGACTTAAATTTTGAAACATCATATGCTCATATATGTATAATATAAATAGTGGAAGTCTTATTTTCAAAAGGGGACACAGATTCGAAGAAAAAAACATTTTTATATTTTGTATGGAGGGATAAGGGCTATAGTATGATTTTGTAATTATAAATTTATTTTATTTTAATAATAAAATAAAACATCCTTTGTTTATTATTAAAAGCATGGAGAATTAAATTGCAGATGAACCGTCCTTTGTAATTATTATTTTTGAATATTGTATACAATTTAAATATCGGATAAGTGGATACGGTCAAATAACATCTTAAATTCGATCTGGAATAATTTAGGATTGCATAAATATTTGATTTGTCGCATCTTGATTATTGAATTGATTAGCAATATGAATGTGCTGAACATTATAAAGTTGTACGTAAACCTTCATTGAAGTTGACTCTATCGCCCGAGTAAGCAGAGGCACTGGTCTTATTATTGAAATATTGGGTTTATATATGAAGTCAGAAAATCTATCAATTCCTTCCTACAAAACTTATTAATCATTACACAACATTTTAATTCAAACATTCAGCATTCAACTTTATTTTGATCGAGTTCAAGGATTTTGCCAACCGCGGAACTTACAAGCTTAAATTCACTATAGAAGAGCTTCGAACCAGGTGATCAAGTTTGAAGTAAAGGTTTACCCGCCTAGATGTAGCGAAGCCTAAAGTGCACAGGAGTTTGAAATATTCTCGTTCGTTGGCCAAAATTGATTTGGAATTCTATTGGAGAGTTGGCAGGCTCTAGGATTTCCAATCTGCGGTTTTGGGAACCAACAGGTTAAAGGGCTGCTTGGAAACCAAGAGTTGGATAAGGTAGTCTACAGACCTAGTAAATAGAGATAAAAGGATTTAAAAAGGGAATGAAGGAGGGGGTTAAGAAAAGGAAACAAAGAAGTTAGAGGCAGAAATTTTCTACAATATTGCAAGAATATCAAAGGATTAGTGTAATGGAGAGAAAATAATCTATTCAAGATAAACTATAATGGCGAAATGCTACCAAAAGAGGAAAAAATGAGAAAGAATGTGAAATAATGTTAAAAGAGAATGAGCAATGCTAACATCACTTGAGCAAATGAAAATTATTAATAATAAATATAAAAAGAAAATCCCAAGTAAAACACAACCACCCAGAGAACTAAAGAAATGAAAAAGGAGACAGATCTGAAAACATGGCCGGTTGATCTAAGAACATGGGAACAGATTAAGCAACAGATAAAAAAGAGATCAGTGAAAACCCAAGATATAATGGTAGAAAGTAGTTAAGCCAGGGGAAGCTAGAATTTGGGGAGGGGGAGAGAGAGAGAGAGAGAGAGAGAGAGAGAGAGAGAGAGAGAGAGAGAGAGAGAGAACAAGAAAAGAGGTACAGACTTGGAGAGACAAGAACGCAGAAGGGGGAGTGTAGAAACAAACAATGAAGAGAAGGGATGGTAAGAGACTAGGAATGAAGAGGGAACAAAGAAGCCTAAGGAGAGGAGTTGGGGTGGCAAGAGAATATATTCATACCTTGGGCTGGTTATTTTATCCCTTGAAGATTGTTTATATTCAAATTGTGACTGCATCCTTTTTTGTTTGCCTCTTAAGTATTTTAGTCCCTTTCATATCATGTAATGCCCTCGTCGGGAAATCCGAGAAGACAACTCAACCAACTAAGAAAATGACTAACAATTTTTTTTCAAGGCAATGATAACAACTAACATTACAAATATACTGCATAACACATGAACTGAACCAAGATATATATCATTAAGTACAACATGAACTAATTCATTAATCAACAAATTCATATGTGACTACCCCATTTCATGATAATATACAAGTACTTAATTTGATCTTACCAACTCTGAATATTACATCTCAATAATTCAATAGTACATGAATACAACATATTTACAGTCATTTCACAAGAGTACATAATTACAATGTCAAATTTCATAATACATCATAGCCTACAAAATACATCAATGAGTATCCACTAAGAAGCTAAGAAGAAGATACAATGAAGATGCGGAGTCAATCCAACAAACCCACGAACATGACCACGGACCTCAATGGAAAAATATTTACCTCCAAATTACATGGAACCCTGAGGCCCACTTCCTTCGAGCTAGGAGATAGACACAAGGCCCCACGCCAAATAGGCAAACACAAATGAGAACAACACATAAATCTAAAATATATCATAAAGGATGACAAGGGAACTGATACCACTTGGAATAATTGTAACATGAAAGATATCAAATAGATACAATAAGGAACACCAAAAGGGTACTGAAAGGAATACCACGAGATACCACAATATACAAGAAGATACCAGAGACAACCAAAACATCTACGCAGGGAACCTAGGCTACATGCAAGGTAGTGTCATCACATAGCCCTTCCCCTTGGGTTACCCTGGACGGTCATTGGACACCAACCCCCAAGTCTCTTGGGTTATCCCAAATGGTCTCTTGACCCCGGCCCCTTAGTGAGTGTTGATATTCTCAGAAAACTAAAAACACATAACACCAGCTACCCTAGGAAAAACCCTCTTAAAACAGAGGGAAACAACCCAGCAAAAGATAACTTATATTAATATAGGAATTACAAGAGAAGATGAAAATGAGCTCAGCTGGAAGAAGCTCACTACAAATGTCTACCAGCTGAGACTCAATAGCATTATCTGATAAATCGAATAAGCATCTTGAATAGAATACAATACAATAGATTGAAATACACTCCAAGATACACAAAGAATCACACGTTCTTCTTTTGCAGACAATACGAAACACTAGAACAATATCGTGTTCTTCTACCGACCATACGTCACAATAGAACACTACTCCAAAAAGGAAGAAAATGTTCCTTTGAAAATGTCGCATAACAGTTACACGGCAAAAATGCTCCCAAGAGTATCCATCGTAATCCATCTGTCGAGGAGTCAACACACTCTCGAACGTGGAGAGAAAATTGACAAAGCCTCATTCATTCGTGGGAATGTAACCGCTCCGCAAAATCATGAAGGAAGGGCATTTTCTAGCGGGAGAGAGCAGACGAGGAAGACAAGGTGAATACTGTCGATAGCTGGAAAGATTCATGACCGAAACTTCTGGCTGTGAGGACCCGACAAGGAAGAGGAGCTTCCAACGTGGAGAATATGCCAAAGCTAATGAGACTGCCATCTATCATTCTGGCCCCTGCAAACGATCGCAAACCAAACAAGGCAAAACTACATTCTTCTAGTGATACGAATGTAACATTTCATAAGGAGTGAATATTAATAATATATATCATACATATACAGCTATAAATTTAACACTCCCTCTTAGCTGTTATGAACCAAAAATACATATATCCATTTAGACATTTTGGAACCACAGCAAAGAGTAGACAATTCTGGAATCACACAAAAAAATAGATTTATCAACCAAAATCATGGATTCATTCAACATGATAGGAATTGAAAGAATCTCTACTAAGCCTTTTAATCACGGAATCTCTCAACGTGATACAGTCATGGAATCTCTCAACATGACTTCCAACTCTCATCACGGAATCTCTCAACGTGATATAGTCATGGAATCTCTCAACATGACACTCACTCCCAAAGTGAAAGAGTTATCGTAGCTGATTCTTACAAACTTATTAGCACACAATATTATCAAAGTAGCACAACAAAAATGAGACTTAGTTCCATTTAAGCCTCAAGATTTACCATTCCTAACTTCTCCCTAAAGTAAGAAAATTTTACCTTTGCTAAGGGCTTGGTAAGTATGTTAGCAGTCTGATCATCAATGCTGATGTACTTCAACTCCACAGCCTTTCGAAGTACCATATACCTTAGATAATGAAATTTGATTTCTATATGTTTGGATTTGTCATGAAAGACAGAATTTAGAGAGATCTTTATGCAGCTCTGGTTGTCACAAATTATGGTAGTAGGATCTGCAACTTCTCCAAACAATCCACTGAGGAGTTTTCAAAGCCATACACCCTCTCGAGCTGTGGAACAAGCTGCCACATATTCAGCTTCAGCAGTACTTTGAGCAACACATTTTTGCTTTTTGCTACACTAGGATATTGTTAGCAATATGAGTTGTCATTAGTGTCTTTCACAAACCTCACATCGGTAAAGGGGCATCGGTCACTCACATTACTTAGACAACACCGGTAGATGAAGAACATAATGTATGCACCGATTGACTATCTTGATAGATTCACCGGTAGACTGAATCAAGAACGCAGAACCGGTCTTATGAAGCATACAGGGACAAACCGGGTATAAGGGTATACCGGTCTAACTACAAGATAGATCCGATCCAAATTTTTTTGATCAATTTGAGTTACAGTTTAAGTCAAAAGCCGGATTATATGAGACATCCACCTCTGAAAAGTAGAGTTAGCTTTTTAACAAGAGTTAGCTTTATTCCTACGGATGCTTATGGAAGGTAAACTCCAGATCAAAGCACATAGCTCTTTGCTGATTGCATGATTTAATGCGGAGTTTGCAACCTGGTGGTTCTATGAGTTAAGGGTTTCATTACGATGAACTCGAATATAAATATAGGTCATAGGACACAAAGAAAGTGTGTTGTTGATAGTTGATGATTGCATAGAGCAGAGGAGAGATATCTTCTGAGAAGTGTTGCAGGCACAGAGGTGAAGAAAGAAAGAGAGATCAACAACCAGGCAAACCGAAGAAGAGATCAACATGTATGATCTAATTTGATAGACAATGTCAAAATAAGATCATTACTTATTTAAGAAATGAAAGCATATTGAAATCCCTCTATCATGGTGAACCTAATTCGTTCTTTGTAAAATCCCCTAACAGGGTAATAACTTTGTAGATGTTCAAAGTCCTGTAACTAGGCAACTCCTAACAGAGTTCAGATCTTAACAGATCTTTTGTAAAATCCTTTAACCGAGTAGCACTTCAATTAGTGCTTTTGTAAGCTCCTAACAGGGTGCCTTTATTCTGCGATAGTGAAGTTGTGAGCTCTGTCTCACCATGGTTTTTTCATTCTAACCGAGGGTTTCCACGTATAAATACTTGAGTTGATTTGTGTGATCTGTTTATGCTTGTGAATGATTGACTATATTCTGTTTTACATTTAATGATCCGTTTACAAGTTTTAAACAGGCAAAAAGATAATATTTACTAACTCACCCCCCCTCTCAGTAACCGGTTTATTACTAACAATTGGTATCAGAGCTCAGTTCTTTATACTACCAAGCCTGACAGCTTGAGAGAATGATCATGGAAGTTTACTGGTATCAAAAACAGCTCGAGGAAGCCAATGACATCATTACATCTCTGGAGAACAGATTGAGGAGATAACTTGCAAAGAGAAAGGAGCTAGCGTTACAGTTAAATGAGAGCAATGAAACCATTGATGAACTCTTTGGGCAAAGTGGATCTGATGAAGCTGAGGCATTGTCTGAACTCATGGACAAGAATCAGATCCTGACTGATCAGATCTCTAATCTTAAGAGAGATCAAGAGGACAATGCCCTGAGGATGACTGAACTAATCCGAAAAAAGAGAAAAGCTAAAGATGAAAGGAACTCAGCAGTCAAATCCTTGACAACCTCTGAGAAAGCAAGGGACCAGGCAATGGAAGCAGTAGGAGCAAATGAACTTATCATCCTACAACTTCAAGAAGACATGCAGAGTGTCACCCAAGAAAATGCTCACATGCAGAAAGGTTGGCATAACAAGAATGAAGCATGCAATAGACTATCTCTAGAATTGTATCAACTGAGGGAACAAATGAACAAACTTGAAGAAACAAATGAAATTTTGAAAAGATACAATAAAAACTCGACCAAGCTTGATGAGCAACTTAAAGCTCAAAGAAGGCATAAAGATCAAAGTAGTCTTGGATTCACCGGTGAAGTTGCCAATGAAAATGGTGAGCCTTCTAGGGCAAATGCAATCAAGAAGGATAAGAAGAAACCACTAGCACAAAAAGGTAAGAATATCCTTAACACATCTTGTAAGCATTGCGGGAAACCGGGTCATAAAACTAACAATTGTAGAAATGCATCGGTAAGGCCCAATAACAGTCATTGCAAGAACTGCAGTAAAGATGGTCACAAGACCAGTGAGTGTTGGTCCAGTCCCATATCTATGTCCAGTATTAGCAGGGGAAGCTTCAAGGGCTACTTCTATGCATGCAACAAATTTGGACACAAGGCAGAAGAATGCAGATCCAAGACAATGGCATTTAGATCCCCAAAACCGGTATTCACCAAGAGAAACAAGAACCGGAGTACAGTCAACTGTATGAACCATGGATCATACAATTACAATGGCTCTTGGGACAAGTCAACCAACACAAGAAGAACGTACCCAAGAAAGACAACCAAGGTAGTCTACTATCACTGCAACAAAGTTGGACACAAAGCCAAAGAGTGCAGGAACCGGTTATCCAATAAGGAGAAGGGACCGGTCAAACCTGAAGAAAAAACCAACAAGGAAGAAAAGACTGAGAAATTAGTCAAATAGATTTGGTTAGTAAAAGAATCAAGAGCCCCGCTAAAGAGAAGACAGAGGAAAGATCACCATCTGCTGATGGCGATATTTCATCAGCAAACTGATCCGTGAAGGCTTAGAGGGAACCGGTAGATTGCCTACTATTCCCAGTATGACTAGTGAGAATCGGACTCACTCGGTTTGCAAGAAAAAAACCGGTAAGACATTATGGTTAACCGGTTGGGAAAACAGAAAGTAAAGTTAGGTAAGACATTTATTACTATAGCCGTTTAACAAATAGTTACCGTTTGGTAATTAACGTTATAACCTAACCCTATAAAAGAAAGGACAATTACTCACAAGTTTTCACTCTACTTATTGTATTATTTACGAATTCTTGTGCTAAACATTTTTCTCGCGCCTTGATCACTGAGAATCACTATTTGCAATATCGATCTAAGCTACTCTTAGCAAATTACCGGTTAGCAAATATGGCCTCATCTTCCGCTACCGTAAAATTGATCAAAGGAGATCAGATGGACAGGCCAACATATAACATCTTGTCGGTTCAGAATAGAGAAAATGACATGGCTGGAGTGCTCTCCTCTATACCAAAAGGAGTTCTCTTGACCGAGGATGTTACAGCATTTATTCACCCCAAACAAGAAGAACTAGGAGAAACTTATATTCAAGGAGAATATCTATCACTATGCAAAGAAGGGAAACTTCTTGACAAATACGCCAATCTAGTATCATCCAAATTAATAAATGGTGTATGCTACCCTGCAATCTTCCAAGAAGACCAAGTAAGACTGGTGCTGAGCCGTCTTCACGAACAAGGTTTCTGGCTCACCAGAGACGCATGTCACGAGATCACCAAAGATCTCCACAGAGTAACCACATACAATGATAAAGGGGGAGCGCTAACCCTTTGCACCATCGCCAATACCGTCGTCAACAAGTTGACCAAGTCGAAGTCTGATGGTCGACTTATGATGGTGAATGACATTGAAGATGATGAAGTACGCTTTGCGTCTGTTGTCATCAGATACAAGGTTTATCAGTCAAGCAACTCGAACAGCATACCAGGTGGTGCAATTCATGTTGTGCACCGCATCATGCACGAGAATGCCCAATACGACATTTGTGCAATGCTTCAGAGCCAAATATTTGAAAATATGAAGAGGCTTAGAGTTGCGAAAAAGAAATCCATGAAGTATGGAACCCTCCTGATGTGCCTATACTTTTTCTACTTGGATTTCTTCCCAGGTATCGGTAAAGTGACTTGGACAACCGATAAACCGGTCATGCATCAAATCACTGATATAGCTAACCGACTGGGAGATCGGTTAAGCAAAGCGATGACTGATTATTTTGAAGAGTTTCAATCGAAGATGCACGAAAGAGAAAGAGTACCGTCAACTATTGTTGACCTTTACAAGGATGACGTATGCTTTCTGGTCACCACCAACAACTGCATCATTCAAGCAATGGAACCAAGAGATGTGTACGCTCCTGAGCTGGGTTACGAGATCTTTGCCAAGGTTGCTAAGGCATGTGCCAATGCACTAAATGATGCAAATTTGGATCTCGGTGCCAATCGGTTCTGCACGTATACTAAGATTCTTCAAAATCTGTCAAAAAGGGCACCAGTCAAGATTGTCTACAAAAGGTTGCCCGCAGCAAAGAAGAAACCGGTGACAGAACAGCCCAAGGGTCGGAGGAAGAAAGTAGAACCAACGCCCAACATCCAAGAGGAAGAACTAGAAGAGACAGAGACTGAGGACACAGTTCCTCTGATTAGAAAGAAGAATACCAGTAAAATGGCAAAGGAGGACCCACCTAGAAAAGCCAAACCCACAATTGACAAAATTGTGGCAAGACTTAAAGAATTTGGGCATTTAAGTTCTGTTAGAAGAAGATATGAACTAGCCAATGACGAAGACAAAGGAAAACTTGAAGAAGCCGTAGCATTCTGCCTCCATAAATTTAATCATCCTGGTGGACTGCACAGACTCTACCTGAACATCTTCTATAGAATATTGAAGCCCGGTGGAAAGCCGTGGAAGATAGAGAAAAGGAGCTAAGAATAAAAGCTCTTTTAGAGGTCTAGAATCACCTTACTCTAATAGAAGCTACAGAACAAGCTGAACTTCACCAGAAAACTTTCGCAACCATAAAAAGGATAGGTCTCATGCTTATTGGTGAAATTGAGAAAGTACATAATGAAGAAGTAGCACTATGGACCAAACTTCTCCAAACCCAACATCAAGCAGAACAAGAAGCAGCTCAAAGAACAACAGCTAAACCGGTAGCTGACACTGGTAAAGGGAAAGGAGTACTTGGAGAAGAAACACCGGCATCAGTAGACTTAACCAAAGATCAGGCAGCGAATCTAACAGTTCTCATCTCTTCAAGCAAAGGTAACATCAAACCCATGCATGTTGATGATATAATTACTGAGGTAATGGACTTTGGAGAAGTAGATAATGCTGCAAAGTGGTACAGTGTACTAAACGAAGAGGACAAACAAAAGCTAATTGTAGGGATAGTAGAAACTTTCATGGATTATAATAGGACTCCAAGGGACTACAGGTCCAAGTTCCCACCAGAACTGAATAATAGGCTACAATCAAAATGGAAAACCGGTCTAGGCATAAACACCAGAATCACAAGGGAAACATTGCTTAAGGTCAAACCTGGATTTAGTGAAGAAAGAATAAAGCTTCTATTAGAAGAAGCATCCATGAACTTAAAGACATTTGACAGAGTTGTAGAAATTTTAAACGGATATGAGAATCAAGTCTACAAAGCAACTCTAGACTACTGGCGTAAGTATGACTTCAGTGCATTGGATAAACTAGGTCCTCAGGATCAAACTGACCAAATGCAAGCAACACCGGTCAGACCCACAACTGGTGAAGCATCTTCTACTGAAAAGGAAAAAGCTCAAATAGAAGAGTTCATAACTAATGCACAAATAAATGTTGAACAAGGGATAGAAATTGATATACCCATGGGAGAACTTCATACGGCTGAGGAGAAACAACAAAAAGAAGTCCCACTGGGAGAACAAGAACAAGATGCTAAAAGCAACCGGATGAAGAAGCTCAAACCAAGGAAAAACCTTCTGAAAAACAAAATCTACCAGAAGGAGAAGTTCAACCGGAGAACAGAGCTCATCAAGGAACAAAAGATAATCAGGGAAAAGACGAAGACATCCCAGTCCACACTGAGCAACTTAAACCGGAGCAAGAGCAAGAGCAAGGACAGCAAGAACAAGGAGACATCCCAAGCTCCTCCTCTAAAAGGAAGTTGTCATTTGATGAGGAGAAGGAAGCAAAAAGGAGTAAAACTACCGATACAGTGGTAGACATCAGCAAGATGTCAACCAGGCATCTCAAAGAGTTGACCAAAAGAAAACAGGACATGGTCCTAACCACTGTAAAGAACATTCTGTGCAACTTCATTCCTGATACTGACGTCGATAGTGATGAACCAGTCATTGATCAGCTAGAAGTATTGGCACAGGCAATCAGTGAGGATCTCACAGATCCGGAAACAATGGCGATCGACCATTATGAGAAGAACAGACTGGAGTTACTCCACAAACAGGTTGAAGAAATTAAGGTGAATGTAACAACAAACCTGAGAATTCTCCAACAGCAACTTCAAGAAGCAAGAAGTTTGATGAGCAAAACATCAAACTTTGAAGTATTTTTGCAAGATCTATCAGAAAAGTCTGCCAAGATAACATAAGAGATTAAAGCATTGTCCTCTCAGTTTGACATTAAGAGCAAGACTGCAACATCCTACAGCAAAGAAATGACAAATTTAACTCTTGCACTCAGAAAAATTGTTGAGGAGAAAAATAAGTGGATCCAAGATATTATTGGATTTCAAGTGTTTTTGGCACCCACATTTGACATCATGAAGATAACAACATCTTCTCTTGAAGATCTAATCAATGAACCAGCCTACAAAACTGTGGAAGACATGGAGAATATCATTATTTCTCTGACAGCAGCCCAAAAGAATTCAGAATATGTAACGGGTCAATGGGCACCATTCCTTCATTCAGGCAGAACAATATACAAGGATATCTTTACCAAGCTTCAACTGTGAAGATATACTTTACCTTTTGTCCTCTGGAGGCGAAAACGGGAAGAGTATACAGAGCAAGAAAAGGACAGAACTGAGGAAGCATTCAGTCAGGGGAAGTAGCGTTCTACCGATACAAGGTATTGGTATTTAGTGAGTAAAGTTTGTGAAGCTTTTGCCACCAATCACTATAATGTTCCCAACCTCTGGCGGTCCCTCCCCGAGAGATAATGATGACTATGTTTCGAGAGGACGTAACTGTGCAAGTTTAGGTCGTACAGAGAGGTTGAGTTAGTATTGAGAGTGTACGGAGAGGAAGCTGCCAAACAAGCTGAGTGTACTGAGAGGAAGCTGTACGGAGAGGTTGAGAGTGTACTGAGAGGAAGCTGTACGGGGAGGCTGAGAGCGTATGGAGAGGCTGCGAGTGTATTGAGAGGAAGCTGTATGGAGAGGCTGAGAGTGTACGGAGAGGAAGCTGTATGGAGAGGTTGCGAGTGTACTGAGAGGAAGTTGTACCGAGAGGCTGCGAGTATACGGAGAGGAAGCTGTATGGAGAGGCTGAGAGTGTACTGAGAGGAAGTTGTACGGAGAGGTTGAGTGTACTGAGAGGAAGTTGTACTGAGAGGAAGCCGTACGGAGAGGAAGCTGCCAAAGCCGTACAGTGGGGTTATGATGCCTCCGAGGTGCAATGTGTTATCCTCCTTCCTTCGTAGATAATTAAATATGTCTTTCGAGAAGACAGAACAACTCATAAGCCAATAGATGTTTGCCAGAAAGATGTTATTGAATTTATTGATGGTGCCTTGGATTTGCCAGATCTGTTACAAGCAAAACAAGGAGAGTAGGGTGAGGGATGAATCCCACCGAAACTGCACAAAACCAAATAGGGAGGGTCTTTCACCTCCGAAATGGCGAACAATAGAATCCCAACAGGAATTCGCAAATACAAATCAAATATAAATCTCAACATATCAAATCCAACCTACACGCCGAGCATAAATACCCATCGAGAAAACTCCCGAGAGTGCACAAAAGAGCCGATGGCGACAACTACACCTACGCCAACAAAATAAAAATGGGCCCGAGATAAACTAAATTGATCGGAACCCAAATACAATAATTTTATTAAAAATGGGGACATTACAAATCCTCGCCGCCCAAAGATTGCTTGCCCTCAAGCAATTCATCATCAATACTCCAGGATTCCAAACTAGGCGTAGACACTGATAATTGTATCCACTAGAGCCCTCAAGCCGCAACAAGACCATGTGCATGCGCCTGGAAGTAAGTGAGAAAAGTAACTCTCCATCAAGCTTTTGCTGCTCCACTCTGATACCCCTCAGCTCCACTCTGACATAATATTTGCCATGCCCAGAGTCACCAGGATCCCAATAAAACCAAACATCAAACTCATCAATGCTCACATCCCAAGCCAAGTGTGGACATTGGTAGTAATATCTGTTGAAAACTCTGTGCTGCTGTTGGACCATATGCACATAGTTGGATTTAGTTGGGACGAGCAAACCGTCATCAAGCTTTAACTGCATCACTCTGGTATAACTATTGCCATGCCCTTCACCAGGATCCCAACAACGCCAACCCATGAAATCTTTCACACCCTCATGTTCAACAATCTCTTCCAGCATGGGCACAGACACAGATGCTGACGCCGACAACACTGTAATGTTCTGAAGGTGATCTCTACTCGGAGGTAATTTTGCAAGACGTCTGGAAAGCAATCTCGGCCTGAAGGGAATCTCCATCCGAAGGCAATCTCTGTCCGAAGGGAAACTCGACCTGAAGGCAATCTCGATTCGAAAGCAAACTCAGCCCAAAGGGAATCTCGACTTGAAGGCAATCTTGGTCCAAAGGGGATCTCAACCCGAAGGCAATCTTGGCCCGAAGGGAATCTCGATCCGAAAGCAAACCCGGCCCGAAGGGAATCTCAACCTGAAGGCAATCTGGGTCCGAAGGGGATCTCGACCTGAAGGTAATCTTGGCCCGAAGGGAATCTCGATCCGAAAGCAAACTCGGCCCGAAGGGAATCTTGACCCGAAGGCAATCTCGGTCCGAAGGGGATCTCCACCCAAAGGTAATCTCGATCCGAAGGAAAACTCTGCTCGAAGGGGATCTCGGCCTGAAGGCAATCTCAACCCGAAGGGGACCTTGACCCGGAGACAATCTCGGGGGCGAACAGAGTCTCGACAACAAACACAGCCTCGGCAACGGATATGGCCCCGACGACAGACATAGTCTCGGCGGCGGACAGAGCCTCGGCAGCGGACAGAGCCTCGGTGATGGACAAAGCCTCGATGGCAAACAGAGGCTCAACGACAGACACAGCCTCAGCGACAAACAAGGCTTCGGCAACAAACAGAGTCTCAGCAACGAACAAAGCCTTTGCAACAGACACAATTTCGATAGCAAACATGGCCTCGACGGCAGACAAAGCTTCGACGGTGGATAGAGCCTCGGTGACGGACAGGGCCTCGTGTAAAGCATCACCTTTATTGCCATCATCAAATTTCTCCCACTTGTGCAAATGAGATATTAGTTTTTCTTCACAATGTTGGAAAACATTACTGACCAATCTACACGCTGCCATAGACAGAACACATTCAAAATTACAAACAGCCCACAACATAGATATGATAGGTTGGGATATTTCATCCATCTCTTTGATGCACGAAATCATAAGGCTCTCCATAGCAACTGAAATCTTACTATCATGACATTCCTTGATTGTGACCAAGAAGTGATGAAACATATCATGGATCAAAGCTTGCAACTCCAGATCTAAGAGGAGGTTACTTACTTTGACATTGGCACAATTCTCCAATATTGTAGATCTCCTACCAAAAGGGTCACCACTGAAGTCATCAAGACTTTGAAAGCTATCAACAATCAAATGCAATCTCTCTCATGGTGTTGTCATCATACGGCTCTCTAGGAGCCCAGATTCTCAAAATCTCACTAAGACATGCTACAGCTGCCAACTTCATTTCCTTGTCATGGTGTCTCAAAAGCTTGGGTTGACTTAAGACATCCTTAATTGGAGAAAGGATCCTCTGTATAAATCTTGAAGGTAATTGGTCAACCTTACACAAACATACTTCCAATATATCTAATGGAAGATCAATACCCTTGCTGAGCTCTTTGCTAATCTTTTGTAGTGCCTTCAACCACCACTGCCCGTCACTGTTGGGCGCCATAGTGTGATCCAAATTCCAAAATCTCTCAATCATCCCCACAGGCTGGCAAGATCACCAGCTCTGATACCACTGTAATGTTCCCAACCTTGGCGGTCCCTCCCCGAGAGATAATGATGACTATGTTTCGAGAGAAGGACGTAACTGTGCAAGTTCAGGCCGTACGGAGAGGCTGAGTTAGTACTGAGTGTATGGAGAGGAAGCCGCTAGACAGGCTGAGAGTGTATGGAGAGGCTGAGAGTGTACTGAGAGGAAGCTCTATGGAGAGGCTAAGAGTGTACTAAGAGGAAGCTATACAGGGAGGCTGAGAGTGTACGGAGAGGCTGCGAGTGTATTGAGAGGAAGCTGTACGGAGAGGCTGAGAGAGTATGAAGAGGAAGCTGTATGGAGAGGCTGCGAGTGTACTGAGAGGAAGCTGTACCGAGAGGCTGAGAGTGTATGGATAGGAAGCTGTACGGAGAGGCTGAGAGTGTACAGAGAGGAAGCTGTATGGAGAGGCTAAGAGTGTACGGAGAGGAAGCTGTACTGAGAGGCTGAGAGTGTATGGAGAGGAAGCTGTATGGAGAGGCTGAGAGTGTACGGAGAGGAAGCTGTATGGAGAGGCTGCGAGTGTACTGAGAGGAAGTTGTACGGAGAGGCTGAGAGTGTACGGAGAGGAAGCTGCCAGAGCCGTACGGTGGGGTTATGATGCCTCCGAGGTGCAATGTGGTATCCTCCTTTTGTAGATAATTAAATGTCTTTCGAGAACACAGAACAACTCATAAGCCAATAGATGTTTGCCAAAAATATGTTATTGAATTTATTGATGGTGCCTCGGATTTGCCAAATCCATTACAAGCAGAACAAGCAGAGTAGGGTGAGGGATGAATCCCACCGAAACTGCACAAAATCAAATAGGGAGGGTCTTTCACCTCCGAAATGGCGAACAGCAGAATCCCAACAGGAATTCGCAAATACAAATCAAATATAAATCTCAACATATCAAATCCAACCTACACGCCGAGCATAAATACCCATCGAGAAAACTCCCGAGAGTGCACAAAAGAGCCGACGGCGACAACTACACCTACACCAACAAAATAAAAATGGGCCCGAGATAAACTAAATTGATCGGAACCCAAATACAATAATTTTATTAAAAATGGGGACATTACAATGACAAAGGGGAAGATTGTTAGCAATATTAGTTGTCATTAGTGTCTTTCACAAACCTCACACCGATAAAGGGGCATCGGTCACTCACATTACTTAGACAACATCGGTAGATGAAGAACAGAATGTATGCACCGGTTGACTATCTCGATATATTTACCGGTAGACCGAATCAAGAACGCAAAACCGGTCTTATGAAGCATATAGGGACAAACCAAATATAAGGGTATACCGGTCTAACTACAAGATAGATCCAATCCGGATTTTTTGGATCAATTTGCGTTACAGTTTAAGTCAAAAGCCGGATTATACGGGACATCCACTACTGAGAAGTAGAGTTAGCTTTTTAATAAGAGTTAGCTTTATTCTTGCGAATGCTTTTGGAAGGTAAACTCCAGATCAAAGCGCATAGCTCTTTGCTGATTGCATGATTTAATGCGGAGTTTGCAGCCTGGCGGTCCTATGAGTTAAGGGTTTCATTACGATGAACTCGAATATAAATATAGGTCATAGGACACAAAGAAAGTGTGTTGTTGATAGTTGATGATTGCACAGAGTAGAGGAGAGATCTTCTAAGAAGTGTTGGAGGCACAGAGGTGAAGAAATAAAGAGAGATCAACAACTAGGCAAACCGAAGAAGAGATCAACAGGTATGATCTAATCTGACAGACAGTGTCAAAATAAGATCATTACTTATTTAAGGAATGAAAGCATATTGAAATCCCTTTATCATGGTGAACCTAATTGGTTCTTTGTAAAATCCCCTAACAGGGTAACAACTTTGTAGATGTTCAAAGTCCTGTAACTAGGCAACTCCTAACAGAGTTCAGATCTTAACAGATCTTTTGTAAAATCCCTTAACCGGGTAGCACTTCAATCAGTGCTTTTGTAAGCTCCTAACAGGGCGCCTTCATTCTGCGATAGTGAAGTTGTGAGCTCTGTCTCACCATGGTTTTTTCCTTCTAACCTAGGGTTTCCACATATAAATACTTGAGTTGATTTGTGTGATCTGTTTATGCTTGTGAATGATTGACTATATTCTATTTTACATTTAATGATCCGTTTACAAGTTTTAAACAGATAAAAAGATAATATTTACTGATTCACCCCCCCTCTTAGTAACCGATTTAGTACTAACAAATATCATAGCTGATCCGAGGCTGAAACAAAAACCTGAGATGCTTTTTCTATCCACAATACTTCCTGCCCAATCAGAGTCAGAAAAACCATGAAGGAGAAGGTCATCAAAACATGAGAACTTTACACCATACATAAGAGACCCTTTCACATATCTCAAAATATGCTTGGCTGCAATGAGGTGGTACATCCTTGTTTTGCACTTGAACTAAGTCAAGTGATTTACAGAAAAGCAGATGTCAAGCCTTGTGTTAACAAGAAATATAAGAGAACCAATCAACTGACTATAACGAGTGCAATCAGTAAAATCTGAATTGGCTGCAACTTCTTGAAGTTTCTTCAGGTTGGCCTCCATAGGTGTTGCATTGGGTTTGCAAGCAACCATTCCAAATCTCTTAAGAATATCCAGAGCATACTTACCTTGACTTATAATAATTTCATTTGGCCTTTGCCAGATTTCCAACCCAAGGAAGAAATGCATTAATCCAAGATCTTTCATCTCAAATTCTGATGTTAATTCTTGTTTACATTTAATAATCAACTCATCATTACCAGTGAGAAAAAGATCATCCACATATAAAACAAGAATCAAAATCAGATCATTAACCTTTTTCATATAGATATTAGGATCAGCTTCATTTTTCTCAAATCCCAAACTTACTAGATATCCATCAATACAATCATACCAAGCTCGAGGAGCTTGTTTAAGACCATACAAAGCGTTTTTGAGCCTGCAAACATGAGAAGCCTTTCTATGAATAATGAAGCCATATGGTTGTTCAACATAGACTTCTTCCTCAATCACACCATTTAGAAAGGTTGTCTTAACATCCATTTGATGTAATTTCCATCTTTTAGTAGCAGCAATAGCAATGATGGATCTAATAGAAGTATACCTTGCAACCGGAGCGAAGATCTCATCATAATCTATTCTTTCCTTTTGACTGAATCCTCTAGCTACAAATCTAGCTTTGAATTTTTCAATATTTCCATCAATAGCATGCTTAATCTTGTATAGCCATTTGGAAGAGATTATAGATTTATTTTGAGGGCGAGGAACAATTTCCCAAACATCATTTTTTAAAATAGATTCATATTCTTCCAACATGGCATCTTTCCAAACTTGCTGATTTGAAGCTGTCTCAAAACAAGAAAGTTCAGAGTCAATAATATTACACATAAGAGCAAGATAATTATCAAATTTCTGAGGTCTTTTGCTTTCACGAAAAGTTCCTTTAGGAGCAGAAAAGTTTTCAGCGTCTTGAACAGTATTCCTTGCCCATAAAGGTCTCTTTTTTGAAACTGAAAGAGAACTAGGACCAGCTTTTGAACCAATCTGATGAACGGGAGGAGGGCAAGACGGAGGAGAGTCCTCCCTCTCAGAGAGGCAAGGAGAGGAGGGAACAGCAGGAGGAAGATCTTGAAAATTAGAAGGCATATCCAAATCAGAATTAAGAGGAAAATCAGCTGAACTTTTACAAGTAGTACTTTAATCAAAATAAACATCTCTACTAAGTTCAATTGATTTTTGACCTGGAATGTAGATCCTATAAGCCTTTGAGGATTCACTGTAACCAACAAAAATACCCTTCTTGCTAGAGGGTTCTAACTTAGATCTTTTCTCCTTGGGCACATGAATATAAACAGGAGAACCAAAGATTTTAAAATGACTTACATCAGGTTTGGAGCTAGAGAAAACTTCTTCAGGAGTGGAGTTATCTAGAGCTGAGTGAGGACTCCTATTTTGAATATAAACAACAGTCTATCAAGCCTCTGCCCATAGGAAAATCTGCAATCCTTGATCATGAAGCATGGCTTTAGCAGCCTCAACAATGGCTCTGTTTTTTTGTTCAGCAACCCCGTTTTGTTGAGGGTTGTAGGGAACAGAGAACTCCCTCTTAATGTCAGCTTCTATACAGAAAGATTGGAATTGTCCAAAAGTAAATTCTCCTCCATTGTCAGACCTGAGAGTCTTGATCTTCTTTTCAGAGAGATTTTCAGCCAATGCTTTAAAAACTTTAAATTTTGAAAGAACTTCATCTGAATCCTTGGATTTAAGAAAGTAAATCCATGTCTTACGAGAAAAATCATCAATAAAAGTTACATAATACCAGAAACCACTCAAAGAAGCAGAGGACATGGGTCCACACAAGTCAGAATGGATTAAATCTAAGATCTGATTTGATTTACTCTTGCTGGAATGAAATGAACCTTTAGAAAATTTACCCAAAGCATATCCTTTGCAAATGTCGTCATGAGCAACACTTAATTTGGGAAGCCCTACAACCAGCTTTTCGATAGAAGACAAGGATTTGAAGTTGAGATGACCAAACCTTTTGTGCCATAGCAAGTTGAGATAAAAAATGTCATGATTTAATACTTGAACTAGATTGGCAGAGAGCTTATAGAGACTTTCGTGCCTCACTCCAATCATTTGGGCTGAACTAAAATTAGAGTCTTTCCTCCAAGCAACAACGTTGCCATTTGAGAAAGCTACATTGAACCCTTTATCTTCTAGAGCTGAAATAGAGATGAGATTCCTCTTGATCCCTGGGACAAATAACACATTGCTGAGATGAAGAGAGACTCCAGAGTTTAATATGAAAGAAGTATTACCTGCTCCTTTTACAGAATATGAAGCATCATCACCAATCACAACTTTTAGATGAGAATCTTTTTCTATTAAATTTGCAATGTGCTGCTTATATCCTGATATGTGGCGAGATGCACCACTATCTATCAACTAGGTATTGCAATCAGTAGGAACACAACTTGAAAGAGCTGAAATTAAGAGAAGACCTTTAGACTGATCAAAAGAGATCTTGGGAGGAGAAGATTCTTTAATGTCTGACATAGCAACTTGATGATTAAGTTTCATAGAGCAGTTTTTGGCAAAGTGACCAAATTTCTCACATCTAAAGCATTGAATCTTGGAGATATCTCCTCCTTTTAAAATCTGAAGAAGAGGGAGAAAATTTCTTATCATTAGAAACATTCCTTTTCCTTCCCCTCTTGTTAAATGTGTGAGCTGCCAGGACTTGATCTTTAGACGAATGAGATTTACGAGAGTTTCCTCTAACTTCCAGCCTACATTCTTCTTGAATGCAATCTGACCTTAATCTGTCAAGGCTAGGAACTTTACTCCTACCACTGATACCTTGAATGAATGATTCCCAAGATTGTGGGAGACCATTCATGGCAAGCATTACAAGCTCCTTTTCATTCACTGATTCCCCAATAGCATTAAGCCGATTCATTAAATCAGTAATCCTCGAGAAGAAAGAAATGACAGATTCACCTTTACTCATTTTGATGTGAATGAGCTGCATGCGAAGAGCCAAAGCTCTTCTAGTATTATTTATCTCAAACATGCTATGAAGAGACTTAAACATCTCATTAGCCGACTGCAGTTTAGAGATGGCAGGGACAAGATGATCTTTCATAGAATCAACAATGATCCTCTTTGCCAAAACATTTTTCTTCTTCCATAAAGATAATTCTGTTTCATCCTCTGGAGCTTTGTTATCAGGATCCACACAATTAAGAAGATCATTTTCTTCAAGAATCAGTAAGATTCTAGACTTCCAAGAAATGAAATTTGAAGCTCCTTCTAGACGATCTTCAACATTCAACCCAAGGACCATGATGAATAGAGGATAGAAAGATGAAGCAGATAAGGTGTATCTTCTGAGAAATTGAATATAATATTCATGAACCTAGCTCTGATACCATGTTGATATTCTCAGAAAACTAAAAACACATAACACCAGCTACCCTGGGAAAAATCCTCTTAAAATAGAGGGAAACAACCCAGCAAGAGATAACTTATATTAATAGAGGAATTACAAGAGAAGATGAAAACAAGCTCAGTTGGAAGAAGCTCACTACAAATGTCTACTAGCTGAGACTCAATAGCATTCTCTGATAAATTGAATAAGCATCTTGAATAGAATACAATACAACAAATTGAAATACACTCCAAGATACACAAAGAATCACACGTTGTTTTACTTCTGTAGACAATACGAAACACTAGAACAATATCGTGTTCTTCTGCCGACCATACGTCACAATAGAACACTACTCCAAAAAGGAAGAAAATGTTCTTTTGAAAATGTCGCATAACAGTTACACGGCAAAAACGCTCCCAGGAGTATCCATCATAATCCATCTGTTGAGGAGTCAACACACTCTCGAACATGGAGAGAAAACTGACAAAGCCTCATTCATTCGCGGGAATGTAACCGCTCCACAAAATCATGAAGGAAGGGCATTTTCCAGCGGGAGAGAGCGGACGAGGAAGACAAGGTGAATATCGTTGACAGCTAGAAAGATTCATGACCGAAACTTCTAGCTGTGAGGACCCGACAAGGAAGAGGAGCTTCCAACGTGGAGAATATGCCAGAGCTAATGAGACTGCAATCTGTCATTCTGGCCCCTGCAAATGACAGCAAACCAAACAAGACAAAACTACATTGTTCTAGTGATACAAATGTAACATTTCATAAGGAGTGAATATTAATAATATATATCATACATATACAACTATAAATTTAACAGTGAGAACTTTTGTTGAACTAGATAATCCTTTCATGTGGACAAGGAAATATAATCATGCTAGCTCAATAAGTCTCATGGACGGACATGCATCATCTCCCACTTCCATCCTTAGTTTGTACTAGCACTCAAGGCATGGGTGAGGCACTAATCATTATCTTTTTTTAATGTTTTCCCATATTAATTTTATTAGGTTATCACTTAGTTCTCAAACCACAAGGGATTACCCTGGACGGCCACTTTAGGGCCTCGGCCCCCATTGTGGGTCATTTCCCTACTATGCTCCTAGATAACCTACCCCTAAGCTCCAAACTAAAAACCAATGTATAAACAAACAATAATCATCAAAGTAAACTCAAAGGATCATCACATTCAAAAAAATCACAAAACCAGAGTTTGGAGCATATAATACCTATGTCATGATAGCTACGGACCACCTATTCAAAGGTGACTTACACTTAGAAAGAACACAGATCATAAAAGAGAAAGGATCCTTAGCAAAGCTCAACAAAGCAAGGAAACACCTCACAACTACATAATACCAAGAGGAAGTAAATTGACACCGCATGTGATGAGCCTTGTTGGCTCTATGCTGAAGACTTTGTTTTCTTTTGAATTGTTTTGCAATTTTTTTTTGTTTTTTTGAACATATATAATTTTTTTGTAATTTTTCCAACATATGAATTAATATCAACAGAAAATTATTTAAATTCAAATGCTTGTAAATATTCATGAGCAATACATTTATTTTTTTTCTAAGTAATAAGCACCTTTTTGGAGCAATGCAGAGCTGCCTGCCAACACAAAACACAGCCCCTTCATGAGACGTCAGCATCTAAATTGAATCGCAGCCATTGTGTAATGTAACGCAACTACTGTAGTTGTATCACAGCCTCCATGAAATGGTAACTCAGCCACCAGATGATGTTTCGCAACCACCATGAAAGGGATCGTAGCCAATATGAATGGAGTCGCAGCCCACTATGAATGCCACGTTTTTGCATATGAGTAAACAGTTCTCTCAAATTGAACCCCCAAACTGATCCGCTTGCATACACTAACAATTATGAACACAATTCACTGGCAATGAAGGCCAATTCAAAGTGAATGTGACACTAGAGGAATTTCGCAGCACTTCAAACCCTTGTTCTCTCTCTTCAATTTCAATTTTGATCAAAAGATGCATAATAGAATGAATTTCGAATTCCTCAAGGCTTCATTTTATAAGCATTAAAAAAAAGGCTTCTTCAATACGCTTTTCACTTAAAAGCCACTTGCTTTTTGGTTGCACATTTGAAATATAATAAACTATTATATTTCTCTTCACTTTAATGCTGAAAATGACCCTTTCATTAAAATAATGCTATTCTGACACATAGGGTCCTTGTTTTATGAGCTCAAGATTTAAAATTACTCAACCCGGTTCCAACGAGCTATAACACCAAGGTGTCCAATACACAATCCCACTTAAAATAGCAACCTTAGCCAATTTGATTAAATAATAATCAAAATTCACCCATCTTGCGAAAATGATTGAAGAAGCATCAGAATCGAAATCTAACAGCACGAGCATGGTCCTGATGATGAAAGGCGATGAATAAACCTAACGGAGTGACTTTCTAAAAATAGACGCTCCCTTCAAGAATCTTGGAGCCCAAACTGGAAGCCAAAAATAAAAACTAAGAGCATCATTTAATTCCTCTAATTCATCTGAGCTCATCAGAACCAATTGTTGACCTACTATAAATAGTAAGTCTCTCAAAACAGGCCAAACCCACATCAAGGCCCTCTAATCACCAATATTAGCCTACAAGGACCCAGTGATAGGCTAAATCTAATAACTCAAATGTTCGCTCAGAATGAGGACATTACACCGCAATACACTCATAATACGTAATGATTTAGTAACAGGAAACATTAATTTGAAGCATTTTTTAACAATTTTACCATCAACACCTAATGACTATATTATTAACTTAACTAACCAAATTCCAACTTTATTTAGGAACTAAACCTAGTACTAATAAGTAATAACTACCTCAAGATTAGTTAATGCTAATTATTAAATTACTAGTTCTAACATAATTCACATAAAAATAATCCCTATAAGTATTACTCCATTTAACAACATTAATTAAAATGGAATAAATTTAACTATAAACCAATTCATAGATTTCTAATTGAATTTATTTAAGAACCATCTTACCCAAAATTCTCATTAACGAATATACTATCATAACCAAAATAAGTTACCAATGTAATTTGATGTGAAAAATTTAACTATTGTTAACTACAAAATTGAGTTCGTAATACAGGTATTAGAATTTAAGTGTAGTTACAAATTACAATAATCATGAAATGATTTATTAATTTATAATTCCTAAACAATCAATTTAATATACAAATTCCTACTTAATAAACTCTTATAATTATTTATCAAAAGAAAAGAAAATAACTACATTATCGAATAGAAATAATTAACTTATCTAACTTATTTATCAACTTAGTTAACCTAAACAACTTAACTTTACTTGCCATAGCTCAATAAACAATTGACTATAATAACCAAAAGCATCCACTAACCAAAAGCAACGATAAGTCAGATTTTTTTCCTTTTAATGACAGAGACTAGCAAAAGACTCTCCAAATTGATATCTAATAGAAAGTAAAAGCAATCCAGATCAGTTTGAAGGAGACCTATCAAGAATAAAACTAAACGCCTTCATGGAAGAACATTCACACAGAGCCAAGTTACCAAACAACAAATAAATCATGGCAAGAAGGTAACAAAGAAACACCCAATCCAACTGCACATGAGAGAGAGGATATCAGGAAAAATAACCCCTCCCTATTTCTGGTATTGATCCAGGGGCATTCTAGGATACTCGGTGAATCTGCATGGAGGTGTGTTGTTTTAGTTCTGTGGAACTCGGTTGCAGCTTTAACCGGTGGTCTCAGTTAAGGAAGGAAGCTCAGTCGCTGAAGGAACTCGGAAATCTCTGGCGCTTGGTGAAATTGGTACTCGGCGATGCTTGTGGCACTCGGTTGACATAGTGCTCGGCGATGCTCTGATGCTCGATTATTTCTCTGGTGCTCGGTAGTTGGTCTTGCCGACTGGAGTTCTTGAAGATTTGCTTGGCCAACTTGGTGCATTTATTATTGGTAGTTTTTGTTGGATTCTCCTATGTGGATCTGGAGGCCGACATGGAAAATTTAATAATTTTAAGGCTATTTGAGAGCCGACTTGTATTGCATTTAATATTTGTTTGTAGGAGTTAATTGTTTCATCCAGCCGACTTGTGGCTGATGATTAGTATTTAAAGGGGTGTTTGGGTAGTTGTTTTAAGAGATGACCAGTAGAGGTGGGGGAATAAGTGAAGTTGTGGAAAAGATCCTGCGAGATCTTGCAGATCAGATTGTTATCTGATAGTTTGTATTAGCAGAGCTAGTGGCTTGCATGCTTGGAGACAAGGAGATTGCTTGGTGGCTTGCAAGCACAAATTTAGATCTACCTTAGGGTTTCCATCAGTTGCTGAGAATTTAATAATTTTAAGGCTATTTGAGAGCCGACTTGTATTGCATTTAATATTTGTTTGTAGAAGTTAGTTGTTTCATCCAGCCGACTTGTGGCTGATGATTAGTATTTAAAGGGGTGTTTGGGTAGTTGTTTTAGGAGATGACCAGTAGAGGTGGGGGAATAAGTGAAGTTGTGGAAAAGATCCTGCAAGATCTTGCAGATCAAATTGTTATCTGATAGTTTGTATTAGTAGAGCTAGTGGCTTGCATGTTTGGAGACAAGGAGATTGCTTGGTGGCTTGCGATTACAAATTTAGATCTGCCTTAGGGTTTCCATCAGTTGCTGATAGTTTTCAGAACTGAACTAATTGGAGTTGTATTGGGTCTTGTTGATCTTGCTGGATTTCTTCTGATTGTAATTGGCCCTAACTTGGAAGGCCTTACAGTCGGGCATGTTAATGGAACATATGTTTTGAAACATATCTTGTTGTGTTATTCCATTGTGTTGTTCTGAAGCTGCGAGGTTGGTCTGTCCTTAATTGGATCCACCCTACCTTGGTCTACTTCGGGTGGTATCAGAGCTGAGTTGATCTTGTGGAGCGAAGGTTGACCTAGCAAGGCTGATCTTTCGAAGTTGATCTTGTTGGCGAGATCGTATGATTTGAGTTGCAAATCCGTGGCACTGAACTTGTGGAATCTTGGCCTAGTTGTTTGTGCGAGGTGGCAGGTTGCGATCTGACTTTCATACAACTTGGAAGTTGTCACAAGGTGGTCAGTGTAGGGTTTTGTTGCAGAGGGTTTTCTTATCTCTAAGGATGCCTCCGAGAAGATTGGACCCTAGAGTGATTGCGGAACTCTGTGATACTGTGGAATCTAGGATTACAAAGAAGGTGAAATCAGATTTCAGATCTGAGATGGAGTTGATGAAGAATGACATGGTCGCTGAGATCATGACAGTTGTTGCTGGTGTACCTCGGAATGTTGGTATTGAAGATGGTTATGAGGAAGCTGCTGAAGACTTTGAAGTTGCTGGATCTAGTGGTGATGACCGAAGGGATAGATCTGGTGGAGATAGAACTACTCGGTTGCATAGATCTGGAGCTCGGTTAAGTAATAGTTACCGAATCGAAGTTTCTACTTTCTCTGGTACTTTGAAACCCGAGAACTTGATTGACTAGATTGGTAAACTTGAAGATTTCTTTGAGCTGGAAGAAATTGAAGATCCTCTTCGGGTGAGGTTGGCACAGACAAAATTGAAAGGACATGTTGCTCTTTGGTGGAAAGAACTACAAAGAGATAGAGAAGATGAAGGTGAAATGAAGATCAATCGGTGGAGATTGATGGTGACTAAGTTGAAAGCTAAGTTCATACCTGCTGACTATGAGCTTGACTTGTTTAAGAAGTTGCAGAACCTGAAACAGAAGGATTTGACTGTTGAAGATTATACCAAGGAGTTCTACAAACTTACTATTCGGTCTGGACACAGAGAACTTGGCAAGGAAAAGGTAGCTTGGTATGTGAATGGTTTGAGATTCAATATCCAGGATGAGCTTGGTATGCTGAAGATTGATTCTGTTGAAGATGCTTATCAATATGCTCTGAAGGCAGAAGATAAGTTGAAGAGGAAACAACATAGTAATCCCTGAGGAAAGGAAAAGATTGATCACTCGGTGAAGGATAAACCGACTACAGAAGATGAATAGAAACTTGTAGGACCGAAGAAGAAGACAGGTAGAGTTATCTTTAAGGGAACTTGCTATAACTGTGGTGAAGAAGGACACCGTTCTTTTGAGTGTACACAGAAGAAGCTTGGTGACCGACGAACTATTGTGGTGAATGAAAATGTTGAGAATGAACCTGAATCTGAGAACTTGCTGGTTCGGCGAACATTGCTCGGTACAAAGGCAGAACCTTGTCAGAGGAGTAACTTGTTTAGGACTCGGTGCAAGTCTAGAGGTAAACTTTGTGATGTTATTGTTGACAGTGGTAGTATTGATAACCTGGTTGCTGAGGGCATGGTTCAGAAACTTGGTTTGAACAAAATGAGACATCCACATCCTTATAGGATTGGCTGGTTGCAAGATGATCATGCTCTAGAAGTAAGAGAACAATGCTTTGTTGATGTTCAGATTGACCAGTATAAGGATCTTGTGTTATGTGAAATTGTGGAGATGAATAGTTGTGATATATTGCTCGGTAGACCTTGGCAATATGATTGTAGAGCTATATATGATTGTGTCAAGAATGTGTTTACTGTTGAGAAGGATGACAGGAAGTTTTCCCTGATGCCTTTGATGGATACAACACTCGATAGGAGAAGTCTGAGTATTGGTAGTTGAGTTGAGTTGGTAGATCCTGAAGGTATGGATGATTAGTGTGAAGAACAGACTTGTGTGTTATCAAGGAAAGACTTGAAGAGAGAGGAAACAGAAGTGGAAGAGTATGCAAGTTGAAAAGATGGAGGACTTGTATGTGAAGAACCAGTTTGGGGTTTATGTGCTGAATCCCAGAAGATGTTCTTCCCACATATGAACATCTTTTCAAACTTGGGGTGTCTGATGCAGGGGCATTCTAGGATACTCGGTGAATCTGCATGGAGGTGTATTCTTTTAGTTCTATGGAACTCGGTTGCAGCTTTAACTGGTGGTCTCGGTTAAGGAAGGAAGCTCGGTCGCTGAAGGAACTCGAAAATCTCTAGCGCTCGGTGAAACTGGTACTCGGCGATGCTTGTGGCGCTCGGTCGACATAGTGCTCAACGATGCTTGGCATGCTCGGTTATTTCTCTGGTGCGCGGTAGTTGGTCTTGCCGACTGGAGTTCTTGAAGATTTGCTTTGCTGACTTGGTGCATTTATTATTGGTAGCTTTTGTTGGATTCTCCTATGTGGATCTAGAGGCTGACATGTAGAATTTAATAATTGTAAGGCTATTTGAGAGCCAACTTGTATTGCATTTAATATTTGTTTGTAGGAGTTAATTGTTTCATCCAGCCGACTTGTGGCTGATGATTAGTATTTAAAGGGGTGTTTGGGTAGTTGTTTTAGGAGATGACCAGTAGAGGTGGGGGAATAAGTGAAGTTGTGGAAAAGATCTTGCGAGATCTTGCAGATCAAATTGTTATCTGATAGTTTGTATTAGCAGAGCTAGTGACTTGCATGCTTGGAGACAAGGAGATTTCTTGGTGGCTTGCGAGCACAAGTTTAGATTTGCCTTAGGGTTTCCATCAATTGCTGATAGTTTTCAGAACTGAACTAGCTGGAGTTGTATTGGGTCTTGTTGATCTTGCTAGATTACTTCTAATTGTAACTGGCCCTAACCCGGAAGGCCTTATAGCCGGGCATGTTAATGGAAAATATGTTTTGAAACATATCTTGTTGTGTTATTCTGTTGTGTTGTTCTAAAGCTGCAAGGTTGGTCTATCCTTAATTGGATCCACCCTACCTTGGACTGCGTCAGGTATGGACAAAGCAAGCTAGAAGATGTGGTAGAACAAACCAAGCAAGGAAAACACGTCTTTCTACCACAATTTAGCCGGTAGAACAAACTCATTCCAAACTAAAGAGAATATGACAAAAGAACCCCGCCAACTCAGCATAGATCTCACATTAAGAATGAAAATTTGGCAAAACATTAAGGAAAAGAAAACGCCATGCTGGAGTTTCCCAAATGCCAAAAATGGAGATAGATAGATAGATAAAAGTTTAACGTCCACGAGGCTAAAAATAGCCCATGGGACAACAAGACAATGTAAGCCAACTTTAGTAACTCAGTTCTTTTCTTGTGCAAGTTGATGATGAGCACACCTAACTTCTCAATTTACAACTCACTGAATAGGTTATGCCAAGAGCTATCAGATATAGTATCCTCAAATTTGTCCATGTTGTCCTTGTATGCTTCACATTCTAAAATAAAGTGATGTTCAGTTTCCACTTTCGCAGAACTGCAAAACGTGCAAACTCTCTCTTCCCAAGCTTCCTTTGGCCTCTTGCAACGTCCAGTCTCACAGCAGAGCTAATGAGAGTTGGTTCTCAGCTGAGCAATAAGAATTTTAGCTCTCCAAGAAATGTGGGCCCCTATGTACGCTTTTTGGAGTTGATCACATGCAGGGTTGAACTCATTAATATAATATTTTTCCTTCCTTCCAAGCCCATTTGCCCAATTTCTCTTGTAAAATTTCTCCATAACGAAGACCTTTATTTCTTTTTTATTTGTGGGGCACATATTGAATTGGATATTCCATTTACTCATCCACTTTGATGTTTTGTTGCATCCACGTCTTTTTGGAGTAAGAAAAGAATGAAAAAATGCAGCCACAGGCGAATCTGAAGGTTGAAGTTCGGTTTTTCCCGAATTTCATATATTTCTAAAAAAGTCGGTAAAGTTCGCCAATATATTCGGACAGAGAAAATGGCACATTACCGTAAACATAAAAAACATGCTATTTTTAAAGTTTCTAAATTTTTAGAGGTTTCCCGCTCATTTTTTTCCATAAACAGGTGTTCGCAGGCCCTTTGAATGCACAGATATTTGCAAATTTGTAATTTATTTGTTGATTTGGGGTTATCTGAGTGTTAAGTGTCGCCGAGCTACTACTATCGCTGTGTGAGCTACCGCTACCGAGATGTTGCTGCTGCGGTCGAGCTGCTGCCGCCATGTGAGCTACTATTGTCAGTGGAATCATTGTCTCCGTCTCTACATTCTTCTCCCAGCTGCTTCCCTGCATTCTTCTCCCGACTCTGTCTCCATTCACCTCTGTTCCGTGAGAAAGGTAAGTTGTTTAATTTAGTTTTTAAATGACTTTTATATAGTTATACACTACATTTTTTAATTATTTAGTGTTACATTAATATGTATTTATTAATAGTTTAATTAAATTATTTAGTATTACATTAATATTATAATATATATTTATAAATAGTTTTATAATAAAATTTTAAATCCATAAATCAAATATTTTTAAATTGTATATTAAATTATTAATAATAAAATGATAGATATTTTAAAAAATTATAGATTATAGTTAATTAGGTAGATAATAATATTATTATATTTATAACAAAGATAAATATTATTATAAATGCATTATATGATGATTTTTAAGTTTTTAATAATAGACTTGAATTACTATTTCTAAATTTTATCAAATATTTTATTTAATTGTTAAAAAAAGAAATATTATTATATAAATATCAAAGTTCATAATATTTTATTTTATTTTATTTCTATATTGTTTTATTACCATTTGTTAAATTGAAATATCATATGAAAGTAATCAATTTTTAAGTTAATATACAAATGTAAAAATGAATAAATAAATTCAACAAATATGCTAAACATTAAGATGTAATTTAAATTTAATAGATAAAATATTTAATTATTTAATATTATATTATTTTATTAAAAATTAATATATTTATATATTAAAAATATATTTTTATACTTTATTGAGTTATTTTGTTTTGTAGAGTAAAAACTAAAATATTATATTTTTGAAATTTCTTTTAAATAGATTTTGTTAATGTTTTACTTTTAAATATTAATTTTAAATTCTTTTGAATTGTAGAGATTGGAATGGCTCTCAACAAATCAACTTCAAAGGCATGGAAATATGTGACTCGTAATGGTACTGAACTTTGTTGTAACAAGTGCCCGAAAGTTTTTACTGGAAGTTTAACAAGAGCAATGGATCACTTACTTGGTATTACGAGGGGTAAAGGTGGAGGTGTTACTGCATGTCCAGGTGTAACCACAGATATTAGAGCTATTTTAGAGAAAGAACATTCCTCCTCAATTGTAGTAAAGATGAAGAATGCACAAAAGAAACAGAGAATTGAAGAAGATGTGTCTAGATTCTTAGCTATTGTGTCTTCCTCTTCCAATCCACCCAAGGCCACAGCAACATTGAAGGAGAGTGGAACATTGAGCAGCTTTTGGAAACCAGCTGAGAAACAAGAGGTAGATGATGCACTAGCTGATTTATTTTATACAAGTGCTATTCCATTCAATGTAGCTAGAAATCCAAATTTTTGTTGTGCAATTCAAAGAGTTGCAGAGTTTTTACTAGAAGTTTAACAAGAGCAATGGACCACTTACTTGGTATTACGAGGGGTAAAGGTGGAGGTGTTACTGCATGTCCAGGTGTAACCGCAGATATTAGAACTATTTTAGAGAAAGAACATTCCCCCTCAATTGTAGTAAAGATGAAGAATGCACAAAAGAAACAGAGAATTGAAGAAGATGTGTCTAGATTCTCAGCTATTATGTCTTCCTCTTCCAATCCACCCAAGGCCACAGCAACATTGAAAGAGAGTGGAACATTGAGCAGCTTTTGGAAACCAGCTGAGAAACAAGAGGTAGATGATGCACTAGCTGATTTATTTTATACAAGTGCTATTCCATTCAATGTAGCTACAAATCCAAATTTTCGTTGTGCAATTCAAAGAGTTGCAGAGTTTGGCAAAGGGTACATACCTCTCTCTTCTGAGGCTTTCAAGACAACTCTTTTGAAGAGGTCAAAAGATAGAGTGACCAAGAAATTAACTGAGGTCAAAGCCTCGTGGAAGACAATAGATTGCACTATATTAAGTGATGGATGGTCAGACAAGCCGGGGCCCTGCATATAATAGTAGGGCCAGTCGGGGCCCCCCCACCCACCAGGAAGTGCCAAGTCTGGATCTGGAACCAAATGAAGGTAACAAGCCCTATCCAACCAAACCGAACGGGATCCCCTTCCCCTTCCCCTTCAAATATAAGGGTACATGTCAAAGGCCATTGATCAATGTTTTGGTGGCTTGTCCTGAAGGTGTTGTGTTCTTGAAGGTGATTGACACTATGAATAAAAAGAAAACTTCTAAGTATATATTTCAAATACTAGAGGAAGCCATTCTTGAAGTAGGGGTGGAAAATGTGGTTCAAGTGGTAACTGATAGTGCAGCAAATTGTGTGGGAGCTGGGAAACTGATTGTAAAGAAGTACCCACAGATTTATTGGAGTCCATGTGCAGCACATTGTATGGATTTGTTACTTCATGATTTGGCTAAATTCTTGTGGATATATGAAGCAATTCATAGAGGGAGAGCAATTGCAAATTTCATAAGAAATCACCGTCTCACACTGAGCCTTTATAGGCAACATGCATCTAGAGAGTTGTTGAGGCCTTGTGACACAAGGTTTGCTTCATTTTACATCACTTTGAAAAGGGTTTTTAAAGAGAAAGCAACTTTGAGATCTGTAATTTGTTCCAATGAGTGGGAAAGTTCAACGCTTTCTAAAAGTGCTAAGGGAAAGAACATAGAGCAGATTATTTTAAAAAGCAACTTTTGGGAAAGTGGAGCAAAGGTTTTGAGTGTTTGTGAGCCAATTGTTAATGTGTTTCGTATGGTTGATGGTGACACTCCTTCCTTGGCATGTTTTATGAAAGCACCGACCATTGTAAGGAAGTTATTCAAAGAGCACTAAACAATGTGGAAGTAGAGTACATGGAGATATGGGAGACAGTTGATTCCAAATGGAAAATGATGCACACACCTTTACATGCAGCAGCATGCTATTTGGAGCCCAAACTATTTCACATTGATAGACAAGGTGATAGTGAAGTTATGGCAAGGTTTTATGAAGCCATTAGCAAATTTGAACTAGACCCAACAGTTGCAGCGCTAATTAGAGACCAAGGCTGGAAATACAAGAAAGCTGAAGGAATGTATGGAATAGCAGCAGCCAAGTATGATATGGCACGAGATGAGGTACCTAGCTATAGATGGTGGATGAGCTATGGAGCACAAACTCCTGAACTTCAGTGCTTTTCTATTCGAATATTGAGTCAAGGAGGAAGCTCATCAGCTTGTGAGAGGAATTGGAGTTGCTTTGACCACATCCATTCCAAAAAGAGGAACAAGTTGTTGTCTGGAAAGTTGGGAGATCTTGTCTATGTTTGCAACAATTTAAAATTGTTCATGAACAAATCAGCAAATGACTCCACATCTTCTTCACAACAACGAATTTCAAAAGACATAGCAATGCCAAGTGCAGATGAACCTGACTTTTTGATGAAGAATTGGGTAGTGATACTAATGATGATGATACACCAGTTGAGCCAAATGCTCTTGATGACTTGGAGCTCTTTTGAATATCTAAAGTCTTGACTTTTGAATGTACCTTTTTGAGAATAAAACATCTTTGCAATCATTATTTTACATGTTCCTTACGTTATAAATTTAATAAATGTGCCATCCTTATATAATGATTTCAAATCTATTTAGAAATGTTAACTATTTTGATAATTTATTGGATATATTACTTATATTTAAAAATAAATAACATTTATATAAGGCGAATTCAATCCGAATTTTTTTTTTTGAATTTTTACCCTTGTGCGATAAACAGTTATTGATTAAGCAGTAGAAGGGAGACTTAAGAGATAAAAAATAATATATATCGGGTTAATATAAATACTCTTAAAGTCGATACAGTACAAAGATTGCATGGAAATCTATTACCAATAAAATGATCTATAATGTGGCTCAAAATGCATATCTCCAAGTTGCAATAGAGATACACTAGAAGAAAAGAGAATGAAGATGATGAATAACACGGACCAAAGGACGAAGATGAATGAATAACATAGACCCAAAAACTTCCAAATCCAAAGCACAACTCCAATTCACCAAACAAATTTTTAAAGCCTTTCAAAACAAAATCCACATTTTTCCAAAGTGCTCAAAGAAAGCACCACCATATCCACATTTTTCTAAAGTGCTCAGAAAATGCACCACCATTTCTTTTCCAAATAATTCCAATTTTAAAATTGAAAACTTCAAACTTCATAAAAAGACAAACCTTTCCACAAGTCTGCATGTACGGGAAAAAATCTCGAAAATAATTTGGTAAATACTATTTCAATTGGATAGTTTCCAAAATTGAGAAGATGGAAGTTTTCAGAAAAAGAATTTCTAAAAATTAAAATCAACTCCAAAATAGAAAAACTCAAAAATAATTTCTTTTAAAATAATGTTTTCCAACTCATAAATAAAAATCAAATTTTAAATAAAATATTATTTAATATTGCATATTTTGAAATATTAATAATTTAATATCAATCAATGACATCTATTAAATATTAAAAACTTATAATTAATGTAAGATATTTATATATCATAGTTTAAAACATAATACAAAGTTTCAATTAAATCATTATAATTAAACTATACATCATTATTTAATAAATAAAACCATATTAATTAGTCATAATTCGACATCATATATATATATATATATATATATATCATTGACAACATTGTTATCTTATAAATAAGTTGATTATTAACTTAGTTATGACATTTGTTTTGTTTTATACACCAGGTATACATTTCTTTGCTCTGCTTTGCAACTAGCACGCCAAAACAACATTTTCAAATTTTGAACACCATCTGCACATGGTCGTTGATTCTGTGGAGGAATCTTCCTCTACACAACACGACCCTCCCCCCAATACGAATATTGAGAAAACCCAAACTGGTACATAGGGGCTGCATGGAGAATCTGGCCTTGTCAGATGGTGCTTTGTCGTCTAATACCAATAATAATGAGGGTGTGAAGAACGGAGGTGAAACCTCGAATCCTGACTAGAAAGGTGCATTGGTAGGGTCTTCTACCAATGCCCTTGAATCCATCCTCTCGAACTTTATTCAGCCTAAAGAAGGGACATAAATTTGCCTCCCTGATACCGTTATGGACCGGATTGTTTCTGAGATGCACCTGGTTTTGGTCGGGAGGTTCTTTTCTTTCCGCCTCTCCATTGATATGGTACGGCGATGGGTTGCATCCCATTGGAAGTTGAAAGGAAGCGTAACTATCTCAGCAATGCCACAAGGGTTGTTCCTTTTCAAGTTTATGGCATGGGAGGATCAGATATTTGTCCTCTCTAGTTCATGGGCATATGGAAAGCATTTTCTAATGCTCTCCAAATGGAAGCCAGGGTTTGACCTTTCTGAAAAACTCAATCGCTTGGCACTTGTATGGGTCAAAATGTCAAGTCTCCCTCTTGAGTTCTGGGATGAATAGATTTTCCAATGGGTGGGCAATTGGTTTGGCCACTATGTCACAGCAGATGTCGTTACATTAGCCAAATCCAAGTTAGTCTTTGCCCAGTTGTGTTAATGTTGCTATCAATAAACCCCTTTCAAATTTTGTAACATTGAAATCCAAATGGGCCTAATGCACCCAAGCTTTGGTCTATGAGAATGCCACACTATATTGTCAAAGATGTGCTAAACAGGGACACACTATGGCGTATTGTAAAGCTCCACCTCCTAAGGAGCTGAAAATGAAAGAAAAATGTTCCTCTCCTGTGGCCTCTGGAGTGGAAGCACCAAAGAACCCTAATCATGAGGAGACAGAGTACCCTTTATGGAGGGACTCCTAGATCCGATGAAATACTCGGGTGATTCTGATAAACAAGAAATTCCCTCCTCCCTTGGGTCACTTGAGGAAGGGGAAACCCCCTCCTTGGGTAACCTAAGATGCGAGGGTGGCAAAGGAAGGGCTAACAAACGCCTCCAAAAGTGAGGTTGTGATCAAAGAAAGCAATGCTAGCTCACCCACTAATTGGGTGCATGGTCCAGATGAAGGTACTTAACAACAAAAACAAGAAGTAATGACCACCCCGGTTAAAATCATGCAGATGGGTTCGGCTCTAACCATGAGTCTTACCCTATCCCCTCATAATGAGGTGGTTATTGAGGAGGTGACTAAGTCAGTGATCCTCACCCCTGACAGTAAATCTACTATTGTTGGTAAATCCTTAGATGGTGATGAGGAATGGTAGACCCAGAAAAAGAAGACTAGGAATAAGAAAGTTGATGTGGGAATAGAGAATAAGGCAGGGAGATCAGCTGAGAGAGTGAGTAGACAAAAGGTTATAGCAAGGGTGATTGTCAATGGTCGACAGTTGACCCTAGATGGTAATCCTCAAAATAAAAAAATAAAGTTCCTTTCATGGAACATTAAGGGATTAAATAGTCCCTAAAAACAATTTGCAATTAAACAATACATTTTGGATCAAAAAGTTAATATTTTACTTCTTCAGGAAGTTAAAATGTCATTTCAAATTTTCTCCATGATTGTTGGTAGGTTGTGGTCGGGTGCATCCTTTTACTATTTTGAAGCTGTTGGTGCTTCTAGAGGGATAGCTACAATATGGAACCCGAACAAGGTAGATGGTGAAGCTTATGTTTTTTCTTAGAACTATCTTGCAGTCACGTTCAAATTGGATAACTGTAGCTGGCATTTTTTCAACATATATGCCACCAATAATAGAGCGAGCACAAAGTTGATGTGGGAGGAGGTTGCGGCTTGTATATTGGAAGATCAGAATGCTCTTTACATGGTGGCTGGTGATTTCAACTCCCCATTATTTCCTTTTGAAAAGATGGGTGGATTAATGGACTTCACTGACAGCATGAGTGATCTATCTTACTTCATCAGCAAGATGGGCGTATTTGATCTTGAGCTGCAAGGTAATCCTTTCACTTGGTCCAACAATAGAAAAGGCTCTCATCTCATCCAGGTCAAATTGGATAGATTTTTAGTTTTTTTCCAAATGGGATATTGGGTACAATGCCTCGCTTAAGGCCCTTCCTAGGATTGCCTCCGACCATAGCCCTGTGCTTCTTCACAGCTAGGTTGATAAACCTTACTCTGGGCCACTCCCCTTCAGATATGAAATTATGTGGACATCCCACCCAGATTTTAGAGACCATATCCAAAGATGTTGGTCCACCCCAACTATGTTCAGAATTTCAAAGAAATTGGAGCTAATCAAAAGAGAGGTGAAAGGGTGGAACAAATCCACGTTCGGGGATATCTTTAAGAAGAAAAAAGAGATCTACTCCCAATTGGAAAAAATACAAAACCTAATGGCCTTTGGAAATCTTTCTCAATCTATACATATGGAGGAGGAAGCATGTAGAAGGTGGAAAGAAAACCTTGCAAAGGAGGAATTTTTTTGGAAACAAAGATCAAGAATACCATCATTGAAGGAAGGTGACAAGAACTTTGTCTTCTTTCACAAAACTGCTGGTAAACATGAAAAACTAAATACCATTTAATGTTTGTTGAATGAACAAGGTCAAGAAGTGATGGATGAAATTCAACTTGGTCAGATCGCCTCCCATTTCTTTATGCAAATGTATACTGACAATGATGATGGGAACTGTGATAAGCTGCAAGATAGACTTCTAGGCCACCTCCCCACTGCCATTGGAGAAGAAGATGATGGGCAACTTCTTTCCCCTGTCTCTAAAGATGTGGTCAAGGCAGCTGTTTTTGCTATGGGAGCATATAAAACCCCGGGACCGAATAGGTTTCCCCCTACTTTTTTTTAGTAATTTTGGGATATTATCAGTTTTGATGTAGTAAGGGCTACAAGGGATTTCTTTAGGCTGGGTAAACTGTTGAAGAAGCTGAATGATACTTACATTGTCCTTGTCCCCAAATCTCAAGACTCTAAAAGTATGACAGATTTCAAGCCAATTAGCTTATGTAATACTATTTACAAGATTTGTGCTAAGGTGTTGGTGAATAGGATAAAACCATTGTTGGATAAATTGATCAGCCCCAATCAAAAAGGATTCGTCCTGAGAGACAAATTGTAGATGTTGCAATTGCTATGCATGAGATTATACAATCCATGGGTAAATGCAAAGCCCCTGGTATGGCCTTTAAGCTTGATATTTCTAAAGATTATGATAAAGTGAACTAGCGATTTTTGTACATGGTTCTCCTAAAACTTGGGTTCAATGATAGTATTATCGGTATAATTAGGGAATGTGTTGAAATTTTTCACTTTGTTCTGATAAATAGGTCCCTTGGGGGCTTTTCAAGGCTTGTAAAGGCATCAGGCAAGGCGACCCTTTATCTCCCTACCTGTTTATTATGGTCGCAAAGGTTCTTGGCCGTAACTTTCTCAATCTGGCTAGAACTGGTAAAATCTAGGGTATAAAACCTACCTCCACGCTTCCCCTTCTGTTCTGCAACAATTTGTTGATGACACTTTTCTATTTGGCAAACTTCAATGGTTGATGCTAAAGAATGGAAAAAAATGTTAAGACACTATGCCAAAGCTTTTGGACAATGCATTAATTATAGTAAAAGTAGCCTTTATTTTTTAAACACTAAAGCTGATCTGCAGTCCAAAATCCTCAATATTCTTGGTTGACAATCTGCTAGCATCCCAAGTACTTGGGCCTCCCTCTCACAGTCAAAGAAGTTACCGCAACTTTTTGGAATACAATCCTTGAGATGATTCAGGGAAAGCTTGCTGGGTGGAAGGGCAAACTATTGAGCAGTGCACAGAAACTTCAACTCCTCTCTGCTTCCCTCCAAGGCATCTCGGTGTACTTCCTGTCCCTCTTCAAAATTTGTAGCACCATGGTTGACAAACTGGAGAAAATCCAAAGGACTTTCCTTTGGATTGGTTAATTGGGACACGGTTTGTTTGCCTAAATCACACGAAGGGCTTGTAATACATAAACTAACCAACTTGAATAAAGCCCTAATCACTAAAATGGGGTGGAACTTTGTTGTTGGCCTTGCGGACTGGTGCAAAGTTATGGAAGCTAAATATCTTAACAAAGAACACTTCTACAGAGCCTTGGATTCTAGTGGGTTGCCTATAGGCTCCAAAATCTGGAATAATATCCTCAAATGTAGGACCCTCTTAGGAGACGGATTAAAACGCCAAATTGGTAATGGAAGAAGAATTAGATTTTGGGATGATAACAGAATTGGGGATAAACCTCTCATGGATGGCCGCTTCTGTTTGTTGAAGACTCAAAGATCGGCTTCGTAACTACATCGCTGACTATGTTGATCCTGGAGGGAAGTGGAAGGTCTTGCTCAATGTTTTAGAGATAGACCACATCTTGCAAGTACGGTCGCTGAATTATAGTCCCTTTTGTGTGATATGAGAATTCCCATGTTCGCCAAAGAAGATAACTTTGTTTGGACAAATACCCAATCAGGGGTTTTCAAAGCCAAGTTAGCCAAATAACCTACTAATGAAATTCCAGGGGGATCCTGGCTGTTGGAAAAAGGTTTGGAACCCACAGTGTATCCCTAAAATCAATTTCTTTTGGTGGGTTGTGATGCATGGGAAAATTCTGAAGTAGGACCATTTAGTGAAAAGGATTTCTCTCTACCTAATAGATGTGTCAGGTGTTGAAGAAACTATTCACCGCCTGTTTATCCATTGTCAGTTCGCCTTGCAGATTTGGAAAAAGGTTCTCCATAAATTTAGTTTGCAATGGGTCTTTGAGAGGAAGATTCAACAATTTATTACCAATTGGAACCCCCCCTCTCAGACCACCCTCTTATTAAACAGCTTTGGAGGCAAATTCCCCCTCATGTCTGTTGGAGTAATGGAAAGAGAGAAATAATAGGATCTTTCGGGACACTCTTAACTCTATGACATTGTGTTTCTCTTGTAGTAAGTTTTTGCTAAAGAACATCTCTGTCGTAAAATGGAAAATCCTTAGCTTTCCACCTTCAATTGCAAACCGATTAATTGTTGAGAGCTGGAGACTCCCTCAAGAGTTCAATAAACCTGACAACTCCAAAAAGTTGGCAAGGCAAAACACTATATGGAAGGCCCCTTGTCTGCCATGGCTCAAATTGAATTTTGATGGTGTTGCCAAACTTTGTATGGAGGCTAGTGGAGGGGTCATCAGAGACTATGGGGGTCAATTAATCGCCACTTATTCTAGTTGTTTGAAAGATCATACTGTTAATCAAGCTAAGGGGATGGCACTTCTATGGGGTCTTAAAATAGCCCTTTCAATTGACATTAGAAACGTGGAGATTGAGGGTGACTCTAAACTAATCATTGAAGCAACTCGGTAAAAAGCTAGCGTCTTACCCTCGAAACTCGGTAAAAAACTTTGCCTCAAAAACCCTAGCCTTAAAGCTCCTCAAGGACCTCCGAATACCTCTCCCACCACTGAGTTGGTTGAAATGCCTAAGGAGAAAAAACAAAGAAACCCTAGTATGGAGGTCAAACCTCCGAAAAAGGCCAAATTTAATATCCATCAAATTGATTCTGATGTGGAAATCACGAAAGAAACGAGTACCTTGCGTCACTTGACCAAACTTGCAATGAAACCTACTAGGAAAGGTAAAAATCTGAAGGAGGAATCTAGTTTTGATGATTCAGAGGATACTGGGAGTAAGGGTGAGAAGGAGAAAATCCCAGACGAGGAGGCCCTTTTGGCCAATGCCAATTCCTTGTCTCATGTCTCTGAAAGCCTCAAAAATGACATTGTTGAACCTGACATTAAAACTAAAACAAAGGCCATTTCTCTCTCCCCAACTCAAGATAAGGAGAAAACCAATGTGGAGGAGGAATACAGTGTGCAAAAGGATGCTGGGGTGAGATTGGGAAAATTAAAGCTGATATTGTAGGTATCAATAAAGGGATGTACAAGATTGTTCGTGACATCGTAGATATTGAAAAAAGATTGCAAGAGATCGCCTGTTTTGCACTCGAAGTTATGCATAGTTCGGCTACTACTCTTTGCTTGTTGCAGGAGAAGGTTCACAACGGGAAGGTTGCTGAGGAGGATGATTTCAAGGAACTTTTCAAGTTCCTAACTGAAGACTGGACCTTGATGTTGCTATCCAAGTCCACAAACAAAAAGAAAAATTGAAATGTTGGCTTATGGTTTTTGGTGCTTGTTGGGCCTTTGTTTAAAATTCACTGCTGGTAGTCCTAAGTTTGCAAAAACTGTATTTTGATTAGCCCTGCATGGCTTAGTATTAAAACTTTTAATACTCTTTATACTCCTATTGATTTAGTTAGTATAGCTCTCTGGACTGCTATATGTTCTAGTACTAGTAGATGTTGGTTAGTGTTTGATAGAGGCAAGCTTTGGTGACTTTCTTCTTTTTGTCTTGTTGTTAATGTGTTGTTAATGGTTTTCTGTTGACAGTGCCCTTGGGACTATGTATAATGGGACAGCACCCTGGTTTATGCTGCTGTTAATATCAAAAACTTATTTGTTATATATGTGTGTGTGTGTTCTTGTATACATGCAATGTCATCATGCAGGAAAGTTTGCCAAAACCCAATTAGAAATAGCCAAAAAGACTCCTCAGTTAATTCCAATAATAGGAAAATACCTGTTTATAATCATTTTTAATTATCAATGATTCAATATAATAAAATTCCTTTTATATAGTAACTGAATATTTTGTATTAATAAAACTAAGAGATACTTAAAAAATGTTTTTTTATTCTATGATATATTTTACTAAGTTACCAATTCGGGTTCGGGGATAGATTCGGGTATGAGAACCCGGTTCGTGGATTCGTGGATTTTTTTTTCCCCTATTTTGGGTTCATGGGGGATACGTGTGTGTGTGTGTGTATATATATATATATATATATATATATATATATATATATATATATATATATATATATATATACATACAAGAAAATAAGAGAAATATACATAATTTCAGAATTTCTAAATCATTTCAATGCTTCATACTATGAATCTAGCCTCATTCATTGATCAATGCTCATAAACATATGTCATACTCATAAACAAATTAAATACTTGATCATCCATTCACATTGCCATAAAACGAAAATGTAGGTAGCATACTATAGTTCAATAAAGACTAAAGTTTGAAACATGAAATCAGAAATATAGTTCAATATTCATTGTTCATCAATCATCAAATGGATTATTAAAATAATCAGTATCAACGGGGTCTTCAGCGGCTGCGAGTGTAAGATCAACACCATCAGTAGAGCCCAAATCGGTTCCACTAGCACTACTGGGTACCATGTCATCTACATTTTCATCATCCACATCAAGCAATGTGGCTCGAGCAAGATCCTGAATGGTCATCTCCAAGTCAGCAGACTCGGGTGCTACATCCCATAGCATCTCTGGGCCTTTCTTGTATCTCGGATCTTTCCGTGACAAAAGGCGCAAATTGTTGTGTACGTAAACCAAGTCCTCTGCTTTTTTTGCCGCCAACCGGTTACGCTTTACAGAGTGGATAAAGGAGTAAGTACTCCAATTCCGCTCAGCAGCAGAAGAGCTTGCAACCTACAATAACAAATAGTATAAAGTTTAAACTATAAATACAAGATAAATTAAAATAATAAATTCAAGAGTGTTAGTGGCCCAAAAAAAGAAAAAGAAATCTGAAATATTAAAAACTTGTGACAATATTTTAATTGCAAGGGGTTGGAGGTATTTGAATTCTTGCCCATGGAGGTACCACCATTTGATTGCATTTATTCTACCCCTGTCTTCTTCAGCAATGTCATCAAGCTCTTGTCCTGAGACGAATGACCCAAATTCACTTCTAACATGTGCCCCCAATTTTGGATCACGGAACATTTTACCCAAGGCCTTCTTACACCCATTGGATACCTCAGCATCTCTAAATGGTGCCACTCTCCCTGGAATAGAAAGTACTTCTGAGCTATAATATCTAGGAGATAGGGCATATGCAAGTAGGTGCAAGGATGTAGTCATCTTGTTCCACCGATGGTGCACAATTGATTCAATCTTTTTGTAGAAGATGTCATCAGGATCATTCTCTTTCCTTTGGATGACCTGGGATATCAAATGGTGTTCATGTAAGTTATCTTTATGTAAATTTAAAATTACTAAATTATGAACTTACGTAAATTTAATGTTTATAAACTTGTAAGTTGTAACTTACCATTTTCATTTTCTCCAGCATGGTGTCCATGCCATCATAGACATCCCCCAAGCAAGGCTCATCGGTGTCAGCAAACCGAAGCATAGACATGACAGGTTCGGTGAATTCCAATAAATAATCCACAAGAGCCCAATAATCATCATCGAGTATTGTAGCCTTCACCTTTTGAGCCCTCTCTGTATTGGATTGCTTCCAAATACTCCATTGGTTGCTAATAACCATTTGACACAATGCTTCCTTGACCCTCACAAGTCGTCGAAGCACGATTATGTGGGATGCAAATCGGGTTTCAGCCACCTAAACACATGTCAATAGTGAGTTAATAACACATTTAAAATATGTACAACATGAAATAGAACTCTAAATGATAAATGAAACTAAATAAATTAAAGTTTAAATTTACTTTCAATAATTCCAAGTGTGAGAAACTTCTGAAAATTGCTTGTGACATATGGTGATTTGTCACAAACATTTGAATCTCCTCAGCCTCATCATATATTTTTTTCACCCATTCTATTTGGGTGCCAACTGCTTTCAGAATGAGATTGAGGGAGTGGACGGTGCATGGTGTCCAGAAGATGTGATCATATCTAGCCTCTATCAAAAGACCAGCAGCCCTGCAATTTTTTGCATTGTCCGTAATTACTTGGACAACATTGTCACTACCCACTAACTCTATGCCATCAATGAGAATTTGAGCAATAAACTCTGCATCTTTTTTTTCCCCTCCACAGTCAACTGCCTTCAAAAACATTGCACCCTTGGGGGATACAGCAATTACATTGATTAGAGGACGGTTTTTGCAATCTTTCCAGCCATCAGAAACAATAGATACACCCGTTTGAACCCAGGAATCTCTTATTGGTTTTAATCGGTTATCTACATTTCTCCTCTCATTATTCAATAAGGTGGTGCGCAACTTTTCATATCCAGGGCATTGGTATCCGGAAGGTGCTGCATTAACTACTTGAACCATCTCCCTCCAATAGGGTGATCTCACTAAGTTGAATGAAAGACCATTCCCAAAGAGGCAACGTCCCATTTTTTCATCAGCAATATCCCTTAACTCATTTTGAAATGCCTTGTCTAATGTGCCTCTCTTGCGGGGGGTGAATTCTGGTTGATTCACATCTTCATCTTCTGAAGAAGGCATAGGCAGGAAGGGATGTCTAAAGGTTGTTTGAGTGGGTGGTGATGTTGTTTGTTGTATCCCGGTATTGCCACCTTGTTTCCCTTTTGCACATAGTTTGTCTGCATCTGCTTGTTCTTTCCTTAGTGTAGCTATTTGTCTAGGTGGTAACCCCTTCTTGTCTTTTCCCACGCACATATTGATCTCCTTACCTAAAGGGCCTAAAAAATGAAGTTTTACTCGATAGTAGGAGCTCCTATATTGTGTATTGCAAAAATTACATGTCCAAACAAACCCCCCACCTCCAGGACATTGAGCAGCTCTACTAGTGTATTTCCACAAAGGAGATTGTTTATCAATTTTGAAGGTTTGAGACCCCTCAGCCCTTGAGCCTTGACTACTCGTTGCTGATTTTGATAGATGCAATCTATAATAAAATGGAAAAAAAACATACTTCAAACTTCTACAAAAACATGAAAGTTTGGAAAAAAAATTTAAAAACAATCCAAATGCTTACTTGAAACTTCTACAAAATCAATCTCAAATGCATACCTTAAACACTTGAATGAGTTAAATCTCTTTTGTGGATCCTATCTAGCACTCCACAGCTGAAACTCTTCACCTCTCTTCAAGCTTGCAAAATGGGAGAGCAAAACACAACAACAAAATGAAAGAGCAAAGTGAGTGCAAATGGGGTTTGGAAGCAAGTATAAGGGATGGATTAGGGTTCCCAATTGAAAAAACAATAAAAAAATGTTATTTTTTAAAGATTTGACCCCACCAAAGACCCATAGCTCCGCAGGTCCGTCCGGGTACGAGCTGGGTCCTTGCGTGGTCTGCCCGGGTCTGCCCGAATCCGCCCGGATCCGAGCTGGGTCCGGACAAAGTCCGGAATTGGCCCTGTGGGTCCGGTCGGGTCCGTGACACCACGGACCCGACCGGACCCACAGGGCCAATTCCGGACCCAGCTCGGACCCGCACGCGGATCCAGATCCGGTGCGCACTCAGACCCGGTCCGAACCTCCAGGGTGCAGACCCTGCAACTAAGATATTTTAATACCATACTAATTTGTCAACTTTAATAATAATTAATTGATCAAAATCCTTGATTGTAAATGAGTATTTTGACTGTCATTAAATTAATATTATTTTCTAATGCTAATGTCAACAATTCATATTAAATGTCTACTATATTAGCAATCAATTTTATATATATAATTAAACTGACTAATAATTAATTAGATCTCATTAATCTAACATCTAATTATAAAATCCAAACACTAAGATCAAGACATCATATAGCCAATACATTTAAGAATTAAAAATTGCATATTAGTCCACACTTTCTTGGCTAATCCTATAATTTTGCCTGTGTTTATATCTTCTCCCAAATTGAAGGAAAACAGTTCAAAGATTGAATTTTCTCATCTTGAAAGGACCCACCCTCACCATCCTTTTTGGGTTGCCTTCGGTAGCACCATTGAAATTCAACTTCATAGCTTTGGGAAGCAGACATTCCCACTTCTCTTACACCCCTTTTCCTATCCGATTGTTCCCCTTATGAAGAGAGTGAATAAACATCCATTTTCTTTGTATTTCTTCCTACCTTTTATTGTCTTTTTGAAAATTCTTTCTTACATGCATTGATTAATAATTTAATTATGGTTCTCGTTTGTTTGCTCTTCTGCTTCGTAATATCCTGTTTCACCGCTGTATGGACTGTTGATGCAAGTTTTAGTCTGTCTTTTGTCTCTCGTTTCCTTTTGTTGGCTCTCTAAGCTGGGGACGTTTAATAATCCCAAAAGTTGACCAATAATAATAATTCAATACTGATATAGAGGCCTCTTGTTTTTCCATATACTCTTTAAACCAGAGCTTTCATCTTCATTAAAGCTTCTTGCATCTCTTTCTAACTTTATATTCTTGTGAACGTCTGCATTCTGTGAAGGATAAGAATCATTCTGAAGCTGCTTCTGTAATATATAAAATCAAACATAATCCTTAAAATGATTTTATCTAGTTGGCATCCATGTGAGAAAATAATCATGATGAATGTTTCCGAAACTGGATTGACATGTTATGGAAGATTGCTTTTTGATATCATAAACTTGAATTCATTTAAGCTTGTTAGAATTTTCTATGTAATTGTAATTAGTAAATGTGATTGTATACACTTTTTCATATTTCGGCTTGCTATTAAGTTGGAGATCTTACTAATTATTTTCTATTTTTAGGCGATTGGTTGAGAATTCAACAAACTTATTATCCATGCGAGGAAGCTTCTCTGGTGTATAATGATTTGTTTGCCACATATAAGGAAGCATACCTTAATCTGAGGCCTATTTTTCAGAAATTGTCTCCTTATTGGAAATAAGCTTTCATTTGTGAGCACAGCCATCATGGTAGTAAAGAAGCTTAAATGATTGATTGAATTGTGCCAAGCTTTGAAAGTTAAATAGAATTCAGATTCAATTATTAATTGAATTTTTTTTAATGGTGTTGTAAATCTGAGGATTATATAGTTTCTTTGATGCTTTGATATTCAATGTTCATCATATCAGAACTATATCTTATATTCATGTATTTAAAAAGAATACAGACCTACCAATACTATTTGTTGTTGTTAAAACATTAATACCAGGGTATATTGATGGTATCAATTAGCGTTTAGTTGCTACTATTTTGTTGGCCGGAGGAAAATAATTATACTTGATATAAAAGTAAATGAAGAAAACTTATTATTGCGGTTTTTTAAAGCATGATTAAATTCTTTTAATATAATAGGTGATAAAATTTTACAATGAATGATGACTTGGAATTCTATAAAAAAATTCAATCTATGTTCATCCATAATGTTGATTCTAAATGTTTTAGCTACAATTTTCATTACAAAATAACTAGTCAAATATCATCCTTGTCATGAAAGGGTATGTATATTTAAAAACCTTTAACAAATTTAATTAAATATCATGTGATTGAAAAGAATCACAAACTAATTGACAACGAGACCATTTTATTCTATTACAAGAATTAAATTGTGGGAATTGTTTAAGAGCTAATATTTTGTATATTTTTTAAAATAAATTTTAGTATTTATTGGATCTTAATACTAAATAGTCACAACTAAATTTATTAATAGTAGAAGTTTTCTACCATTAAAAAAAAACATTTAAAGAACTAATTTTCAAATTTAAAAAAAAAACTAGAATACATTTGAAAACTATTTTTTAGATTAAAATGATTTGTTTGTATTTATCTAATTGAATTAAAAAATTAAAAAAAACTAGCGAATGCAAGTCATTGCAAGTCTTTAAAGATAGTAATTTGTAAGGAAAGTATTACCCTCCAATTATAATAAATTTGGTGGAACTTAGTAAAATAAGGTGACTAATCAATATTCAACAAGTGATCACATATAATGTGTATAACCAATGAATTAAAAAGTATATGTTAATTAGCACAAAGATAAGTTTGTTTGGTTGATATTATATATCATGTTAGTGATTGTTGTATGGTCATTGCACATTGTTTATTTTTATTTAATTAGATTTTATGCTTGGAACAACTTTAATCTACTGCATAAGTTTTTGAAGCAATCATTTATTTTGCACTTGTCACCTTCACGTTGCTTACTTTGTACATATACCTTCACTAAAATGAATTTTAATAAAATTTTAATGAAATTTGTTAAATTGCTATTATTTTGTCTTTTGTTGATTTACATTGATTTATCTTCTAAGGCATGCAATTTTATGATGAAATAACTATTTAAATGCAATCTAAAGATCAAATATATAGTACATAGTTAATCCAAGCAACCAACCACACACACTGCCCTTGGGCAATTTATTACTACAATGTCTCATGGCACAACATACAAAAAAATATAGAATAAAAATGTCACATATTCATCTCTCAATTCTCAATACAATACTTGTTATAAGCATGCAATTGAATATTGTTTTGATTACATAAAAGCAGGTTTTGAAAGGACCTGAAACCTTGTACAAGAGCATAAAAAGATATAGCAATAAAAGACCAATACAGTTGCGGTGCACCACCAAACAAACCAAAGGAACAAACCTGAGTTCTTACCAAATGGACAAAAGCTCAAACCAAGTACAACAAAGGGCGATCAAGATTTACATTTAAGGCTTTCCTTATGTGAACGTAAGTTCATATCAAAAGAGGGAGTGGATGATTTAGATTTTTTTCCCTTCACAGTAGTCCATCCATCCTCCATCTTACCGATAGCCTTATGTATCTCAGAAGAAGTGAAAAGCCCACAAAAGGGCAAGTAACACCAGAAACCCCAGAAGGGGCAGGAATAGCACCGTGACCATTCCCCTTAACCCCCATAGAAGAAACATGGGAAAAAGAACACGCAGCAACAACATCCAAGAAAGCGACAGAATCAGAGACAATGCCGCTAACACTTGAGCCAGAGACAGCAACATGGCCAGCAATAAAGCTAGCAAGAGCATCCTGGACAAGGACAGCAGTAGTATTATCCAAGGCCGAATCATGGCCAATAGCATCACTAAAGCTAGCAGCAACATTCAGGACAAGGATAGCAATAGTATTATCCAAGGCCGAATCAAAAGCAGCGACAATAGCAGCAGGGACATTTGAGACATCCACAAAAGCATCATCCAAAGCTTTATCAAAAAGAGGAGAGACAGCATCCGACGCCCCAATAGGGTCTTTTTGGACGGTATAATGATGAGTAGCAACCCCCGACTACCAAGTAGGCGTTTTCTTTGATTTAACCTTGTCTGAAACACACCGCGCAACATGATGGCCAGTCATGTGGCATTTCCAACATCGGAACGGAATACCCTCATAATCAAGATTTTGTGTCCAAGAGCCCGAAGAAGAAGCCAAAGTGATCTTCTCAAGAAGACCCTTGGAAATGTCAACCTCCACAAGAATACGAGCATAAGTTACTCATACATAGGGAAAACAAATTTAACATCTTTGTTATTTAAAGTGACTAGATTGCCACAATCCATAAGGTATTTGAATGTTGCTTCTCAATATGATCCTGTAAGCATTTTTCATCAATATTTCAAATCACACTCCATGATCCATCATCAAGATGTAAGAGAGCAAAAAGAGGAAAAAAAAATGTGATCAATATGTTTTTTTTTCCTCCTATTGTTGTCTAACATCTTGATGATAGATCACGGAGTGATCCAAAATATTCATTGCAAAAAAATGCTTACACAATCGATCCAAAAGCAACATTCAGATATCTATGTAATTTTAATATAATATATTTTTAAATAAAATAGAGTAAATGTTTAATATAAATAAATTGCACATCATTATATCTATATATATGTGTGAGAATAATCAATTATAAGTGAAAATAACATATGTAATTTTTTAAATAACTATGAGTGTCAACTATTTTTATTATAGGAAAAAATGATTTAATCAGGTAGTTATTATGTAGATCATTATATAAAAAAAAGTTAAAATATCAAATATTATTTTATCAATAATATAATTTTAAAATTTTATTAATAATATAAAAAGTAATACAAAAGGATAACCAACCATTATTGTTATGAAGTTTCACCAATCTTGCCCACCCACCACCTGAATTTCGTACTATAGACTTCACATTACATGATGGTATTAACACCTAATGCCATTATCTCACTATACCATCTAATATCTAACAACACTCCAAGCTTTTCATGCCCTTACTAAAACAAAACATGGCTTTTAACATTTACAATTCTAAAAAAAATTAGCAAAACTGTAAAAAGGAAGAGCCTAGGCCTTACACTTTCCTTGCCTTTCCCATCGAACCATTCACTGAGTAGTCTTTTGAAGCATAGACCACCTCTTTGCTTTTCTTCTTTGCCATTTTTTTCCTCCCTAACCCCACTTTCTTTCTTCTTCTTCTCCAACTCCAGCACCTGCAAGTGGTCCTTCAATAATGTTTATCTATCCCTTGCTTCCTCCCATCGCTTCTTGCTAGAAGTAGCACTCCAAACTAGAAATGGCTTGAGTTCCTTAGAATTTCCTTCAACCACCCACTAGTTAGCTTCCCCTACTCTGAATCCTTTTTCCAGTTCTACCACCGCTACCATTAGGATTAAACTACTTATCCACTATAGTTTCGCACATGCCCTCATTACCCATATTGTCTCTTCTTTGGTACCAAGTTTCAAGACCCATGACAACACTGTCAAAAAAATATCATTATTGGCCCTATATCTATGGTTTGATAACATGACTTCCTCTCTCCTATGAGACATTCAATAAATTTCCATAATTATGGATTCTCAAATATGAAGATGCTCGTCAATCTCTTACCGGTCACCTCCCCTAGGAAACATTGTTGTTGCCTTGTTGTCAGCAACGTAAAGTTTGCTTCAATCACAACTCTTCTTCCTAGCTCTGCTCTATTGAAAAACTAAAATGCTTTTTGAAACCACCAAAATGCTTCTTCTTTACTTAATACCCTTCACCACCTTCTCATGTGCTCCACCTTTGCTTGATCTAGACACTTCTCTATGATTAGTACTAGGGTACTCCTTTCATTGCCCATGTTAGCCTCAGTGAAATAAACCATCAATTTGTTTGGTCCCAACATTAAATAATGATTGCTCTTGATTGCCCTTTCACTAGTATCATTACCTTTGCATTGAAAACATGTCCACTAATCATCCCTCCAATGGCTATCAGGGTGGTTTAAGATGATTTGAGTTTAAAATTTGAAACTCATGCTTTACCAAATTCACCCTCAATAAAAATTTTAAATGCCCCTCCTTGAACATCTTTGACTCCCAATGGATGTTAGTTATCCATCCATATTCGATATTTTAGCTCATCTCTAAGAGAACTAGCTCCAAATCCTTACCATCTACATCCCAAAAATCTTCTAATAGTTCCTCTTTCATTTTATCTCTCAAATTTACACCTACTTTGGACATAGTGTCTACTACCTCATTCCCTTCGCACTTGACATGAGTAGTTTTAAAATTTGAAAGTGTTTATATCAATGAATTAATCCTTTTCAAATACTTGTTCAGATACCATAATAATGGTGATCACAATTATTAGCAAATCCCCTTCCAAGTGAAGTTTATCAACATTTAGTCGTTTTGGCTGCCAAAATTGCATTGAGAGTCGCATGCACTTCAACTTCATTGTTTGTCCCTTCACAAAGACTTTTAGAACCAACTATGAGAATATTTCCTTTCCAATCTCAAACCACAAAACTTGCTCTTGAAGGGCTTGGTTTACCCTTCTATGCACCATCAAAATTAATTGTAATATGCTTGTGTTTTGAAGTCTCCCAACTCTCCTTCAAAGGCTTCTGATTGATTAGATTAACCTAACTCTGCTCATTAACAAGCCAAAGTTCAAATATTGTTATTTAAAGATCTAATTGGTGTTTAGTTTCACTTTGACTTCAAAATTCTATCAAGTTTAGTTTATAATATGAATGATGATTGATTTCTAAGTATCATTGATAAATCTCACGTGTTAAATGAGATGAACTTTAATATCTACAAAATTAGTTTAAAAGATGAATTCATAGCTAAAACTTTACGGTCCATTCTAAATGGGATAGCAAGATGTCTTCTATAAGACATGCTAGTACAAACTAGCTAAGGCTATTTACTTGAAAAAAGTCAATCTCAATTATTTTGAGAATTGTAACAAATGAATTTTTGCCCCCACATTGTAATCGAGACATCCAACAAAGCTTGGAAGACCTTGGAGACCATGCATGAGGGTTCAAAACTCTTATAAGTAATAAGTTAATACTTGAATTATTTACTACTCTCATGAAGGGAGATATCAAAGAAATGAATTATCTGGCCAAAGCAAAAATATCAAATCTTAGCTAGCTAAGTGTAACCATAATTTCACTCAAGAGAATATGTTATTCTTTAATTTAAATAAACACTCATGAAATATTTAAGAATTTTATTTTTATCTTGAATTTTAAGCATAAAGATAAAATAGACTTAATTAATTTTGTTTATTTTTGCACTTCATATTCAAGAAGAGAAAGTAATGTCAAACTTTGATTACAAAAAGAACAAATAAACCACCCTATAAGCTAAATGAGAATCAAAATTTTATTCTAAAAACTAGGTTTTCATAAAACTGTGATAAGTGTGGTGATTTTGACTACCAAAAAATAGTTATGAACATAGAACAAGGAGTTACTCTAGTAACACAAATCCTAAGAACAAAACAAAAATTAATCCAATTTAAAAAATGGGAATGATAAAATTAAAACAACACTATTGCTCTATATGCTAATCATTTCCTTGTGTTGATAAAGAATGGATCATAGATAATGGTGCATCAAGATATTTGATGTGCGTGTTTGATATCTTAATTGATATCAAATACTATGATAATAAAAGAAATCTATAAAATTAGCAATCATAGAAGAACAAGGCTAGGGCAAAGATAAATTCTCTTAACAATTTTATATTTTTTTCAAAATTGAGAAAAATATTCTTTTTTGTTTGAAACTCACATGAGAGAACTTTAAATTATTATTTTTAATGATATAATTTAGTTTATCAAAGACCACAATGATTTAATAATTTCCCTCAGCATTCAAGAGAAAATCTTTTATGGTCTTAGTGGTTTTTCAAAAGAGTCTTGTCTTTCTAGTCAAACCGAAGATGTGTTGTCTATGATTTCAAATTGTAGTTTTACTCTCTAAGGCATGCCTTACAAGGGTATATCTCATAAGCATTAGGTCATGTGTTGTCTTGGTCATAGTTTTTCACCTTTGTTTTGAAAATTTTCAAGTTTTTTAGTTACTTTTCTTTAGTTTTTTATAAATTTTGGGTTTCTAGATTATAATTGCAAGTATATTACTTGCATAATTTGTACTTGCAACTATCTCCTCTATACCCATTTTTTACTTAGTTTCTTGTGTTATAAAGTTTTCTTTCTCTTTAGTTTTTTAATTCATTTTGGGTTTTGAGGACATTATTGCAAGTTTACATTATAATAATATCAACCTTACTTGAAATCTAATCTCTAAGACACAATTACAAGGGTGTTATGTTTTTTAGATTATATGTAAGCATACTTGTAAATCGGCTTTTACAATTCAAAATACATGTGTTAACTTATGCATTTCAATTGAAACTTGCACCTGTAACTTGCTCCACGAAACCTGACCACTTTTTTTTCTTTTCTATTTTCATTATAAAATAACTTGTAAATCAACCTTCAAGGCCCTAAATGAAAAGTTGTGCATAATCCATTTTTATGACTTGTAATTTTCCATATAAAACACAATGGATGTATTCCTTGTGTTTTGCAGGCTATGTTCATTGTTTCAAAGCACTTGAATCATGTATCTCAAAACCCAAAGTACAAGTTTGTAGGCATTTCTCATCTCAAAATTTGTCATTTTTGTTGGAACCCGAAAATAGAGGTGACGCATTGAATAGAGCATGAAGGTGATTTTCAATTGATTTGTAACTCTTTCGAACAGCTTGAGTTCTATCTTTTTTTATTCGTATTTGGTAGATTGAAGGTTTTTTTTCACATTTTTCCTGGGCATTTTGAAGTTTCATTATATGTGTTTTTATTGCATTTCTCAAGCATAATTTTTGCATTATTTTCCCTTTTTTATATTGTTTCTTGTTTATATGATAGGGTTTCTGGTTGTAGAGTTAGTTTTAGCTATTATTTGTAGTCAGTTTTTAAGAACTTTGTTCTTTTATAAAAACTTTTGTTAGTTCTTAGTTTCAACACATCTTTAGTTTTTTTTTTTTCTACAAAGGCATCTATGTGCTTTAGAGATGACAAATAGAAAATGGGTGTGTAAACAACAAGTCTTTTAGGTCTACATATAGAGCTCATGTTCATCCTTCCCATGGTTTCACGAGCAAGTATCTTGTCATCTTGCATTTAAGTTTTCAAGGAAAGTCTCATATGTTGAGCAGTCGAGAATCTATGTTGTATCTTGGTTATAATCTTCTCTCAACTCAAATGCATTTTGAGTTCTTAGAAACTCATTACAAGCCCCAAGACTACAAAAATCAAAAAAGCCCACTTATAAACTATATTTTCAATCCCACTTGTGTGCATCATATAATGCATTTCAAGTTTTTAGGACCTTGTTACAAGTTCCCATTGCAAAGTAGAAATACAAGTTTCAAAACTTGTAATATGCTCTTCGAGATCTAAATTATAGCTTTTTCAATTTCATTTTTAAAGTGTAAAATATTTTTTCATGTTCATAATCACTCGAAATTGGGACTCTGAGACCTAATTACAAGTGCAAGTTTGTTCATTTTTTATTGTACATACAAGGTGTGATTTCACTTTTCTTGATTGCAAGAAAAATGTCCATGTTTTTTCACACTTGTAATGCAATCCTCGGGACCCGAAATTCACTTGTGACCCCACATGTGTTTTATGTTAGACCTCTTCTTTTCAATCATGTCCACACACACAACCTACCGAATCAATAAATCAAGGTATGGGCCTTATTTCGTAAGAAAATTCCAAGATTGGAGAATGACATATAAAGAAAGAACAACAACATGATAGAGCCATACAAGGTGGTGGATAAGTGATAGGAATGTTTGAGAGCATTAGAATGCTCTCAAGTTTGATATGGTCACAAAAAAATTAAAAAGCGCTCTTCCAATAAAGAGCGCTATAGTGAAGGACAACCAAATATGCAATTTGCAATCCCATGATAAAATCTCTTAATTAAACCTAAAGATTCCAAGCATGTACCATTTTGTAGTAGCATGAAGATTAGACAAAGGATGGTATAATAGATTTGTGTCTTCGAACACTTAGTTTAGTTTCAATTATGCACTTGTTATTTAGTTTCGACAAATTACATGTAAAATAATTTTTTGTAATTGCAGGTAATCATATCACTTACAAAGTTGTAGCTTCTAATTACATATGAACATATTGTAAGTTAAAATGCAATAGGACTTGCAATGTTGATTAAGTCAAATGTAGTTAGTTAGTTGGACTTCTCCCAATTTTTTCTCTTAGTCCCTCACCTATAAATAAGAGAGGGTGCTCATTGTAATTTTTATCTTTTGGAAATGAAACAAAATTCTGTCAATTTGTATGTGTACTCTAGGACTTTGAGCTTAGATGTAAATCAAATTGCTTTTAATAAAAGAGGCGGGTTATTTTTAGACTTTGTGATGATTCAAGTTGTCATGTGATGATGAAAATTTGGCTTACATGCATTGATTAATGATTTAATTATGGTTTTCATTTGCTTGCTCTTCTGCTTCATAATGTCCTCCTTCTGCATTCTCTTAAGGATAAGAATCATTCTAAAACTGCTTCTGTAATTCTTAAAATGAGTTTATCTAGTTGGCATATATGTGAGAAAATAATCATGATGATTTTTTCCTAAACTAGATTGACATGCTATGGAAGATTGCTTTTTGATATCATAAACTTGAATTCATTTAATCTTGTTAGAATTTTCTATGTAATTATAATTAGTAAATGTGATTGTATACACTTTTTCATATTTCGGCTTGCTATTAAGTTGGAGATCTTACTAATTATTTTCTATTTTTAGGTGATTGGTTGAGAATTCAACAAACTTATTATCCATGGAGGAAGCTTCTCTGGTGTATAATGATTTGTTTGCCACATATAAGGAAGCATACCTTAATCTGAGGCCAATTTTTCAAAAATTGTCTCCTTATTGGAAATAAGCTTTCATTTGTGAGCACAACCATCATGGTAGTAAAGAAGCTTAAATGATTGGTTGATTTGTGCCAAGCTTTGAAAGTTAAATAGAATTCAGATTCAATTATTAATTGAATTTTTTAATGGTGTTTTTAATCTGAGGATTATAGTTTCTTTGATGCTTTGATATTCAATTTTCATCATATCAGAACTATATCTTATATTCATGTATTTAAAAAGAATACAAACCTACCAATACTATTTGTTGTTAAAACATTAATACCAGGGTATATTGATGGTATTGATTAAAAGGCAATTAGCATTTAGTTGCTACTATTTTGTTGACCGAAGGAAAATAATTATACAATATAAAAGTAAATGAAGAAAACTTATTATTGCATTTTTTTAAGCATGATTAAATTATTTTAACATAATAGGTGATAAAATTTTACAATGAATGATGACTTGGAATACTATAAAAAAAATTCAATCTATGTTTTTGATTAAGGAAAATAGGTTTTGAAGGGGCCCCGAAACCCTGTACATTTTGGTCAAATAGGATATTCAATACAACACTCTAAAATGAAGCAGATCAAGACCACAACGAGGGTTTTGCCTCAGGCTCCCACAACCTGGATAAAGAACGGTGCCAGAAAAAAGATATTGGGACCCATACTAAAGAAACCGCTGCTTAAAAGATAATTCAATTTTTATCAACAGCCCAAAGACTATCAACGATCAGTAAAGAGCCTAGCAACCGCAAAGATAAGTCATTTCTTCCCCTTCTAGGAACGGAGGGACATGTCGAAGGAGGGTAGTTGTTTAGATCTTTTCTTGCCTTTAACAAAAGTCCACCCAACATCTGCACACTTGGCCAAATCCTGCCAAGATATCAGATCAAGATCAGTAGCGCCCAAAACCAGAGCAACAGGAGAATGTCCCAAAATAGGGCCACCAAAAATTGAAGGAACAACGGCATGGGACAAATCAATAGCCATCAAACCAACATGATCCGGCGGAGCAATGTCGTTAGGAGGGGTAGACACCCCACAACCAACAGGGACCCGAGATGCAAAAATAGGACTGGTAGAACTAGGAGGCACTGGGGCTTCAAGAGACTCCTGGGAAGAAGAAACAACTTGAGAAAAGCTTCGAGAAGTCAAGGCCTTGACAACAAAGTAGTGGTGAGAGGAGGCTCCCTTCCACCAAGAAGCGGGTTTGTTGACCTTTTCCAATTCACATTGGTCCGCTAAGTGACCAATTTTAAAACATCTCCTGCATCTGAATGGGAGACCTTCGTAGTCCAAGGGTTCAATCCAAGATCCTTTGGGATGTTATAGCTTTATCTTTTCCAAAAGACCCTTGGAATAATCCAAATCTACAAGAATTCCATCAAATTCCTCATCAACCATCAGAAAGTCTCCCAAAGCCTCCCCCACAGTCTCGAACAGAAAATCAACCCAGAAGTGAAGAGGGAGGTTGGGGAGCCTCACCCAAGTGGGAACCTTAGAGAAGGTCTCAGTAGATGCATCAAAGTTGTGGTTCCAGGGCTTGACCATGAGCATGAATTTGTTGTCCCAGCTAAAAAAATGATCACAAAAAATCAGTTTCTTGTCAGCTGGGTTCTCAAACTTGGCTATGAAAAAACCCCTCGCTTGAGGGAAAATGTGGACTGTTGCTGAAATCATGGGTTCCCACTGACTTGTTATCCAAGCATGCAGATCCGGGAGACTCGGCCAAAAGCCCTTGAACTTGCAGATGAGACCATGATTCACAAAGACAGACGCTGCAGAATCAATATCTTTCACTACCTCATCTTCCAGAGGAATGAGGAGAGGACTAGAAACAAGGAGGGGGGAAGCACCTCTGAGACCAGAAGCAAACTTCCGAGAGGCAGCCGTCTTAGGCTTAGAAATAGCACCAGGAGCCGCAACCCCACCCACCATCCGAACCCTACCCAAAGGAGCCTCGGTGCTACCAACAGTACCTAGATCCACAAAAGCTGCAAATGAAGGCACAGGCGCATCTGCAGAAGGGGCATCAGGCTCGGACAACAGGGTCAAGGCATCGCTAGCAAGCCCAGCCGCAGCAGGGGTCGGCAACTGTGCCTGAGCAGGAGAGCTTGCTGAGGTAGGAAGAGGGCGACTAGGCACAAGACCAGAGAGGGGGGCATCTCCAATGTGGGGAGGGGCTTTCCCGGACACATGAGAATGAGGGCATCCAGGCGCAGGACCAGAGAGGAAGGCATCTGCAGAGCGGAGGACAGCATTCCTGGACGCGTGAGCGTGAGCGGGAAATATTTTTTGAACGGGAGCGGCCATCAGTGCGTTGGTCCTTTGTTATCCCACAATATTATCGTAAAAATTCTTCCATTAACTTCATCCATAGTGTTGATTCTAAATATTTTAGCTACTATTTTCATTACAAAATAACTAGTCAAATATCATCCTTGTCATGAAAGGGTATGTATATTTAAAATCCTTTAGTAAATTTAATTAAATATCGTGTGATTGAAAAGAATCAGGAACTCATTGACAATGAGACCATTTTATTCTATTGCAAGAATTGTGTGAGAGAAATCAATTAAATTTCATCTAATTGAATGGAATTGGAAATTCATTGGACAATGAGTTAATTTTATTATATTGTAAGAATTGTTTGAGAGCTAATATTTTGTATATTTTTATTTAATTAGATTTTATGCTTGGATTAGCTTTAATCTATTGTATAAGTTTTTGAAGCAATCATTTATGTTGCACTTGTCACCTTCATGTTGTTTACTTTGTACATATACCTTCACTAAAATGAATTTTAATGAAATTTGTTAAATTGCTTTTATTTTGTCTTTTGTTGATTTACATTGATTTGTCTTCTAAGGCATGCAATTCTGTGAAGAAATAATTTTTTAAGTGCAATCCAAAGATCAAATATATAGTACATAGTTAATCCAAGCAACCAACCACACACACCGCCCTTGGACAATTTATTACTACAATGTCTCATGGCACAACATACAAAAAAATATAGAATAAAAAATATTACATATTCATCTCTGAATTTTCAATGCAAGCATGCAATTGAATATTGTTACTCATACATAGGGAAAAAAATTAAAACAAATTTAACATCTTTGTTATTTAAAGTGACTAGATTGCCACAATCCATAAGGTATTTGAATGTTTCTTCTCAATTTGATCATGTAAGCATTTTTCATCAACATTTCAAATCACACTCCATGATCCATCATCAAGATAAAAGAGAGCAAAAAAGAGAAAAAAAAATGTGATCAATATGTTTGTTTTTCCTCCTATTGCTCTTTAACACCTTGATGATAGATCACGGGGTGATCCAAAATATTCATTGCAAAAAAATGCTTACACAATCGATCCAGAAGCAACATTCAGATATCTATCTAATTTTAATATAATATAATCTAAATATATTTTTAAATAAAGTATAGTAAATGCTTAATATAAATAAATTGCACATCATTATATCTATATATATGTGTGAGAAATAATCAATTATAAGTGAAAATAACATATGTAATTTTTTCAATAACTAGGAGTCTCAACTATTTTTATTATAGAAAAGAATGTTTTAATCAAATAACTATTTTGTAGATCATTATATAAAAAAATGTTAAAATATCAAATATTTTTTATCAATAATATAATTTTATTAATAATATAAAAAGTAATACAAAAGGATAACCAACCATTATTGTCATGAAGTTTCACCAATCTTGCCCACCCACCACCTAAATTTTGTACTACAGACTTCACATTACATGATGGTATTAACACCTAATGCCATTATCTCACTATACCATCTAATATCTAACAACACCCCAAACTTTTTATGCCCTTACTAAAACAAAACACGGCTTTTAAAATTTACAATTCTAAAAAATAATTAGCAAAACTGTAAAAGGAAGACCCTGGGCCTTACACTTTCCTTGCCTTTCCCATCGAACCATTCACCGAGTAGTCTTCTGAAGCATAGACCACCTCTTTGCTTTTCGTCTTTGCCTTTTTTTCCTCCCTAACCCCACTTTCTTTCTTCTTCTTCTTCTTCTTCTCCGACTCCAACACCTGCAAGTGGTCCTTCAACAATGCTTATCCATCCCTTGCTTCCTCCCATCGCTTCTTGCTAGAAGTAGCACTCCAAACTAGAAATGGCTTGAGTTCCTTTGAATTTCCTTCAACCACCCAATAGTTACCTTCCCCTGCTCTGAATCCTTTTCCCAATTCTACCACCGCTACCATTAGGATTAAACTACTTATCCACTATAGTTTCACACATGCCCTCATTACCCATATCACCTCTTCTTTGGTACCAAGTTCCAAGACCCACAACAAATTTAACATCTTTGTTAATTAAAGTGACTAGATTGCCACAATCCATAAGGTATTTGAATGTTGCTTCTCATTTTGATCGTGTAAGCATTTTTCATCAACATTGCAAATCACACTCCATGATCCATCATCAAGATGTAAGAGAGTAAAAAGAGAAAAATAAATGTGATCAATATTTTTTTTTCCTCCTATTGCTCTCTAACACCTTGATGATAGATCATAGAGTGATCCAAAATATTCATTGCAAAAAAATGCTTACACAATCGATCCAGAAGCAACATTCAAATATCTATGTAATTTTAATATAATATAATCTAAATATATTTTTAAATAAAATACAGTAAATGTTTAATATAAATAAATTGCACATCATTATATCTATATATGTGTGTGAGAAATAATCAATTATAAGTGAAAATAACATATGTAATTTTTTCAATAACTAGGAGTGTCAACTATTTTTATTGCAGAAAAAAATGTTTTAATCAGATAATTATTTTGTAGATCATTATATAAAAAAAAGTTAAAATATCAAATATTTTTTTATCAATAATATAACTTTATAATTCTACTAATAATATAAAAAGTAACACAAAAGGATAACCAACCATTATTGTCATGAAGTTTCACCAATCTTGCCCACCCACCACCTGAATTTTGTACTACAAACTTCACATTACATGATGTTCTTAACACCTAATGCCATTATCTCACTATACCATCTAATATCTAACAACACTCCAAGATTTTTATGCCCTTACTAAAACAAAACTTGGCTTTTAATATTTACAATTCTAAAAAAAAAATAGCAAAACTATAAAAAGGAAGACCCTAGGCCTTACACTTTCCTTTCCTTTCCCATCGAACCATTCACCAAGTAGTCTTCTGAAGCATAGACCACCTCTTTGTTTTTCTTCTTTGCCTTTTTTTGTTCCCTAACCCCACTTTCTTTATTCTTCTTCTCCAACTCTAACACCTGCAAGTGGTCCTTTAATAATGCTTATCCATCTCTTGCTTCCTCCCATCGCTTCTTGCTAGAAGTAGCACTCCAAACTAGAAATGGATTGAGTTCCTCTGAATTTCCTTCAACCACCCACTAGTTACCTTCCCCTACTCTGAATCCTTTTCCCAGTTCTACCACCGCTACCATTAGGTTAAACTACTTATCCATTATAGTTTCACACATGCCCTCATTACCCATATCGCCTCTTCTTTGGTACCAATTTCCAAGACCCACGACAACACTATCAAAAAAATATCATTATTGGCCCTATATCTATGGTTTGATAACATGACTTCCTCTATCCCATGAGACATTCAATAAATTTCCATAATTATGGATTCTCAGCCATGATGATGCTCATTAATCTCTTCCTGGTCACCTCCCCTGGGAAACATTGTTGTTGCCTTGTTGTCAGCAACGTAAAGTTTGCTTCCATCACAACTCTTCTTCCTAGCTCTGCTCTGTCGAAAACTAAAATACTTTTTGAAACCACCAAAATGCTTCTTCTTTACTTAATACCCTTCACTACCTTCTCATGTGCTCCATCTTTGCTTGATCTAGACACTTCTCTATGATGAGTACTAGGGTACTCCTTTCGTTGCCCATGTTAGCCTCAGTGAAATAAACCATCAATTTGTTTGGTCCCAACATTAAATAATGATTGCTCCTAGTTTCCCTTTCACTAGTATCATTACCTTTGCATTGAAAACATGTCCACTAATCATCCCTTCAATGGCTATCAGGGTGATTTAAGATGATTTGAGTTTAAAATTTGAAACTCGTGCTTTACCAAATTCACCTTCAATAAAAAATTTAAATGCCCCTCCTTGAACATCTTTGACTCCCAATGGATGTTATTTCTCCACCCATATTCGATATTTTAGCTCATCTCTAAGAGAGCTAGCTCCAAATCCTTACCAAAATTGGTTCTGTCTTCAACCAGTTTGATCAGTGGTGCATGAAAATAATCCTTTTCACATGAATTCTCCTACAATATCAAAAATCCTAGACTCAATAATGAATCCCATTTCTCCTTATATAGACATCATAAACCGTTTTCTTTTCATCTATTGATTTTTCCTCTTAATCTTCATCGTTCATTTTTGCCACTTTAACCTTCCTCAACACTTGTGTCATTCACACATTTCATTCTCCTTCATCCGATCTATTTGTCATCCGTTAGATCATCATAACAAACATTATCTTCTACCTCAAAATCATAAGCATCTATCCATCTCATCAATTCAAACTACTGTTATAAAACATTATTTATTTTTTTCACTCGGTCAATACGAGAATGTGTTGGTGATTACCCGATTGGTTAATATTGTACTCGGTAGACACTACACTAGCTTGGTGTATACATAAATCTTTATTTACCAACCACATAAAATTTTTCAGTTCTAATCTTCAATACATAAAAATATCATATATTACAATCAAATCATCAACATGATGCCATGGACTCATCAATAAGCTACCCAGTGTATACCATAGCCATATCTTTCATATCCATCTCATCTTCATGTAGATACTTCATTCCTTCACTAGTTTCCTTCTTTGAATGTGTTTGAGTAAAGTATTAATTATGTTTATTAACTTTACTCCCTTCTTAAAATGTCACCTTTTTTGCTTTAGTTGTTTATATTTAAACACTCATGCACTAATTGTTTTAAACACTCATGCACTAATTGTTTTAAACACTCATGCACTAGTTGTTTTAAATATAAACTTGCATGCATTAGTCATGTAATAATTAAACTAATTATTGCATGCACTAGAGTTTGGCTTTCAAGGCTTTTGATCTCCTTTATAAGGATGATCCATTGTATATTTTATTCATTCATTATTTGAGGATATTTTCTTCTTCATATTTTTTAGTCAAACTCTTGTCCTCTTCTTGTCTCTACTTCCTTGTAAAAGGTTTTCGTATGCAGGTGATCTTCAGGTTTGGTGGATTTGTATTGTTCAAATCCTACATGGTATTGTTGGAAACTATAATTGAAGCAATTATTGTATTGTCATTGATGTCAAACCTTAATTGGTAAGACAGTTGCTATCTAAGAAAGTACTATATCTATTGATTGATGAGAAGGATTAGGGCAAGGGTGATAACAATAGAACTTGGAGAAAGGTTGAGCTATTTGATACTCCAATGAGTACTTGATTATGTGGCACTATGATAAGATAATGTATTGTTTATCTAAGTAAGAAGAAAGACTGGACAAGTAGGCTTAACCGAGAAAAAGTGAAGAAATCTAGTTTAAGTCGAGTGATGTTAGTGTCGACCAAGAGCCAGTATATGCTGAGTAAATTTAGTGTTGACCAAACATTAGTTTATTTCTGAGGGAGACAACATTAGCCAAGGGAGACAGTTTAAAGAGATGACCAAGCTACGCAGTGATGACCAAGGAGTTGAACACGATATTGATCGAGCGTCAGTAATTTACATTTGAGGAAGAATTCAGATTCCTAGCCGACATAGTTGAATTCTTGGATTATGTAAATTGTGTTGACTTTATTAATTGAATGTATGGAGCATTTAATGCATAGTAAACCATTTTATTGTGATTCCAATAAAGAGATTGAAGATGTTTCTAGAAGGATGGACGTAGAACATGAATGCTAGAAGGATTCAATGAATCTAACCTAAACCTAAAATCTATGAAGGAGATTAAGTGGAAAAAGATGGATCTACCTATTGAAGAGGTATAAAGAAAACCTAAGTATGAGGTTAATGAGTATGTTGGAGTTGTTGATATTATTGACTGATAAGTCTAAGCAAAAAGGCTAAAGGTGAAGGAGTTTATCAGAGTTGTGATTGCTTGAAGGGATTTTTGAGCAGATCAGTGATGGAGATGGAAATGGAACTCAGTCAGTAAGCCAGCATATATGTGTGAATTGGATCTATTATTTGCAAAGTGACTTGTATATTTTTCAAATCAAATACTACTGCTACTTTCTAACTATTGTATCAGTCAAAATCCTTTAATCAAGGTTGACCTAACATTCATTGTTTGAATCCTTTAATCAAAGTTGCATTCTAATGGAATGTACTCAAGTCCTCTAACAAGGCTCACTCCTAATAGGGTGGTTGAAATCCTTTAATAGGGTCACACCTAGCAGTGTGTTTGTAAACCTTTGAGAGGGTTGGCTTTTCATAGAGCTCACTTCAAAAGAGTGAAAATATCAATAACATGTTACAAAGTGATTTTTTCCCAAATCGGGTTTCCACTATAAATCTTGGTGTCATACTTGTGTGAATTTTTTGGTTTGAACATTTCTATGTTTTGCAAGTTAAATACTATTGGATAGTGGACTGCATTGTTATATGTTTCTAGCATGCATTCTTTAATGACTGAGTAGTGTTGGTTATTAGATCTGAGTTGTTGAAGTGTTTAAAAGTTTGATTGATACATCTAGACCTGAGAACAACTGATTCACCCCCCCCCCCCTCTTTGTTGTTCTAAATCATATTAACAATTGGTATCAGAGTTGTTGGTGCTTACACAGAACAAGTTTAAAGGTACTTGAAGTAAATGATCAAGATGTATAAAAAGGAGGTACTGAAGTTGAATAAGGAGAACTTCCTTGCATGGAAGAGTCTGATTAAACTGCATCTAGATAGTATTGGTGACTCAACAAAATATTATGTTGAACATGACTATGTTACACCTGCTACACCTTTGACTGCTGAGGAGATGAGAGAAAAATAGGAACACAACCAAGCAATGTTGGAGATTGCATCTGCCTTAAGCTATCTTGAATTTGAAGACATTAAAGATTGCACAAATGCAAAGCAAATGTGGGACACTCTTGCAAATATCTATGGTGGTGATGTAAATGTACTAAGGGAAAAAGCTGAAAGCCTATGAGGTAAGTTTGATGAAATGAAAATGCAAGAAGGTGAAAATATTACTCAATATTATGGTAGAATCAAGGAGGTAGTAAATGCTATTAGAGGAGCTAATGGAACTATTGAGGATGAGATGGTTATTGGAAAAGTATTGAGAACTTTTCTTCCTATATATGCTATCATAATTTCAGCAATTCAAGAATCTAGATGTAACCCTGGTAATGTTCTAACTCTAAAAAGTCTTGTTAGTAAGATTACTGCTTTTGAGCTTTCTAACTATGATAACTACATTGTTGCTAATGTTGAATCTGCATTCAAGTCACAAATGGTTTTGCATAAGTATAAAAGGGAAAAAGAAAAATGTATAAGTGAAAGTGAAAGTGATAGTGACAATTCTAATGAGGAACTTGAGGATCTTGAAGCTCTTATGGCTAGAAGATTGAAAAGAGGAAAAGGAAAATATAAAGGTAAACTTCCTATCATATATTTTTCATGTAACAAAGTTGGCCATATAGCTACAAGATGTCCTAACAAGAATGACAAGGATGAGGAAAGAGAAAGCAAGTACAAGGATAAGAGAGATAACATAGGTTACCGAAGGTACAAGGACTACAAGGATAAAGGTAAGAAATCTTGTTATATTGCTGAAGAAGAAACTAACACTGATGATGATGATTTTGAAATTAAAGTAGTTTATGTTGCTATGAAAGATGATTCTGATGAAGATGAGAAAACTGCACTTGTTTCTTATGTGAGCAAAGGTGATAAATAGATTATTGATGGTGGTTTCTCACATCACATGACTAGTGATAGAAGTAAATTTGAAACCCTAGATCATTACGAATGTAGAAGTGTTAAGTTTGATAATGATGCACCATGTCCTGTAAAGGGTAAAGGATTAATTAAGCTAATTGATAAGATCACTTGTGAAAATGCTTATTGGGTTGAAGGTCTTAACTATAATTTGCTACGTGTTGTACAGCTTAATAGCACTAGTTACCGAGGGGAATTTCATCACAAAAAGGCTAAAATATTTGATTCCACTGGTGAACTAATTGGAAGTGGAGAGAAGACAAGAGGTAATTTGTTCTATCTAGATCTATCTGAAGATACATGCTTGATTGCACAATTTGATGATGTATGGTTATGGCATAAGAGGCTATGTCATGTTAACTTTGATAATATGGTAAATATTAGTAAAAAGAAGAAAATTAAAGGTTTGTCGAGATTGAAGAAACCTGATAATGTGATGTGCAAACAATGCCAGTGGGTCAAAGTCTAGTTTCAAGAGAAAGACTTTTCCTTCTAAAAATGTTTTAGATCTGGTTCATACTGACCTTTTTGGACCTATGGGTGTACAAATCTATTGTGGTGCTAAATACTTTATTCTGTTTGTTAATGATAACACTAGGATGATGACTGTAATGTTTTTAAAAGAAAAATTTGATGCATTTGATCAGTTGTTTAAGTGGTATTTGGCTAAGGTTGAAAAAGAAACATGTAGAAACTTGAAATGTCTGAGATCTGACCAAGGTGGAGAGTTTATATCAAATGAGTTCAATCTATTCTGCAATGATAGATGAATCAAGAGACAAATGTCTGCACCTAGAACACCTCCACAGAATGGTATAGCTGAGAGAAGAAATGGATCTATCATGGATTGTGCAAGGACACTAATGATTGAGAAAAATGTTGCACAAAAGTATTGGAAAGAAGTTGTAAGTACAGTTGTTTATACCTTAAACCGAGTACAAATCAAAAAAGGTACAAATGTTACACCTTATTAATTATGGCACAGTTATGCACCTAATGTAAAATACTTTAGAATCTTTGGGAGAAAATGCTATATATTAAAAGATAATAGGAATGGAAATGTTGATGCTAAAAGTGATGAGGGCATATTCCTAGGTTATTCCACAAAGAGTAAAGCTTACAAGTGTTTGAACTCTAAAACTAACAAAATTGTGAAAAGTGTAAATGTGAAAGTTGACAAATATGCAGAGAAAAATGAACAGGAAAGCAAAAGAGAACCTGAAGATTATAGATCTTTTGTCTATATAGAAGAAGTAGAGGTGAGTAACACACTTGTACCTGATGCAAAGTCTCGAGTAAACAATGTCGAGCATCAGGAAGATACTATTGAGCATCAGGAGGATGTTGTCGAGCATCAGGAGGATGTTGTCAAACATCAGGAAGAGGCTGACGAGCAATCAGAGGCTAAATCTGATAATCTTGGTGATGAACCTGAAGAGCAAGGAGAAAAGAAATCCGAGCCTACTTTGACACAATATGTAAGAAGACATCACAAGCCTGAGCAAATCATTGGAGATAAAGAATTAATTGGAGTTCTGACCAGAAGCAAGTTGAAAGATCCTGCATGTTTATTGTGTGAGTTTGAGCCTAAGACAACAAGGGAAGCATTAGAAAATGAAGACTGGATTCAAGATATGAATGAGGAGATAGACCAAATAGAAAAGAATGATACCTGGACTTTGGTGCCAAGACTAGAAAACAAAAATGTCATTGGAACAAAATGGGTATTTAGAAACAAGCTTAATGAACATGGACAAATCACAAGGAACAAAGAAAGGCTGGTATGCAAGGGTTATGCACAAGAAGAAGGAATAGACTATGGAGAGGCATTTTCCCCTATAGAAAGATTAGAAGGAGTGAGAACTCTACTTGAATATGCTACTTACAGAGATTTCAAGGTATACCAAATAGATGTCAAGTCTACATTTTTTAATGGTATAATAGAAGAAGAAGTGTACATTGAGGAACCTAAAAGATTTGTTGATCCAAACAAGAGAAATATAGTTTGCAAGCTGAACAAGGTGCTATATGGATTGAAGCAAGCCCCCAGAGCATGGTATGAGAGGCTGCACAAATACTTGATATAGATTGGATTTTCAAGGACAAATGACAACAACAATCTGTACATGAAAAATGAAGAAGGTAAAGGGATTTTGTTAGCTAAAATATTTGTAGATGATATCATATTTGGAGGACAAGATGCCTTGTGTAAGAAATTTTCAAATGAGATGAAAACTGAGTTTGAAATGTCTATGTTTGGTGAGATAAAATTCTTTGTTGGTTTGCAAGTCTATCAGAAGGAAAAATGTATTTTTATCACACAATCTAAATATGTCAAAGAGATACTAAAAACCTTTGGTATGGAGGATTCAAGGCCAGTAAGTACTCCCATGGATACTGGATAGAAACTGTCTAAAAATGATGATACTGCTGAAGTGAACCAAACTCTATATAGATCCATGATTGGAAAACTCCAATATGTTGTTCACAGCAGACCAAATATTGCTCTAGCAGTTGGGATTGTGGCAAGATTCGCTACCAATCATAAGGAAAGTCATATGATGGCTGTGAAGAGAATAATAAGATATTTGAAAGGGACAGAAGACTATGGATTGTCTTACAAGAAGCATGAAAAATTTGAACTGAGAGTCTACACTGATGCATATTGGCAGGAAATGTTGATGACAGAAAAAGTAATAGTGGTGGAGCTTTCTTTCTTGGACAAAGATTAGTTTCCTAGACAAGCAAGAAACAAAATTGCATTTCCCAATCTATAGCTAAAGCCGAGTATGTAGCAATTGCAATGAACTATTCAAATCTGGTATGGATTAAGCAATTGTTGAAAGGAATGAAAGAGGAGATCACTGAACCAGTTGTCATATACTGTGACAACACAAGTGCTATCAACATATGAAAGAATCCAATGATGCACACAAAGACCAAATATATTTCTATCAAGTATCATTACTTGAGGGAATTGGTACAAGATAAAGAGGTGAGAATGGAATATGTGAATACAAAGGAACAAATAGTAGACATATTCACAAAATATTTACCTAAGGATGCTCATGAATATCTTAGAGGTAAATTAGGGGTGCTTCCCATAACTGAGGCTGCTTAGTCAAGCTAGGAGCACTACATCAAATGTGTTGCATGGAGTATTTGACAAATTGATGCAGAAAAGGTCACACTTTAGGAGCGACTTAGAGTTGTGAAAAGTACAACAAAGCTAATAATTAGTCATAAGCAAGATGACAGAGGGAGAAATATTGGTACTAAACTGACAAGATGACATCTACATCTGAAAGATGCAACTTCTAGATACTTCTTTGGCATTATTGTCAAAGAGGGAAAGATTCAGAGATGAAAATACATAAAAGAGGAAGTAATTCAAAGAATCAAAGGAAAAGAGACTGTGAAAAGATTCAGAGTGAGTAACTGTGTAGACGGTCAAGCAAGCTAGGCTAAGTGATTCAGAATCATAATGAAGCTAAGGATATTACAAATGTTTCTGATGAAATGACAAAGTGTTGGATTGGTTGGTGAATCATGTGTTATTCATATGGTGTTGCCATCAATGCCAAAGAGGGAGATTGTTGGAAACTACAATTGAAGAAATTGTTGTATTTTCATTGATGTCAAACCTTAACAGGTAAGACAGTTGCTATCTAAGAAAGTACTATATCTATTGATTGATGAGAAGGATTAGGGAAAGGGTGATAACAATAGAACCTAGAGAAAGGTTGAGTTATTTGATACTTCAATGAGTACTTGATTATATAGCACTATGATAAGATAATGTATTATTTATCTAAGTAAGAAGCAAGACTGAACAAGTAGGATTAACCGAGCAAAAGTGAAGAAATCTAGTTTAAGCTAAGTGATGTTAGTGTCGATCAAGAGCCAGTATATGCCGAGTAAATTTAGTGTTGACTGAACATTAGTTTATTTTCGAGGGAGACAACATTAGCCGAGGGAGACAATTTGAAGAGATGACTGAGCTATGCAGTGATGGTCGAGGATTTGAACACAGTATTGACTAAGCGTCAGTAATTTATATTTGAGGAAGAATTCATATTCCTAGCCGACATAGTTGAATTCTTGGATTATGTAAATCATGTTGACTTTATTAATTGAATGTATGGAGCATTTAATGCATAGTAAACCATTTTATTATGATTCCAATAAAGAGATTGAAGATGTTTCTAGGAGGATGGATGAAGAACATGAATGCTAGAAGGATTCGATGAATCTGACCTAAACCTAAAATCTACGGAGGAGATTAAGTGGCAAAAGATGGATCTACCTATTGAAGAGGTATAAAGAAAACCTAAGTATGAGGTTAATGAGTAGGCTGGAGTTATTGATATTATTGACTGATAAGTCTAAGTAGAAAGGCTGAAGGTGAAGGAGTTTATCCGAGTTGTGATTGCTTGAAGAGATTTCTAAGCAGATCAGTGATGGAGATGGAAATGGAGCTTAGTCAGTAATCCAACATATATGTGCAAATTAGATCTGTTATTTGAAAAGTGACTTGTATATTTTTTAGATCAAATACTACTACTACTTTCTAACCATTGTATTAATCAAAATCCTTTAATCAAGGTTGACCTAACATTCATTGTTTAAATCCTTTAATCAAGGTTGCATTCAAATGGAATGTACTTAATTCCTTTAAAAAGGCTCACTCCTAACAACATGGTTGAAATCCTTTAACAAGGTCACACCTAGCAGTGTGTTTGTAAACCTTTGACAGGGTTGGCTTTTCATAGAGCTCATTTCAGAAGAGTGAAAATATCAGTAACATGTTACAAAGTGGTTTTTACCAAATTGGGTTTCCACTATAAATCCTAATGTCATACTTGTGTGAATGTTTTAGTTTGAACATTTCTATGTTTTGCAAGTTAAATACTGTTGGATAGTGGACTGCATTATTATATGTTTCTGGCATACATTCTTTAATGACCGAGTAGTGCTGGTTATTAGATCTAAGTTGTTGAAGTGTTTAAAAGTTTGATTGATACATATAGACCTGAGAACAACTGATTCACCCCCCCCCCCCCCCTCTCTGTTGTTCTAAATCATCTTAATAAGTATCAGAGTCTAATCTGCTACAACTTGTTTGCATTTGAAGGAATTAGAGATAAGAAAATCATCTGGTTCAGATTAGGGCTTTTTTAGTTTTTTTTTTAATTGAAATTATGGGGTCCCTAAATTTTGGTGCACTTTGAGCTCAAACGGACCTCATTATTGAGCTTGCAGCACCCAAAAATTCCTATTTCGATATAAAATACATCTGATTTGGACAACTTTTCTTTTTAAGGTTTGCCTTTCAAGGCTTTCAATTTCCTTTATAAGGATGATCCATTGTATATTTTATTCATTCATTATTTGAGGATATTTTCTTTTTCATATTTTTGAGTCAAACCCTTTCCCTCTTCTTGTTTCTACTGCCTTGTAACAGGTTTTTGTATGCAGGTGATCTTCGGGTTTTGTGGATTTGTATTGCTTAAATCCTACAAAATGTTTGTAACCATCATGATAAGTATAGTCAAAACTAGTTGACATCAATGACAATACATTGACTGATTTAATTGTCTTACATATACTTTAGTAGCTCGCTGACCATCAATCATTGTCTTTCACTTGTCCATTCTTTTCCATCAAGACATTAAATCAATTATAGGTTATCAGTACAACTAATTCACCACCCCCCCCCCCCCCCCCTCAGTTGTTCTTGTCTTCATTGAGCCTAACATTAAGTACAATTTTGCTCAAATTATTTCCACGATTCCTTATATAACTTTAGGAACAAGGATGAAACATATGTGCAGCTCAAAGTCTCCAATGTACACTTCACCTTACATGCACAAATGGAAAAAATAAAGTTAGCACAAACTTTGCAAGTCACCTCATTATTTGAGAATTCTACAATAGCTTCAAACATGATAATAAGCTCAAAGTTTACAAGACCAAATCTAAAACCAAACTATAACCCTAAACACAATAAGTCACTCAAAGATTATAATATTGAAATCAAATCCCTTTTTTGAACAATAAAACAACAATCACAATCAATTCCAAAAGATATTATCACATGACAAATTGAATTAGCACAAAGTCTATAAATAACTTGCCTCTTTTATTGAAAGTAATTTGATTTACATATAAGCTCAAAGTGTTAGAGTGCACATACAAACTGACAAAATTTTGTTGCATTGCCAAAAGATAAAAATTACAATGAGCACCCTCCTTTATTTATAAGTGAGGGGTTGAGAGAAAAAAGTGAGAGAAGTCAAACTAACTAACACTTATTCCACAACTAACTAATTGAAGTTGACTAATTCAACATTTCTAGTCCTATAGTATTTTGACTTGCAATATGTTTACATGTAATTAAAAGCTACAACTTTGCAAGTGATATGATCACTTGAAATTATATCTTTTTATTTTACATGCAACTTGTCAAAATAAAATTACAAGCACACAATTTCAAAACTAAACTGAGTGTTTAGAGAAATGACTCTATTATATCATCCTTTGTCTGATCTTGATGGTGCTACAAAATGCTACATGCTTGGAATCTTCAAGTGCAATAAAGTCATTTCATCTCGAACTAAAAGTTTCATCTTTGATTGTTCTTCACCATAGTGCTCTTTATTGGAAGATAATCCTTTCATCATTTTGTGACCATCTCATTCTTAAAATAATTCTAATGCTCTCAAACATTCTTATCTCTTATCCAACACCTTGCATGGTTGTGTCATATTATTCTTGCTTTGTGTCAATTTCTAGTCTTGGAGTTAGCTTACAAAATAAGGCTCATGGCTTGATTTATTGATTTGGTAAATTTTGTGTACGAATATGACTGACAAGAAGAGGTCTAACATGACACAAATATGGGTTCACAAGTGAATTTTGGGTCTTGAGGACTACATTACAAGTGTGGAAAAGCATGGATATTTTACTTGCAATGAGAAAAATTGAAAATTCACTTTATATGTACAATGGAAAATGAATGTGCTCAAGCACGTGTAGTCAAGTCTTAATGTCCCAATTTCAACTAATTTGAGTGCATTTTGGGCTACATTTGGGTTTGAAGGATACAATGTAAGTGTACAAAGAGAAATATACTCTACAAGCATCAAATAAACTTGGAAAAGCTTCATTTCAAATCCTAGAAAGTATATTACAAGTTTGGAAACTTGTATTTCTACTTCGCAATGGGAACTTGTAACATGTTTCTAAAAAATTGAAATGCATTATATGATGTACACAAGGGGGATTGAGAATAAAGTCTATACGTAAGTTTTTGACATTTTTGTAGAGTCTTGGGGCTGGCAATGAGTTTATAAGAACCCAAAATGCATTTGAGCGAAGAGAAAATTATAACACAGATAAAAAATAGATTTTCACTTGGTCAACATATGAGGCTATACTTGAAAATGTAAATAAAAGATGATAATATACTTTCTAGCAAAACTATGGGAAGGATAAACATGGGCTCTATATGTAAATATGCAATACTTGTGGTTTACACAACCATTTTTAATTTGTCATCTCTAAAGATTAAAAAAAGAACAAAAGATGCATTTGTAGAAGAAAAAAAAAACAAAGATGCATTGAAACTAAGCACTAACATACATTTTTACAGCATAACAAACTTCTTAAAAAGTGGCTTAATAATTAAAAAAACTAACTCTAAAATAAGAAACCCTATCCTATAAAAAAGAAACAATATGAAAAAGGTAAGTTAATGCAAAACTTATACTTGGAAAATGAAAGGAAAAATACATATGATGCATCTTCAAAATGCCTAGGAAAAACACACAAAAATACCTTCAAACTAGCAAATCCAGGCCAAAAATGATGGAACTCAAGACTATAAGCTATTTAAAAAAGTTACAAATTGATTCAAAATCAACTTCATGCTCTATTTAATGAATCTACCTCTATTATTGGGTTCTAAAAAATAAATGAAAAGTCTCAAAATGAAAAATGCCTACAAACTCCTACTTTGGGTTTTAAGACTCGTGACTCAAGTCCTTTGAAATGTTGAACATATCCTGTAAAACATGAGGAATGCATCCATCAGATTTTATATGGAAATTAAAGTCATCAAAATGGGTTTAGCACAATATTTTACAAGTTATAAAATATTTTGGACAATTTGGTAGGAAAGAAACTAACAAATTTTCAGAGAAGAAGTAAGATCCCGGGATAGACTTTGGGATAAAGTGGTTAATATCATAGATGAGATGGGATCTGATCATTAAAAAGAGCAATGTAGTCTTAGGAAAGATGATGAAAAGTGGGCTAATGAGTGGCCCAATTTCAGAAGTAATGTATAGGTTTCCATCTTTCCTAAAAAGGAACCCTTGGTCTCCTCTTGGATGCATCACGAGCAAGGATGGATTAAGATAAATTTTGACGGAGCTGCAAAAGGTAACCCCAGTAAGGTAGGTTGAGGAGGAGTTTTTAGAGATGACTAGAGTAAACCTATTATGATGTATGCACTCAATTTGGGTAGTGAAGCGAATAATGCCATAGAAGCTAGAGCCCTCTTATGGAGGTTGATGATCACCAAAGAGAAGGACTTAGAGGAAATTATGGGTCGAGGGGGATTCCAAGCTTGTTATTGGAGTAATGAAGGGAGACATAGTGCAAACTTGGAGACTTGAGACCATCATCAGTGTTGCTATTTTTATATTATATCTTTTGGTCTAGGTGATATTTTTATGCATAGGGTGCACTAATAACACAGTAGTAGATTGGGCCGCCAATTTTGGATCAGTCTAGGAGAAATTGCATGTTTGGTCTAAATAATGGGATGACTCCTTTCTCATTGAGGTCTCGATGCTATTGGCCAAAGATATAAATTGAGGCATTATAGGACGTTGGTCATTAGTTGTAATTGTCTATAGTTACTTCTCTATACAATATGCACATGGGGATGCTATCCCTTGATTGTATTTCTTTATTCATGGTTCTTGGTCCCTTAAAACTAGGTTTCTTATAGAAAAAAAGTTATTAAATATAAAAAATCACATTTTGGGCCTTGAAGATTGATTTACAAGTTGTTTTATAATGAAAATACAAAAGAAAAAGAGAGGTCAGGTTTCATGGAGCAAGTTACAAGTGCAAGCTTCAATAGAAATGCATAACTTAACACTTGCATTTTGAACTCTAAAAGCTATTTTGCAAGTATCCTTTCATGTAAACTTAAAAACATAACACCCTTACTTGTAATTGGGTCCCAGAGACTTAATTTAAAGTAAGGTTGATATTATTTGTGATGATAAACTTGTAATAATGCCCTCAAAACCCAAAATGACTTTAAAATCTAAAGAAAGAAAACAAACTTTAAAACACGAGAAACTAAGTAAAAAATGGGTATAGAGGAGATGATTGAAAGTTCAAATTATGCAAGTAATATACTTGCAATCAAAAGCCAAAAAGCTGAATGGACTAAAAAACTAATTAAAAAATGTGAAATTCTTCAAAACAAAGGCAAAAAAGTATGACCAAGATGACACATGATGTAAATATTATGAGACCTAGCTTCGTAAAGCGTACCTTAGAGAGTAAAACTATATTATTTTCTTGAAATTCATAGGGGTTTCTTTGATTTCATTAATTCAAAATTAGAGATAACAATTGGCTTTGACTAGGGAACATCTCTTTTTTGTTCTTGGAAATTGTGCAATAAGGAAAAGGAAGAGGGTAATGCATGTAAGGGAGATTAGATTGTCCTCCTTTTCCTAATGTACAATTAGAAGGAAGATGATAGACTAGGCTCAAGTAGAACTTAAGAGCTAAGCAAGTTAATGGCCTTTCATAATAATGTATTATAATAAGCTGGATTTAAGGGAATATGATTGGATGATGCAAGATAGAATACACAATAAGCCAAAAAGAATTTTTTTTGGATTAAATAGGCTGAGATAAAATACATAACAACCTGTAAGTACCACAAAAAATAACCAAAAATTAGTACTAATCTATGGTTTCACTTTGAGGCTGAATTGTAGGGAAGAGGTTTCCCAAGGCATCTTGTTCCTAGGAAGATGTCTCTTAAGCCATCCTGTTCCTTGCACTTTTTATGATCTAAATTATAGACTATTCCTCAAATCTTGCAATTTCTAGATCTGCAATGGTAAGTTCACCACCTCTTCCCGCACACAAAAAAGTGGGAAAATTTTGGGTTGAAAGGGGTTTGCCTTGGTCAAACCCTAGTTGAGGAATCAACCTTGAAATAGAAATGAGATTGCATAAATGTAGATCATGTAAATGAATAGGTAAATATTAGATTTACCTTGTAAATGTGTATATCTTCATAAATCGATATTAAGATCATGATGTCTATCAAGATGCTTTCTTGAGTATAATTGTTTGTTGACTTTGAATCTTGGAATGTGAACTAGAATCAAGGATGCCTTTCACAAATACATATATTTGTGAATACTCCTCAAATATCTTCAATGTTATTATGCTTGATGGACTATTATCTTGAAGAATGAATGTATGAATGCATGTAGATGGACATAAGATATTCTTGCTTGGTTAAGAACTCCTCTACTTGGAAATCATGGGAGAGAAGCTAGATATAATGGAGAAGATTGCCTTAGATACTTGAAAACTTGATCTTGAATGCTTGGATGCAAAATTGTAGGAGAGAATTTGAATTCCAACTTGAATTATTCACTTTATGTCCAAATGAGGAGATTTATAAGTCTCTTTTATGCCTCTCACAATATTTTGGAGCTCAAAAATTGAAGGAGGTTAACACGGTTTGAGAAATACTGCTAAAACCATAAGAGGTGCCCTAGCTTTGAATTTGGGTCCAAACATTGGGGAAGAGGATTCCTAGGGAATCATATTCCTAAGAAGAGGATGTCCAAGGCTTCCTCTTCCTCCAAGAAGAGGCCTAAATTTAAATTGGAAGGTGGGAGGGATGAAAATAAGCTAGAAATGTAGGAGGTAGGTTGTTGGATCAAGCATAACGGATATGAAATCCTAAAAAGACTAAAATGGGCCTGATTGATCATCTAATTATAGGTAATTACAATTTATGATGATATATAAATGACGAGAGATGTATAATCTATATCTCTAGTACCTTTCTCCATTCCATTGGTTTATGAAGTCTAGCATGAAAAACATAAAATGACAAAAAATTTGACGTGACTTAAACAAAGTAAACCTAATTAAAAAAATATGCAAACTTATATAGACAAACTTATTAGAAAACACAACCTACCTATCCTAACCTATCTGAAAATGGGAACCATCTCAAACAAAACCATTCAATGGCTCAACAAAATAGCTATCTTTCTTGAACAACTTGGAGTACCTTGCATGTTCATATAAAAAATTGTATAGTGAAACAAAAGAAAGGGTACCGAAAATTGATACACCACTCCTTGGAAGAGATGAAAAAAATCATCTTCCTTTTTAGATGAATCATATGTATTGCTACTTCAAAGTGGGTCCAAGAATTCAAACTACTTTTGCTGAACTGCAAATCCATGTTTTCCCTCTTCCTTAAGTGTGTCTTCGTGATGAGGTACAAATGAAACCTCTATCTTCTCATTGGTCTCTAACCAGGCTAGATGTCTGATTGGACATCCCCTTGATTATAAAAAGACTCAATTCTTCTTGACAACTAAACTTGAATAACTAGTTCATCAACCATGGAAAACTCATTACTGATTAGAATGATTCTGCTCATGTGAGTTAGATGAAGATATGACTGCACTGCATACCTCAATATACTATTCACAAACTTATGACTTGGGAAAGTTTGAATGATTTATGGAAAGGTCCTCTAAAAACTTTTGGATAGTGCATTCACACAAAGGGTGTTCAAATTCATGACCTTGGGAAAAAAATGCATCCTTTTTAGCTTGACTATGACCTTCATGCATATCAATCTTTTCATGTCTAGAGACATTAATTTAATTCACTTGAACCTCAATAGAGTGACTTTCATCATTCAGATTCTTATCAAAAACTTTCTGAGATTTCATAAACCAAAATTGGGAGTCGCCAGCTATGTCTACTTCCTTTTCCTAGAAGAGAATAGTGAGATCACTAGCTTTAGATTCAGGATACTACACTAATGTTTTTATTGATGGTGCCTCTATAACAAGATTCATTAGTGAAGAGAATAACTTATGTTAATTCCCAACAAAATAATTGTAAGAAACATTTAGTAGTGGGCTCCTTGGTACGTTTTTCCAAGGAATGAATAACATACCTTGAGTTAGCTACTTTTTGAGAGCAAACAACTCATCAACCAAGCTTTGTACTACATGATCCATTTTACTGGTTTAAAGAGATAACTCTAAATTGAATATCATCTTATTCTTCAAACAAAAGTGCAAGGCTTTTGAATGTGTATTGTATCTCAAGTGGAGTCACCAAAAATTGTTGCGTGGATATTTTGAAACCAACAATTTGAGGATCAATCACAAAATAGTGATTCTACCTACAACATGTGAGAGACAATCTCTCTAAATTATAAAGGAAGGTTCCCTCTATCTATTGTTACTAAATATAACTTACACTAAACTAACACCTAAGCTTATGTTCACTAAGTTAATTCACAAGGTATTACATACACAATACTCTCTTCTTTTAGAGTGGGTGTTCTTCCTCTGTCATATTCTCTTATTTCAGAATACATAATTATATCCTTACAATAGTCTCTTAAGTACAATTTAGAAAACTTTAAAAAAAGAAGTTCATGAAAACTCAAAGTCTTTCCATGATTCCTTATGCAACTTTAAGGATAAGAATGAAATGTACGTGCAACTCAAAATCTCCAATGTACACTTCACCTTACATGCACAAATGAAGGGAAAAAAGGCAACACAAAGTATGTAAGTTACCTCCTTGTTTGATCATTCTACAATAGCTTCAAATATGATAAGTATCTCAAAGTCTCCAAGACCAAATCTAAAACCAAACTATAACTTTGAATGAAATAAGTAGCTCAAAGTCTGCAATATTGAATTCAAATCCCTTTTTAACAATAAAAAAAAACTCACAATCAATTCTAGAAAATGTCATCACATGACAACTTGAATCATCACAAAGTCTAAAAACAACCAGCCTCTTTTATTGAAAGAAATTTGATTTACATCTAAGCTCAAAGTCCTAGAGTACACATACAAATTGATAGAATTTTGTTGCATTTCCAAAAGATAAATATTACAATGAGCACCCTCTCTTATTTATAGGTGAGGGACTAAGAGAAAAAATTGGGAGAACTCCAACTAACTAAAACTTAATCCACAACTAACTAACTACATTTGACTTAATCAACATTGCAAGTCTGATTGCATTTTAACTTACAATATGTTCATATGTAATTAGAAGTTACAACTTTGTAAGTGATATGATCACTTGCAATTACAAAAATTTATTTTACATGTAATTTTTTGAAACAAAATAACAAGTGCATAATTGAAACTAAACTAAATGTCCGAAGACACAAATCTATTATACCATCCTTTGTCTAATCTTCATGATACTACAAAATGGTACATACTTGGAATCTTCAAGTTTGATTAAGACATTTTATCATGGGATTGCAACTTGCATATTTGGTTGTCCTTCACTATAGTGCTCTTTATTGGAAGAATTTTTTGTAATTTTTTTGTGACCATCTTAAACTTGAGAGCATTCTAAGGCTCTCAAACATTCCTATCACTTATTCACCACCTTGTATGGCTTTGTCATGTTCTTGAACTCTTTCTTTACATGTCATTCTCCAATCTTGGAATTTTCTTATGAAATAAGGCCCATACCTTGATTTATTGATTTGGTAGGTCGTTTGTGTGGACATGATTGAAAAGAAGTGGTCTAACATAAAACAAATGTGGGGTCACAAGTGAATTTTGGGTCCCGAGGATTGCATTACAAGTGTGAAAAAACATGGACATTTCACTTGCAATCAGGAAAAATGAAATCACACCTTGTATGTACAATGAAAAATGAACAAACTTGCACTTGTAATTAGGTCTTAGGGTCCCAATTCAAGTGATTTTGAACATGAAAAAATATTTTACACTATACAAATGAAACTGAAAAAGCTATAATTTAGATCCTGAAGAGCATATTACAAGTTTTGAAACTTGTATTTTTACTTTGCAATGAGAACTTGTAACATGGTCCTAAAAACTTGAAATGCATTATATGATGCACACAAGTGGGATTGAAAATATAGTCTATAAGCGGGATTTTTTTATTTTTGTAAAGTCTTGGGGCTTGCAATGGGTTTCTAAGAACTCAAAATACATTTGAGCTAAGAGAAGATTATAACCAAGATACAACATAGATTCTCGACTGCTCAACATATGAGACTTTCCTTGAAAACTTAAATGCAAGATGACAAGATACTTGCTTGTGAAACCATGGGAAGGATGAACATGAGCTCTATATGTAGAACTAAAAGACTTTTTGTTTACACACCCATTTTCTATTTGTTATCTCTAAAGCACAAAGATTCCTTTGTAGCAAAAAACAAAACTAAAGATGTGTTGAAACTAAGAACTAACAAAAGTTTTTATAAAAGAAAAAAGTTCTTTAAAAATGACTATAAATAATAGCAAAAACTAACTCTACAACCAGAAACCCTATCCTATAAACAAGAAACAATATAAAAAAGGGAAGATAATGCAAAAATTATGCTTGAGAAATGCAAGAAAAACACATATAATGTAACTTCAAAATGCCCAGGAAAAATGTGAAAAAATACCTTCAATCTACCAAATACGAATAAAAAAAGATAGAACTCAAGTTGTTCGAAAGAGTTACAAATCAATTGAAAATCAGCTTTATGCTCTATTCAATGCGTCACCTCTATTTTCGAGTTCCAACAAAAATGATAAATTTTGAGATGAGAAATGCCTACAAACTTGTACATTGGGTTTTGAGATACATGATTCAAGTCCTTTGAAATAGTGAACATAGCTTGCAAAACACAAGGAATACATCCATTGTGTTTTATATGGAAAATTAAAAGTCATAAAAATGGATTATGCACAGCTTTTCATTTAGGGCCTTGAAGGTTGACTTATAAGTTATTTTATAGTGAAAATAGAAAAGAAAAAAAAGTGGTCAGGTTTCGTGGAGCAAGTTACAAGTGCAAGTTTCAATTGAAATGCATGAGTTAACACTTGTATTTTGAATTGTAAAAGTCAATTTACAAGTATGCTTACTTATAATCTAAAAAACATAACACCCTTGTAATTGTGTCTAAGAGATCAGATTCAAGTAATGTTGATATTATTTATAATGTAAATTTACAATAATGTCCTCAAAACCCAAAATGAATGAAAATTTTATAACACAAGAAACTAAGTAAAAAATGGGTATAGAGGAGACAATTGCAAGTACAAACTATGCAAGTAATGTACTTGCAATTAGAATCTAAAAAACCTAAAATTTATAAAAAAACTAAAGAAAAGTAACTAAAAAACTTGAAATTTTTCAAAACAAAGGTGAAAAACTATGACCAAGACAACACATGACCTAATGCTTATGAGATATACCCTTGTAAGGCATGCCTTAGAGAGTAAAACTACAATTTGAAATCAGAGACAACACATCTTTGGTTTGACTAGAAAGACAAGACTCTTTTGGAAAACCACTAAAACCATAAAAGATTTTCTCTTGAATGCTGAGGGAAATTATTAAATCATTGTGGTCTTTGATAAACTAAATTATATCATTAAGAATAATAATTTAAATTTCTCTCATGTGAGTTTCGAACAAAAAAGAATATTTTTCTCAATTTAAAAAAAAAATCATATAAAATTGTTAAGATAATTTACCTTTTCCCTAGCCTTGTTCTTCTATGATTGCTAATTTTATAGGTTTATTTTATTATCATAGTATTTGATATCAATTAAGATATCAAACATGCACATCAAATATCTTGGTGCACCATTATCATGATCCATTTTTTATCAACATAAGGAAATGATTAGCATAGAGAGCAATAGTGTTGTTTTAATTTTATAATTCCCATTTTTTAAATTGGATTAATTTTTTTTTTGTTCTTAGAATTCGTGTTACTAGAGGAAATATTCTTGTTCTATGTTCATAACTATTTTTTGGTAGTCAAAATCACCACACTTATCACACTTTTTTGGAAACCTAGTTTTTAGAATTAAATTTTGATTCTCATTTAGCTTATAGGATGGTTGATTTGTTCTTTTTGGAATCAAAGTTCGACATTACTTGCTCTTCTTGAATATGAAGTGCAAAAATAAATAAAATTAATTAAGTCTATTTAATCTTTATGCTTAAAATTCAAGATAAAAATAAAATTCTTAAATATTTCATGAGTGTTCATTTGAATTAAAGAATAACGTATTCTCTTGAGTGAAATTATGGTTCCAATTAGCTAGCTAAGACTTGATATGTTTTTCTTTGGCCAAATAATTCCTTTATTTGATATTCCCTTCATGAGAGTAGTAAATAATTCAAGTATTAACTTATTAATTATAAGAGTTTTGAACCCTCATGCATGGTCTCCAAGGTCTTCCAAGCTTTGTTGGATGTCTTGATTACAATGTGAGGGCAAAAATTCATCTCTTACAATTCTCAAAATAATTGAGGCTGGTGTTTTTCAAGTAAAAAGCCTTAGCTAGTTTGTACTAGCATGTCTTATAGAAGACATCTTGCTATCCCATTTAGAATGGACCATAAAGTTTTAGCTATGAATTCATATTTTAAACTAATTTTGTAGATATTATAGTTCGTCTCATTTAACACATGAGATTTATCAATGATACTTAGAAATTAATCATCATTCATATTATAAACTAATCTTGATAGAATTTTGATGTCAAAGTGAAACTAAACACCAATTAGATCTTTAAATAATAATATTTGAACTTTGGCTTGTTAATGAGTAGAGTTAGGTTAATCTAATCAATCAGAAGCCTTTGAAGGAGAGTTGGGAGACTTCAAAACACAAGCATATTACAATTAATTTTGATGGTGCATAGAAGGGTAAACCAGGCCCTTTAAGAGAAAGTTTTGTGGTTTGAGACTGGAAAGGAAATATTCTCATAATTGGTGCTAAAAGTCTTTGTGAAGGGACAAACAATGAAGTTGAAGTGCATGTGACCCTCAATGCAATTTTGGTAGCCAAAAAGACTAAATATTGACAAACTTCACTTGGAAGGGGATTTTCTAATCATTGTGAATGCCATTATTATGGTATCTGAACAAGTATTTGGAAAGGATTAATTCGTTGATAGAAACACTTTCAAATTTTAAAACTACTCATGTCAAGTGTGAAGGGAATGAGGTAGTAGACACTATGTCCAAAGTAGGTGCAAATTTGAGAGATAAAATGAAAGAGGAACTGTTAGAAGATTTTCAAGATGTAGCAAACATTTTCGAGCATCAAAGAAGCATACACCGAGTGTAACAAAGTTGGAGGATATGAAGGATTGAATTGATTATTGATCAGAGAAGGTATTTTGAGCTTAGCATAGATCTGAAAATGCAAATCATAGTTGTATTTGAATCAAATCATTATTGTATCATTTTAACCATCGTTACAAATACATCTCTTAACTGAGTGAGACTTACAGTCTTCTGTATTTCAAATATGACATTCAATGAATGTTGATTGTTTTATTTTTGACCCCATAGTGAATGCATGGTCAAGGGGAAACTGTTAGTGGCAAATCCTCTAACCAGGTCACACCTTATAGTGTATTTTATAACCTTTAACAGGGTTGGCTCCTAATCGAGCTCACTTCAGAAGAGTGAATTATTTTGGGTTACCAGTCCCAGGTGGTTTTTTCCTTAACAGGGTTTCCACGTTTAAAATATTTGTTATATCTGTGTATGATGTGTTGAATTGTTATTTTTCTTTACACATTTCATAATTGGATAGATCGGTGAACATAATATTTAATTTGTTGGAAATTAGTAGATGATGAGAAAGACACAGTTGATAACTTGCTGAGTTAATTATTTGATAGAAAAATTTTAATATATACATCTAGGAGATTGGGACTATAGGATAACTGGACTTAACTAATTCATGCCCCCCCCCCCGCCTCTCAATTATCTAACAATTGGTATCAGAGCATAGAGTGCTTGGAAATAAAAGTTTGAAGGACTTAAGCTAAAGATCACAAGATGTATAAGAGAGAGGTGCCAAAGCTGAACAAATATAACTTCTCAACATGGAAAAGTAGAATGAGATTGCATATATCTAGAATTGGAGAATCTTCTATATACTGCTTGGATAATGAATTCATCCAACCAACTAGACCTTTGATTGTTGATCAGATGAGAGATAGACATGAACATAATGTCACAATAATAGAGATTGGTGTTGCCTTATCAGATGCTGAGTTTGAAGATGTCAATACATGCACTTCAGCCAAATGAATGTGGGACAAACTTGCACTAGTTCACGAAGGAGATGTAAATGTGCTAAGGGAAAAAGTTGAGAGTCTTAGAGGAAGGTTTGATGACATGAAAATGAAAGAAGGAGAAAACATTTCACAATACAACAACCAAATTAAGGAGATTGTCAATGCTATTCGAGGAGCAGGAGATATTATTGAAGAAGACACTGTTGAAAGTAAAATTCTTAGAACCTTGCTTCCTATTTATGATATTAGAATCTCTGCAATCCATGAAATGAGATCAACTTTGGGTAATTATCTTACACTTGATAGCCTAATTGATAAACTGACTACTTTTGAGTTGAATAACTTTGATAACAATATTTTTCCTAATGTTGAGTCTGCATTTATGTCATCCTTGAAAATTGGTAAATCAAGCAATAAACACATGATAAGAAATGAGAGTGACAGTGACAATGATGAGGATGAACTTGATGAACTTGAAGCATTAATGGCTAGAAGACTGGAGAAAGGTAAAGTCCAAGATATTGTTAGGAATAGTCCCAAGAGATAATTGAGAGGGGGGGTGAATCAGTTATCTACAAGATTCAATTCTTTATCCAATTAAGTATACTTAAACATAAGCATAAACAAAATGAAAGAACACAAGAACACAACACCAATATTTTGGTTACGGGGAAACCCAAATAGGTAAAAACCCCAGTGGGAATTGACACCCACTAATATTCTGCACTAGAGTATTATGATCCTTGTTAGAAGATCCTTAACCCTGTTAGGAGTTGCTTTACAATATATTTAGTGCAGTAGAATTGGTCAAGGGTTAGACCCTATTAGGATTCTTTTACAATTGTCCCTGTTAGGGGAGAGGACACACTGTCTAAGAGCTCACTGCTCAAAGGGGCGAAGGCTACAACATTCTGAATAATAGATACACACTATATCTAGATCTTGGTGAACTGCGCTTTGACCTATTGTCTGTATTAGTTCCAATGTATAGCACAAGTACTTTACTTGGTCACATAGACCTTCTTCTGATGGCTCAACACTTTGCACACTCTGCTTTTCTTTTCTTAATCAACTATGAACCACACTTCAGCAATCACAAATGACTGCCTATAAATATCTTTCCTCTAAGTGATATAATCAAGTTAGCCTATTAGAACCACCTTGAAATTATAATAGAGAAACTATAACAAACTCTAATAAACATTATGTCGGCTCTACTATGCACGCAACACATTCTGGGACCTATCCAATAGGATAATTGTAGATGCACGCTACACACTGTCAGCTCTACCAAAACAATTGGATCTTTCTCCTCAAGCTGAATTAACTCATGTGCTCTTAACCAAACATCAATAACTCTCCTCTAAGCTTAAATCCAAGGGTGCATACCCATAGGATAGGTGCAACTATAGAACCAATAAAATCTCTACCGGCTCTTCTCAATAAACATAGGAAACTCATGCTGGCGAATAGCGACTACATAACTTCACTTCTACTCATCAACAAACTATGTGTCCATAACTAAAACATCACTAACATGTATTCAACATATATCCAAGCACACAAGGCTTCATGACAACTGTATGGACAACCATACACAGAACACTTCCTGTTACTCTGTCAGGAACACTACTGACACCAACTGCTATATAACTGTCTGTAGTAACAGTTAACCTCTACGCCCATGATATCATGTTGATATCATGTCCATGCTTCATATACTAAAATCTTACTGCATAAGACTTCCACGCATGCTACTTTTGATATGTTGTCATCAATGACAAACATAAAGTTAGTACTAGCCTGCTGGCAAATCTCCAACAATCTCCCCATTTGGCATTGATGGTAACATGTGGAATTAAAAAATACCACCAACCCAAATGAACATTCCTTTTATAAAATTCTCCATTTCCTCTTCAAAACTCCCCCAAAGATGAATCCTTCATCTACTGCAATATTTTCCAATATTCTCCATTTCCTCAACTGAACTACCATCATATCTTAAAGTTGCTCCCCCTTAGTATATTACTCCTCTTTTTACCTTTGTTTTTCATGACTCTATATATTACTCCCCCTTTGACATCAATGGCAAAGGGCACCATTCATTTTAAGCATCGGTACTACTCCTGAGGTAGAGTAGTCAACCTTCCACCAGTCCTTGAGGACTAATGCCTTTCCTTCTTTCTTCTAAGAAGAATCAGGGAAGGGAATTACTCCCAACTTCTCCTTGAGATACTCAAAAGTATCCTTAGGCAAGGGCTTTGTGAATATATCTGCCAACTGATCTTTAGTACTCACATAGTCCAACTTGACTTCTTTTTCTTCCACTTTCTCTCTTAGGAAGTGATACTTGATCTCAATGTGCTTTGTCTTAGCATGCATCATAGGGTTCTTTGACATATTGATAGTGCTAGTGTTATCATAGTGAATAACAATAGGATAATCAATTTGAATTCCAAAATCCTTTATCATCTACTTGATCCAAACAATTGTAGAACAATTCAAGGTTGTTGAAACATACTCTGCTTCTGTTGTTGACTGGGAAATACAATTTTGTTTCTTTCTTGTCCAAGTGACAAGTTTATCACCAAAAAACATTGCTCCACCTGAAGTACTCTTTCTATCATCAACACATCTTGCCCAATCTGCATCAGTGTACACATGAAGCTTAACATTTTTTAAATTAGGATACCATAGACCATAATCTATAGTGCCCCGCAAGTATCTAAATATTCTCTTTACTGCCATGAGGTGACTTTGTTTAGGTTCTGCTACAAAGCTTCCAACTATGCCAACTACATTTGAAATATCAGGTCTAGTCTGAGTAAGATATATGATTTTGCCAATCATAGACTTATACAATGTCATATCTATTACCAGTGAGTCATCTTCTTTTGTAAGCTTGCATCTAGTGATCATAGGAGTTCCTACTAGCTTGCAATCATCCATCTTGAATTTCTTCAATATCTCTTTCACATATTTTGACTGATTAATAAAAATTCTTTTTTCTGTCTGCTGCACATTTAGTCCCAAAAAGTATTTGATAGAACCAATCATACTCATCTCAAACTCATTCTACATTTTTTTGGCAAATTATGCACTTAGTTTGTCATTACCTCCAAAGCTAATGTCATCAATAAATATAGCTACAAGTAGTAGACCTTCAGATGTCTCTCTAATGAATAGATTACAATTTGACACTCCTTTTTTGAATCCAATATTTGTTAGATATCTATCTAATCTCTCATACCATGCTCTAGGGGCTTGCTTAAGTCCATAGAGGTCCTTCTTCAATCTACATACCATATTAGATCTGTCTGATAAGGTGAATCCTTCTGGCTAGTCAATGTATACTTATTCTTTCAAATCTCCATTTAGGAATGCTGACTTGACATCTATCTAATAAACTTTGAATTTTTTGACCGTAGTATAAGCTAGAAATAACTTAATAGCTTCTAATCTACTCACAGGTGCAAATGTGTCTAAATAATCAATGACTTCTCTTTGTGCATACCCTTTACATACTAACCTTGCTTTGTTTCTTACTACTGTACCATCTTCATTCATCTTGTTTCTGAATATCCACTTTGTTCCAATCACATTCTTATCACTAGGTCTTGGGACCAGTTCCCAAGTGTCATTCTTAACAATCTAATTAAGTTCTTCTTTCATAGCATCATGCCAACCTGAATCATTACATGCATCTTCAACACTTAAGGGTTCAATCTAAGATAGTAAACATACCGCTTCACTGCTAGCTGAGTTCTTTACTTGTGACCTTGTTAAGACTTTGCCACTCTGATCTCCAATGATGTCTATCTTGGAATGATTTCTTGATGTAAACTTTAGAACTTTAGGTGATGTTGACTTATCAGCCTTAGGAGTTTCTTCTTCACTTGTCTCAGGGCCATTGAATAACACATCAATATTGTCAAATATTTCTTCAATAACTATCTCACTAGTGGAGGGTCTGGGTTCTTCTTCAATCATGGGTGAGTAATCATGATATCTTTCTTGAACCATAAAATTTTCATCAATCTTAACATGAGCACTTTCTATGATCTTTTTCAATCTTAAATTGAAACATCTATAAGCTTTACTTTTAGTAGAGTAACCAAGAAAAATACCTTCATCACTTCTTGCATCAAACTTGCCTACTGCTTCATCCCTCTTGATGTAGCACTTGCTTCCAAAGATTTTGAAGTATTTTACTGTGGGAATATTACCAAACCATAGCTCATATGGTGTTTTGTTAGCGCCTAGCCTCAATTGAATTCTATTGATGGTATAGATTGTTGTATTGATCGCATCTCTCCAATAGGTGTGTGCAACTTTTCCTTCTATCATGATGGTGTGCATTGTATCAAGGATGATCTTATTCCTTGTCTCTACAATTCCATTCTGTTGAGGAGTTCTAGGTGCACTTAACTGTCTCTTTATGCCATGTTCTTCACAGTACTCATAGAATCTTTCAGAGGTGAATTCTCCTCCTCTATCCGATCTCAAACATTTTATCTTTAGTCTAGATTCATTTTCAACCTTAGATTTGAATATTTTGAATTTATCAAATGCTTCTAACTTATCTTTCAAGAACACAACCCACATCATTCTAGTATAATCATCAATAAAAAAAATGAAATACCTTTCACCATAGTATGATCTTGTTTGAGTTGGACCACATAGGTTTGTATGAATCAGATCCAATTTGTTATCTGTTGAATTCTTCTTGCTCCTGAATGAATTTCTCACATGCTTTCCCATCACACATTCCCTGCATATAGTATCAATTGGCTTTTCTATGCTAGGTAGATCTCTTACTTCCTTTACATTGCTTATCTTTACTATGTTATCAAAATTGATATGACATAGTCTTTTATGCCACAACCAGCTATCATCAACTTTAGCAACAAAACAACTTGCTTCTGAATTGAGTTGAAAAACATTACCTCTTGTCTTTGAGCCTGATGCAATCATAACACCATCTTTGTTGTTAATGATTCATTTGTCATCTTTAAACTCCAGCTGATAGACTTTTCCAAGTAACTGTCCAACACTGAGAAGGTTATGTTTCAAACCATCAACATAAAGAACATCATCAGTACTATTCTTTCCATCCAAGGTGATGGATCCTCTACCAACTATTGGTTTAGGAGTGTTGTCTCCAAATCTAACCATACCACCATTGTATTTGTCCAAATGAACAAACCTACCTTTATCACCTGTCATATGATGTGAACAACCACTATCTATAATCCAGTTTGTCCTTATGTCAACTTGTGAAATCAATGCTATCTCTTGTTCCTTTTTATCATCTTTATGACTTGTCTTATTATTCATTTTGTCTATAATAGCAATGAATCCAATTTCTTCTTCACCATATTCTTCATCTAATACTCCATCTCCAGCATAGTAGCATTCCTTAGAATACTTAGGCTTGTAATCCTTTTTGAACTTTCTAGCTCTAATAGGACACTTAGATGCAAAGTGACTGATCTTATTACATGAAAAGCACTTAAATGGTAATTGACCTTCATATTTTCTTTTTCCTTTTTTTTCTCTTTTGGAAATCATAGCAATGAAATCATCTAGTGTTTTCTCTTCATCATCATCATCAAAATTACTAGAAGTGTTTGTAGATTTCTTACCATGAACTGTTGCTTTGAAGGTTGTCTCACTCTTTGGTTCTGTCTTCAATCTTGAGATCTCAAAAGATGAGATTTTGTTGATCAAGGTATCTCTTTTGAAATTAGATGTAAGCTACATGGTCTCATCAAGGATGTTGATCTTGCTTTCATATTCAGGAGTGAGAGTAGTCATTAACTTGTCCATAACGTCCTCCTCTGAAATCTCTCCACCATTATTTCTGATTCCAGCAACTGCTTCATTTATTCTTTGATTGTAAGCTCTAATGTTTTCTTTAAGAAACATCTCTAATGCATTTTATCTTTTCTTCCATGTCTTTCTGCGTGCATCCTTTGCTTGTTTGTCTCCTTCAAATATGTCTTCTAGGTGCTTCCATATTTTGTGGGCTATATCCACCTTTTTTATTTCTAAAAATTCACCTTTAGATAGGGCACTGATAAGGGCTTCTTTAGCAATAGCATTCTGATGAAACAATTCCTTTTTCCTATTAGTAGCATCTTCCTATGTAAGCTCTTCTAGGGTAGGTATCTTGGCTGCTTTGATAGTCACATCAAAAACTTCAAAACTAATGCATTGCAAATGGGTCACCATCTTGTTCTTCCAATCAAGATAATTCTCTCCATCAAACTTAGGACTTTCTTTCTTGAAGTACACCATCTGATCAACCTCAAGCTGTTAAACTTTCTCTCTGAGGCACTTGGCTTTGATACCAATTGTTAGGAATAGTCCCAAGAGATAATTGAGAGTGGGGGGGTGAATTAGTTATCTACAAGATTCAATTCTTTATCCAATTAAGTATACTTAAACATAAGCATAAACACAATGAAAGAACACAAGAACACAACACCAATATTTTGGTTACGGGGAAATCCAAATAGGTAAAAACCTCGGTGGGAATTGACACCCACTAATATTTTGCACTAGATTATTATGATCCTTTTTAGAAGATCCTTAACCCTGTTAGGAGTTTCATTATAATATATTTAGTATAGTAGACCTGGTTAAGGGTTGGACCCTATTAGGAGTCTTTTACAATTGTCCCTATTAGGGGAGAGGACGCACTATCTGAGAGCTCACTTCTCAAAGGGGCGAAGGCTACAACCTTCTGAGTAACAGATACACACTATATCTAGATCTTGGTGAACTATGCTCTGACCTGATGTCTAGATCAGTTCCAATGTATAGAACAAGTACTTTACTTGGTCACATAGACCTTCTTCTAATGGCTCAACACTTCGCACACTCTGCTCTTCTCTTCTTAATCAACTATGAACCACACTTTAGCAATCACAAATGACTGCCTATAAATATCTTTCCTCTAAATGATATAATCAAGTCAGCCTATTAGAACCACCTTGAAATCATAATAGAGAAACTATAACAAACTCCAATAAATATTATGTTGGCTCTACTATGCACACAACACATTCTGGGACCTATCCAATAGGATAATTGTAGATGCACGCTACACACTTTCGGCTCTACCAAAACAACTAGATATTTCTCCTCAAGCTGAATTAACTCATGCACTCTTAACCGAACATCAATAACTCTCCTCTAAGCTTAAATCCAAGGGCTCATACCCACAGGATAGGCACAACTATAGAACCAATAAAATCTATGTTGGCTCTTCTGAATAAACACAGGAAACTTCTACTGACGAATAGCGACTGCATAACTTCACTTCTACTCATCAACAGACTATGCGTCCATAACTAAAACATCACTAACATGTCTTCAACATATATCCAAGTGCACAAGGCTTCATGACAACTGTACAAACAACCATACATAGAACACTATCTGTTACTCTGTCAGGAACACTACTGACACCAGCTGCTATATAACTATCGGTAGTAACAGTTAACCTCTGCGCCCATGATATCATGTTGATATCATGTCCATGCTTCATATACTAAAAGCTTACTACATAAGAATTCCACACATGCTACTTTCCATATGTTGTCATCAATGACAAACATATAGTCAGTACTGGCTTGCTAGCAAATCTCCAACAGATATAAAGGGAAATTATCTTTGGTATGTTTTAACTATAAAGAAATTAGCCACATTGTAGCTAGATGTCCTAATTGGAAAGGAGATGAAAAAGACAATGAATGATCCGGTGAAAGAAATGTTGACATAAGAGATAACGGAGAACACAGAGGAAACTGACAGTATGATAGAAGAAGCAACCAAGACTAAAAAGACAAAGGAAAGAAATTATGTTACCTTGTTGAAGATGATGATGACACTGACACCAACACCAACACTAATGAAGACATTGAGGTGGTATTCGTAGCTTTGAAAGAAGATTCAAAAGAAGAAGAAAGGTATGTTGAAATAGAACTTATTTCTAAAGCTAGCAAGAATGATACTTGGATTATTTATAGTGGTTGTACACATCATATGACTGGTGATGAAGAAAAATTTGAATACCTTGAACATTATAATGGTGGATCTGTTAAGATGGGAAATGATACACCTTGTCTAGTAAAAGGAAAAGGATCTATCTTGTTGAATAATAAGATCAGATGTGAGAATGCATATTGGGTAAAGGGACTTAACTATAAATTTGTTGAGTGTAGCACAACTGAATAACACAAGTCACCGAGTTGCATTTGAAAATAGAAAGGTGAAAATCTATGATGAGACTGGAAAGTTGGTCAGTAATGGTGAACAATCTAAAGGTAATCTATTTTATCTTGAGAATGTTGAAACCTCTTGATTATTGGCTAGAACTGAAGATGTGTGGTTATGACACAAAAGGCTATGTCATGTAAATTTTGACAACATGGTTAAAATCAATAAGAAAATGAGAGTTAGAGGCTTACCGAGCTTGTCTAAACCTGACCATGTCATGTGTAAACAATGTCAAATGGAAAAAATATCAAAATCTAGTTTCAAGAGAAAGAACTATTCATCTAATGTTATTTTGGAGTTGGTTCATAATGACTTGTGTGGTCCTATGAGAACTCGAATTTATTATGGAGACACATATTTTATCTTATTTGTTGATGACTACTCTAGGATGATGATTGTTATGTTTTTGAAAGAAAAATATGAAGCCTTTAAGATGTTTAAATGGTATAAAGCTAAAGTGGAAAAAGAAAATGGAAAAGAGTTAAAATGCTTGAGATCAGATAGAGGTGGTGATTTTTATTTCTAATGAATTCACTAACTTTTGTAATGAGCATGGAATTAAAAGACAAGTTTTTGCACCGAGAACACCACAACAGAATGGAATTGATGAAAGGAGGAAAAGATCTATTGTTGATTGTGCTAGAACACTAATGATTGAAAAAAATGTTGTACAAACATATTGGAGAGAATCTATTAGTGTTGTTGTATACACACTAAACCGAGTACAAATGAAGAAATATTCAAACAAGACACCCTATGAGTTGTGGTATGGTTACACATCGAATGTAAGTTATTTTAGAATATTTGGAAGTAGATGTTACATTTTGAAAGATGATATAAATGAGAAATTTGATTCAAAAGGTGATGCAGGAATACTCTTAGGATATTCTACTAAAAGTAAAGTTTACAAATGTTTGAACAAGATTACAAACAAAATGATTGAGAGTGCAAATGTGAAGGTTGATGACTTTGCTTAGAAAAATGATGAAGAAAGAAAAAAGGAACCAGAAGATTATGGTAGATTTACATACATTGAGCAACCTAAAACTCTACCCGAGCAACAGCCTAGTAACACCGAGAAACGGAATAATGATACCAAGCATCAGCCTATAGAGACTGAGAATGAGGAAACAATTATCGAGGAATATCTTGATCCTTCATCGAATGAAGAACAAAGAAGAGAGAGTACTTGCAAAATTTGTGAGGAGTCACCATACACAGAATTAGATTATTGGAGACAAGCAAGCAGGTATGATGACATAAAGTAAGTTGAGAAACAACACATGTTTAGTTTGTGAATATGAACCTAAAAATGTTAGAGATGCACTTGAAAATGATGAATGGATTAAAGCTATGAATGAAGAAATAGATCAAATACTGAAAAATAAAACATGGACATTGGTACCGAGACCAAATGATAAGAATGTAATTGGAACCAAATGGATATTCAGAAACAAGTTGAATGAAAATGGTAAAGTTACTAGGAATAAGGCAAGACTTATATGCAAAGGATATGCACAAGAAGAATGTATTGGTTATGGTGAGACTTTTGCACCAGTTGCTAGACTCGAAGGAGTTAGAATATTGCTTGCATATGCTACCTCCAAAGGATTTAAAGTATATCAAATAGATGTCAAATCTGCATTTTTGAATGAAATTCTTGAGGAAGAGGTATACATTGAACAACCTGAAGGTTTTGTTGATCCAAATCAGAAAAAAATGGTATGTAAGTTGCACAAAGCACTATATGGATTAAAACAAGCATCGAGAGCATGGTATGAAAGACTACAATCATATCTTATCAGTATTGGATTTGTTAGAAAAAGTGACAACAACAATTTATACTTGAAAGGTGAAACTAATGATAAGATTATTATTGCTGAAATTTTTGTTGATGATATCATATTTGGAGGACATTATAATCTATGCAAATCATTTGTTGATGAAATGAGAAAAGAATTTGAAATATCAATGTTTGGAGAGATTAAATTCTTTCTTGGTTTGCAAATTCTACAACAAAGTGAACGTATATTCATTACACAATCAAAGTATATCAAATAAGTGTTGAAGACCTTTGGTATGGAAGATTCAAAACTATTTGATACACCTATGATCACAAGATGCAAATTAACAAAGGATGATCATTCAACCAAGGTAAATCATACATTATACAAATCAATGATTGGTAAATTGATGTATGTTTTGCATAGTAGATTGGATATTGCATATGCAGTTGAAATTGTAGCAAGATCTTCTGATAAATCTAAAGAATCACATATGACTATTGTTAAAAGAATCTTGAGATATTTAAAAAACATAGAAAATTATGGTTTATGGTACAAGAAAGAGGGAAATTTTGAACTACACATTTACACATATACAGATTGGGTTGGAAACATTGATGATCGAAAGAGTAGTATTGGTGGATCATTAATTTTGGGAGAAAGATTAGTTACTTGGATAAGAAAGAAACAAGGATTCATTTCTCAGTCCACTTCCAAAGAATAATATGTTGTTGCTATTGCTAATTGTTCAAACATTGCATGGATAAAACAACTCTTGAAAGGTATGAATGAAGAGATCACTAGCCCAGTGATAATATATTGTGATAACACTAGTGCTATAAAAATTTCTAAGAATCTGACGATGCATGCAAAGACAAATCATATATCTATAAAGTATCACTACTTGATGGAACAAGTACAAGACAAGCAAGTGAAATTGGAGTTTGTGAAATCAAAAGAACAACTTGCAGATATATTTACTAAACCCTTACCTAAGGTTACATTTGAGTACTTGAGGACTAGACTAGGGGTCCACCCCCTATCTGTCGATCACTAAGGTGATCAGGAGGTTGCATCAACCTATACTTTATAAAAATATCAAATAATGTTGATGCATATTGCTCACACTTTAGGTTTCCTAAGGTTGTGAAAAGCTAGAAATGGAGAACCAACTAACACTGCATATCGGTACATGAAATGTACTTGATCTGAACCGAACACCAAGAGATAACATTTTGGCTACTGAAGAGATGTTTATTCTTTTTGGAATTATTGTTAAAGGAAGAGAAGAATCAATGAAATATTTATCCAATGGGAGAGAAGAATAAACAAAGGGAGAGAATACAATAATGAGAAAAAGATACACAAGAAAATGATCATATCCGCAAGGAGAGCCTACTTGGAGGTATTAATGTTGTGTAGTGATTAAACATATTAAACATACAAGCTAGGGAGAGCTTACTGAGTTACAACATTTTCTTATAGAGTTGTAGAATAGATATTTGGTATTTTATGGTATATTTCTTGTGTTGCCATCAATGCCAAAGGGAGAGATTGATAACCTACAATTGATTGACTATCTTGATGGAAAAGAATGGACAAGTGAAAGACAGTGATTGATGGTCACCGAGCTACTAAAGTATATGTAAGACAATTAAATTAGTCAATGTATTGTTATTGATGTCAACTAGTTTTGACTATACTTATCATGATAGTTACAAACATTCAAAGAAGGAAAATGGTGAAGGAATGAAGTATCTACATGAAGATGATATGGATATGAAAGATATGGCTATGGTATACATTGGGTAACTTCACTAATACATTTGGGGTCATTTTGCGATGGCTATGTGTTGCAATTGCGACAGCTATGTGTCACAATAGCAACACCCATAGACGTCGCTATTTTTTAGTCACAAATTGCGACGTCTATGGGTAGCCGTCGCAATTGCGACACATATCTGTCGCAATGTGACTAAGATTTAAGAAGCGGCATGGCCGTCGCCCCCCCGTCGCATGGCTTCGGAGGGCCGTCGCAATCGCGACGGACCTCCCAAGCAATTGCGACGGGCGCCTGCATCGCATTGCGATGGGTTTCCGTCGCAATTGCGACGCCTGTGGGTGGATTAAAAAAAAAAAATTAATTTAATACATTGCTAATGAACCACATTAATGCTTTTTTATTTCAACAAATGAGGACAGCCACTGTAAAGACAACATGATAATGTACACTCACTGTAAGGACAGTCACAAATGAGGACATCTCACAGTGACTGTCCCTAGTGTAATTGCCACTTGAATGTATTGCTATTCAGCCACATTAATGCTTTTCTTCTTCAACAAATGAGGATAGTCACTGTAAAGACAACATGATAATGTACACTCACTGTGAGTGTACATTATCATGTTGTCTTTACAGTGACTATCCTCATTTGTTGAAGAAGAAAAGCATTAATGTGGCTGAATAGCAATACATTCAAGTGGCAATTACACTAGGGATAGTCACTGTGAGATGTCCTCATTTGTGACTGTCCTTACAGTGAGTGTACATTATCATGTTGTCTTTACAGTGAGTGTACATTATCATGTTGTCTTTACAGTGTCAATATATGCATTATTACTTAAACTGAAGAGTACTCTAAATAATATGTCATTGTGGAGTTCTGATTGCTTCCAATTTGATATACGCTTGTTCTACTTATGTATCCAGCATCATGTAAGAAAAGTTGATGCTTTTAAATAGATTCATTTAGCCATGAAATGCCTGTGCATGTTACATACAAGATTCCAAGGCCCAAAACTGATTACTCATTATAATTCATGTACAGAATGATAATCAACCACAACGAGGCATGCGTAGGCGCTGCTTAGATTTTGAGGCATCAGAAGCTCGTAGAAGAAACTTGACCAATGGCTCATGGAATGCAACAAACTTATTGCCTAAAACAGGAGCATTGGTAACCACAGATGATGGTTTTGAAAAGAACACTTCACCATCAATGTCACGTGAGGGAACTGCAATTTCTGATGGCAAGTAACTTGTAGTATATAAGAGAGGCGCAGGTACAGATGCTAGGAATACATTGCTAATGAACCACATTAATGCTTTTTTCCTTCAACAAATGAGGACAGTCACTTTAAAGACAACATGATAATGTACACTCACTGTAAGGATAGTCACAAATGACGACATCTCACAGTGACTGTCCCTTGTGTAATTGCCACTTGAATGTATTGCTATTCAGCCACATTAATGCTTTTCTTCTTCAACAAATGAGGATAGTCACTCTAAAGACAACATGATAATGTACACGGGCTGTAAGTGTACATTATCATGTTGTCTTTACAGTGACTGTCCTCCTTCAAGTGGCAATTACACAAGGGACAGTCACTGTAAAGGCAACATGATAATGTAGAGAAATGTTGTCATTTGTATTTTCAACAGTGCCGAGAGAGATTCCCTCCGCGAAATCACAGCTACAATTTCTGAGTACGTTGGGTTTATTTTTCTTTTGCCATTATTATGTAATCTGGTATTCAGCTGTTACAGAGCTAAAATACCCAGAAATGAGGACATATCTATGTTGAATTTATTGTTAGCGGCTCTGGTTATTTAGAAGTTTAATTTTATTTGTTCATCTTTCAAGCACAAACGTTTTATGGACCGTAACATCTTCATTGTTTCGGGTATGCAATGAAACAGCCGTAACTTGCAACTACCTTCACGGTACTTGTGTACATTATCATGTTGTCTTTACAGTGACTGTCCTCATTCAAGTGGCAATTACACAAGGGACAGTCACTGTGAGATGTCCTCATTTGTGACAAGGACAGTCACACGAGGACATCTCACAGTGACTGTCCCTTGTGTAATTGCCACTTGAATGTATTGCTATTCAACCACATTTATGGGCCCGTTTGGACCCCAGCACACAGTAGCATCTACAGAGAAGAATATCCCAGGTGTAACAAGTTGTAAGAATATACCAACAGTTCTAAGAAGTTCCCTAGCACATAGTAGCATCTACAGAGAAGAATATACAACATGAGGGCAGCCACTGTAAAGACAACATGATAATGTACACTCATTGTATGTGTACATTATCATGTTGTCTTTATAGTAACTGTCCTCATTAAAGTGGCAATTACAGAAGGGACAGTCATTGTGAGATGTCCTCATTTGTGACAAGGATAGTCACACATGAGGACATCTCACAGTGATCGATTGTCCCTTGTGTAATTGCCACTTGAATGTATTGCTATTCAACCACATTAATGCTTTTCTTCTTCAACAAATGAGGACAGTCACTCTAAAGACAACATGATAATGTACACTCATTGTAAGGACAGTCACAAATGAGGACATCTCACAGTGACTGTCCCTTGTGTAATTGCCACTTGAATTACACAAGGGACAGTCATTGTGAGATGTCCTCATTTGTGACAAGGATAGTCACACATGAGGACATCTCACAGTGATCGATTGTCCCTTGTGTAATTGCCACTTGAATGTATTGCTATTCAACCACATTAATGCTTTTCTTCTTCAACAAATGAGGACAGTCACTCTAAAGACAACATGATAATGTACACTCACTGTAAGGACAGTCACAAATGAGGACATCTCACAGTGACTGTCCCTTGTGTGATTGCCACTTGAATGTATTGCTATTCAGCCACATTAATGCTTTTCTTCTTCAACAAATGAGGATAGTCACTCTAAAGACAACATGATAATGTACACGGGCTGTAAGTGTACATTATCATGTTGTCTTTACAGTGACTGTCCTCCTTCAAGTGGCAATTACACAAGGGACAGTCACTGTAAAGGCAACATGATAATGTAGAGAAACGTTGTCATTTGTATTTTCAACAGTGCCGAGAGAGATTCCCTCCGCGAAATCACAGCTACAATTTCTGAGTACGTTGGGTTTATTTTTCTTTTGTTATTATTATGTAATCGGGTATTCAGCTGTTACAGAGCTAAAATACCCAGAAATGAGGACATATCTGTGTTGAATTTATTGTTAGCGGCTCTGGTTATTTAGAAGTTTAATTTTATTTGTTCATCTTTCAAGCACAAACGTTTTGTGGACCGTAACATCTTCATTGTTTCGGGTATGCAATGAAATAGCCGTAACTTGCAACTACCTTCACGGTACTTGTGTACATTATCATGTTGTCTTTACAGTGACTGTCCTCATTCAAGTGGCAATTACACAAGGGACAGTCACTGTGAGATGTCCTCATTTGTGACAAGGACAGTCACACATGAGGACATCTCACAGTGACTGTCCCTTGTGTAATTGCCACTTGAATGTATTGCTATTCAACCACATTTATGGGCCCGTTTGGACCCCAGCACACAGTAGCATCTACAGAGAAGAATATCCCAGGTGTAACAAGTTGTAAGAATATACCAACAGTTCTAAGAAGTTCCCTAGCACATAGTAGCATCTACAGAGAAGAATATACAACATGAGGGCAGCCACTGTAAAGACAACATGATAATGTACACTCATTGTATGTGTACATTATCATGTTGTCTTTACAGTGACTGTCCTCATTCAAGTGGCAATTACAGAAGGGACAGTCATTGTGAGATGTCCTCATTTGTGACAAGGATAGTCACACATGAGGACATCTCACAGTGATCGATTGTCCCTTGTGTAATTGCCACTTGAATGTATTGCTATTGAACCACATTAATGCTTTCTTCTTCAACAAATGAGGACAGTCACTCTAAAGACAACATGATAATGTACACTCACTGTAAGGACAGTCACAAATGAGGACATCTCACAGTGACTGTCCCTTGTGTAATTGCCACTTGAATTACACAAGGGACAGTCATTGTGAGATGTCCTCATTTGTGACAAGGACAGTCACACATGAGGACATCTCACAGTGATTGTCCCTTGTGTAATTGCCACTTGAATGTATTTCTATTCAACCACATTAATGCTTTTCTTCTTCAACAAATGAGGACAGTCACTCTAAAGACACCATGATAATGTACACTCACTGTAAGGATAGTCACAAATGAGGACATCTCATAGTGACTTTCCCTTGTGTAATTGCCACTTGAATGTATTGCTATTCAGCCACATTAATGCTTTTCTTCTTCAACAAATGAGGATAGTCACTCTAAGGACAACATGATAATGTACACTCACTGTAAGTGTACATTATCATGTTGTATTACAAATGGACCTTATGTTGGTCGGGATATAAGTGCAAAAAAAAAAAGGAACGTTGTCATTTGTGTTTTCAACAGCGCCGAGAGAGATTCCCTCCGCGAAATCAAGCGGGTTATCATTTTTGTTTTGAACAAAGCGGGTTGTCATTTGTGTTTTGAACAGCACCGAGAGAGATTCCCTCTGCGAAATCAAGCGGGTTGTCATTTGTGTTTTCAACAGCGCCGAGAGAGATTCCCTCCGTAAAATCACAGCTACAATTTCTGAGTACGTTGGGTTTATTTTTCTTTTGTCATTATTATTTAATCTGGTATTCAGCTGTTAGAGAGCTAAAATACCCAGAAATGAGGACATATCTGTGTTGAATTTATTGTTAGCGGCTTTGGTTATTTAGAATGCTTCCCCACAATACTTAATTACACAAGGGACAGTCACTGTGAGATGTCCTCATTTGTGACAAGGACAGTCACACATGAGGACATCTCACAGTGACTGTCCCTTGTGTAATTGCCACTTGAATGTATTTCTATTCAACCACATTTATGGGCCCGTTTGGACCACGACACACAGTAGCATCTACAGAGAAGAATATCCCAGGTGTAACAAGTTGTAAGAATATACCAACAGTTCTAAGAAGGTCCCTAGCACATAGTAGCATCTACAGAGAAGAATATACAACATGAGGGCAGCCACTGTAAAGACAACATGATAATGTACACTCATTGTATGTGTACATTATCATGTTGTCTTTACAGTGACTGTCCTCATTCAAGTGGCAATTACAGAAGGGACAGTCATTGTGAGATGTCCTCATTTGTGACAAGGATAGTCACACATGAGGACATCTCACAGTGATCGATTGTCCCTTGTGTAATTGCCACTTGAATGTATTGCTATTCAACCACATTAATGCTTTTCTTCTTCAACAAATGAGGACAGTCACTCTAAAGACAACATGATAATGTACACTCATTGTAAGGACAGTCACAAATGAGGACATCTCACAGTGACTGTCCCTTGTGTAATTTCCACTTGAATTACACAAGGGACAGTCATTGTGAGATGTCCTCATTTGTGACAAGGATAGTCACACATGAGGACATCTCACAGTGATCGATTGTCCCTTGTGTAATTGCCACTTGAATGTATTGCTATTGAACCACATTAATGCTTTTCTTCTTCAACAAATGAGGACAGTCACTCTAAAGACAACATGATAATGTACACTCACTGTAAGGACAGTCACAAATGAGGACATCTCACAGTGACTGTCCCTTGTGTGATTGCCACTTGAATGTATTGCTATTCAGCCACATTAATGCTTTTCTTCTTCAACAAATGAGGATAGTCACTCTAAAGACAACATGATAATGTACACGGGCTGTAAGTGTACATTATCATGTTGTCTTTACAGTGACTGTCCTCATTCAAGTGGAAATTACACAAGGGACAGTCACTGTGAGATGTCCTCATTTGTGACAAGGACAGTCACACATGAGGACATCTCACAGTGACTGTCCCTTGTGTAATTGCCACTTGAATGTATTGCTATTCAACCACATTTATGGGCCCGTTTGGACCGCGGCACATAGTAGCATCTACAGAGAAGAATATCCCAGGTGTAACAAGTTGTAAGAATATACCAACAGTTCTAAGAAGTTCCCTAGCACATAGTAGCTTCTACAGAGAAGAATATGGGTCAACGAGGTTGACTTCAAAGCCATGCAATCTAATGGTAATAGTAATATCATAATTTGACATACTATCAGAAATACTTCCTAAATAGACTATTCAATCTTATAAGAGATGGATTCATGAGAACTATTATTTATGAAATATGAGTCAATGACTTTAATTAAAAAAATTACACAATCTAATTCTTGTAAAAATATCAAAATTTGACACATTGAAAATACCTTCCAAAAGTATCGTTAATTGATTAATATGAATCACTACTCATGAAATATAATTTTATAAACCTAATCTAAAAACTACACAATAAAAATCTTAATAGCAATATTGTAAGAAACTATTCCCAAAAGCAAGCCTAATAAAATTTGATGAAAATAATTTTTGTTTCACTCAACTTTGACATTCACAACTTCCTCTTTTATTATAATAAGAAAAAAAATGTCTTTTTAGATATACCTCATGAACCATACTCGAATAATCTATCATTTTTCTTCTCAAAAACATATTTGCAGAGCCTGCTTCTTTTACTTGTTTGTACTTTTATCTCTCTGATGGAAAGGGTTCCTTCAGGACACATTTTTCCAAGTTCACTGCTTGAGATATTTGAGGAGGGTTCCCCTACTTGAGTATCCATCCAACCCATATTCGAGTAGTTCTACAATTGCACAGTCTAAATTAATAATACTGACAATTGAATGACGAATGATGATACATAGAATTGATATAAACTAATCCTAAAAACACTAAAACATTATTAATATATTTATATTTCATAAATAAAATTGATATAAAAGATTTGGAAAGATACATTAAAAAATAGAAAAACAGTAATTTATAATAGAAGGAAACTTAAATTGCTATTTAAAAAAAAAACAAGAGTCTTAAATCTTATCATTTTGTTTCATTATCATCCATAAGTACACACCTCTAGCATAATAATTATATTTTACCACCCATAAAATGAAAAAAAGATTTTCACAAGAGAAATTGAAGCTAGATTATAAAAATGAACCATCTTATTGGAAACTGGAACTGTTATCATACCCAAAAGGTCTACAAAATTTCACCTTATCATACCCAGATTGTTGCTTTGCCTGGCGGAGGGAAATTTGATCAGTAAAATTGACACAGAGTATGTTGTCTCCATTGTCATGCTGGATAACAAAACACCAACTTTAATGGGCATGTACTATCCCTTGTGTAATTGCCACTTGAATGCATTGCTATTTGATGCAGGGGCATCCCTAATGCAAGCCAAAGACACCATGATTGAAGGAAGTTGCCATGAAGCCAAGGAGTCAAATCCTATCAATTGGAACATAAGATTTTCACCTTGGAGCTTTGAAGGATTGACTGGTGAAAGGTCCTTTTGATTGACAAATCAGAGTCTTTTTGAATGACAAATCAGAGTCTTTTTGAATGACAATAAATTAGAATAGGAGTTTTAGATGTTTTCTTGGTTTGTAATAAATATTAAGGATTGATTTTATCTCCTTATAAACATCCACTTGTTGGACACAAGACCCCTTGGTGACTTATAAACCTTGGGCATCTTTTGAGTCCTTGGATGAAATGAGCATAGTAAGTGTTTATTAGGTGTCTTTTAGATGTTGTTAAGAAGTTTGAAGGTCCAAAATAACTTTAATAAGGTTCCTAAAGTTTCACAACACATTTTTAACCTTCTCGGCAAAGTTGTTTGCAAAGTTGTAATGCAACTTTAAAAGTTGCTTAGCAAAGTTGACATTTGTTGGATAAACTGTTCTAACCACCTAGATGGTTGAACCAATGTTTGGAGAGCCTATTTTAGGCTTCAAATGGTCGAAGACAGACAGAGAACCAGTATTGTAATCATTTTGCTTTCATAAAAAATAAAAATAACCCTGTTTTAGTGCATTTCTGGTGAAAAATGAACTCTGTACGGCTGTACGGATGGTGGTTGGATGATAAAATTTTCCTGGAAGTTGTAATAGTGACATCTGATGCTTTGGAAGTTGGTTTGATTGATTCTCTTTGTTTTATATCTAAGTTATTTCAAATTTTCTGTGCATTGTTTACAAACCCTCATTTTCAGGGTTTGACTGATGTAAAGACCTTAACTCACGTTTCAACCATTGGAATTCCTTCTTCCTTGGTGGAATGAGAGTTAAGGATGTATATTTGTATATTCTAAAAGCCCTGACTACTCTGCATCACTATTGAACCACATTAATGCTTTTTTCCTTCAACAAATGAGGACAGTCACTGTAAAGACAACATGATAATGTACACTCACTGTAAGGATAGTCACAAATGAGGAAATCTCAGAGTGATTATCCCTTGTGTAATTTCCACTTGAATACATTGCTATTGAACCACATTAATGCTTTTTTCCTTCAAGTGGCAATTACACAAGGGACAGTCACTGTGAGATGTCCTCATTTGTGACAAGGACAGTCACACATGAGGACATCTCACAGTGACTGTCCCTTGTGTAATTGCCACTTGAATGTATTGCTATTCAACCACATTTATGGGCCTGTTTGGACCACGGCACACAATAGCATCTACAGAGAAGAATATCCCAGGTGTAACAAGTTGTAAGAATATACCAACAGTTCTAAGAAGTTCCCTAGCACATAGTAGCATCTACAGAGAAGAATATACAACATGAGGGCAGCCACTGTAAAGACAACATGATAATGTACACTCATTTTATGTGTACATTATCATGTTGTCTTTACAAGGATAGTCATTTGTGACAAGGATAGTCACACATGAGGACATCTCACAGTGATCGATTGTCCCTTGTGTAATTGCCACTTGAATGTATTGCTATTGAACCACATTAATGCTTTTCTTCTTCAACAAATAAGGACAGTCACTCTAAAGACAACATGATAATGTACACTCACTGTAAGGATAGTCACAAATGAGGACATCTCACAGTGACTGTCCCTTGTGTGATTGCCACTTGAATGTATTGCTATTCAGCCACATTAATGCTTTTCTTCTTCAACAAATGAGGATAGTCACTCTAAAGACACAATGATAATGTACACGGGCTGTAAGTGTACATTATCATGTTGTCTTTATAGTGACTGTCCTCCTTCAAGTGGCAATTACACAAGGTATTTGTGTTTTCATTTGTGTTTTCAACAGCGCCGTAACCCTCCGTGAAATCACATCGGGATATAAGGGCAAAACAAACAAGAACGTTGTCATTTGTATTTTCAACAGCGCCGAGAGAGATAAACAAACTTAAAACTCAGACTTAAGAAAGATGAAGGCAATGCTTCAAAAGGTCGATGCCCTAAATACGGGAAAACACAATACCACCATTAAACGATGCCCTAGTCACCGTATCAATGCTGCCAGCTCCGTACCAGTATGCTGACTGCTCACTTTCATCCTGTGATAAAGGTAACTTCATTAATCATACTTGAAATGGCAGCATACGAACTAAAGCTGATGAACATTTATAAACTAAAAGTTTAAAACTACAGATTACAAATGTAGTAGTTTCATACGAAAAGAACTTGATGTCTGAAATTTACCATTAGAAGTATCCAAAGGAATACCACAGTACTGTTGAACTTGGAGAATCGGAGATGATCTACATAGCAAGGTTCAACAGCTGTAAGGACTGTTACACCATCTTTAGCATTTGAATACATTTTCTCCTTGGCTTTTGGTGGATCCTCAAAGACCCCCAATGACGTTTTCCCTACAATTATCAATTGTTTGTCAGTATGAGATATTAATAAATAAACATTAATCACAATATTAGGCAAACAATGTTCTTGATGTCTGAATCTAAATCACAGAAAGCTCTAATAAAGCAGTTCTCAGTTTCACATTAAACTAAGTTTCAATTTCAAATGGTTATAATAATTTTTGCAAGTTATAAGTAGCTGGTTACAGTATATGACATAAAAAGAAAAAAAATCATTTCTATTCTTTTCTTCTTTTTCTCTTTCAACGAAGCTTTTGCACCACACAAATGCATACCAAGAATTTCTCAGGAGGTTTCAAGACCATTGCATACCAAACTTCTTCTCTATAGATGCTACTGTGTGTCGTGGTCCAAACGGGTCCAAATAGACCTAGTGACTCTAGTAGGTCTCCAAAACCTGTTCTGCAGCAATAACTCTTCAATTTGACAAAGGACCTTATGAACTTATATGTTTTTTGAGTACCCTTTTTGATGTTCTAACAATCCTCCAACTCCCAGACCTTGACTCCACTCCAGCATATCAATGTCCTTATTGAGTCCGCAGACCTAATGCATGCCTTTGGGTGTGGGTTCCAAAACAAGGCATTGAAAATGGGTGCATGAAACCAAGATTAGAGTTTGAAGATGTCCACCATGCTCTAAAGATCTAGATTCAACAAGGTTTGAGGTCCTTTACTTGCCGCTACCCTCTGATCTTGCATAATCCATCAACTCCTAGTCAAGAACATTGAGATTCTTGACCTAGGGCTTGCTCTTGAAATTCTCTGGCTTAGTATCCTATTCCAAAGCTTTTAAAATATGAAAATAAACCCCCTTAACTTGCATTTTACAAAGAACAGAGGATATCCTATGGTTTATTTGCAAGTTAAGGCCATTTGAATGCAATAACCCAAAAAATGAGGGTTTGACAGAACAACAGATAAGAAAAAGGAATAACTTTGATATAAGGTGTCTTGAATCTACCAAATAAACTCTCAAAGCATAAGATATAAATACTCTAACTTCCACACTGGTCTGCCCTCCCTTTCACATCCGTACACTGTACAGTGCTTGAAGGAAATGCACAAAAAAGGCTCTGAAATAGTGGCTCTATCTGACAGAGAGTCCATGCTAGGCTTCATGACTAACCTAGAGCACATTCCTTGTTATGGAGGAAGTTTGAATGGTGAAGAACTTATGGAATGGATAGAGGACCTAGATAACCATTTTGACTACAAGTATCTTATTAATAACCATTTTGACTACAAGTATCTTATGGATAGAGGACCTTGATAACCATTTTGACTCATTTAGTATCTTATTGAGCTTCACTTTGTTTCGAGAATATAGTTTAATATTCTCTACTAAACAGGGCCAACCACGTGAAGGTGGAAGCTCATTTGGCCCCACCCCCCTCCCCCTAACATCACTCTACATTCCCCGTTAACATCTAACATTCATTCATTCTTTCAATTATTAATAAAATGTAACATTCAATCAATATCACATGATAACATTCATTAACACATTAGATTCGTTAACACACAACATTCATCAATATGAAAATAAACACATAATTCATGAACATTCATTAGCACATAATTAAATTCATTGAGACATAAAATTCAGTCATTATCAATTAAGGTATTTAGATGACAATCATTTCTTTTTTCTCTTTCTAATTTTTTTTTCTATGTAAGCTCTAAGAGGAGCATCAGTGTTATCATCAATACCCCCCTCATCAGTTGTTTTGTTCTTTGTTCTTGATGATCTCAAATTCCTATGCTGCTGCAAAGGGGGGTCCTCTACAATAACAAATAAAAGAGTTAAATTTAAAATATTTAATTATAATTGTTACAAGTATTTAATTATTTTAAAGAACATAACTGTGGTGCTCTTTAATTACCTGATCTGGCCACATCATTTTGTCTAGACTCAACCTCAACATGCTCATGAGCACCGACCCCTCGATCCTCTACAGTTGCTATACAAAATGTTACATTAATCCAAACACCAATTGTAATTACATATAAAAATTTTAATAGCAAATGTATACCTCCACCACTAGGATGCACATCATGCGAACCTTCATTATGCATAGATTGTGTAGAAGGATTGTCAGGCTGCATTCCAATATCCTACACATTGTTATCATTGCTTTCTTAAAACAGATATACTCACTTTATATTAGAACTTAACATCAAATAGACTAATTGGTAAAGTATTCAATTTGAAATAAATTTCATTTAGCTTATTTACCTGTGGCTCAGATGCATCATTATTTGAACCTTGCACACTGATTTCAGCTCGTAGCCGTTCAGCCACGGCTCTATAGCCTTGTTGGAAGCCAATTCTCTTGTCCTCTTCTGTGAGGCATCTATTGAACTCTGACCCCTACATTTTTTCTTGGTATGGTGAATTTTACTTGCATTGTTTGATCAAAAAAAATTTCCTTGCAATATATAAAAAAATTGATACAAGTTTTCATTTACTAATACTTACAACTCATGCTTGAAGTTTGGAAAAACCACCAGAGCCGAGCTTGTGTGTCCCATGCTTTTCTAATCTTGCCTTTGTTGCCTTTGATGTGTCAGGCAATCTATGAAAAGTTTGAAATATGTTAGAGACCAGTATAGGAAAAATTTAGAGGTTAATTAGTACATAATTACATTCTCAAAAGTATCACATACCTTGCTCTACTCTCTACTGGCGTAATTCCTTTTTTCATGTCAGCTTTATACTTTCCATCCAAAATCAAACCCTGCCACTCAGCCTCAAGAACACAGGGCGGACGCTCGTGCCTTGGGTTAACCTCTAAATATTTCCTGTACTGGTCCCTAATATACTTCAAACATAAACTAGCTCTTTCAAGGAGCTTGTTTCTTTCGAATGCACGAGGTCCAAAAAGCTGGGTCATACTATGTACAAGATCATCCTTCAACTTTTTATCTTGGTTATTCCACCTTTTAAGTAAAAAAAAACATGTTAGACTCATAAATGAAGAGAAGCTACCTTTAATATAGTTCAAGAAATTGATGAAAAGGAAAACTATTCTAGCAATGATATGAAATCAAAATAGTGGTTTGGGGTTTTAGTTAGGATATGATGTTCCACCATGTACGTATGGTGGGCCCAAATATCCGCAAACACTCGTCACCAAGTTTTCGCCAAAAAATATCATTCCCTACAAAATAATCATGGGATCATTAGTCGATGAAGAGTGATCAAAAACTAAATTACTATTATATCACTATAGAATAATAATAACTTTAAAGTACCTGGAAGTTTGGATACTTTTAAGGGAATGCCTTCATCATCGCTGATGATCAATACGCAATCCTTCACCGTTCCCGTACTAGGAACACGGGAACATCCAGGAAATGATGTTGCATCAGGACTTGTTGCATCTCCTATTGCAAAAAATGAAAACCATTATCAAATGCCTCCAAGAAATAATACTTCAAGGGAAATAAATTGGTGCAGAGCACCCATGGCACAAACACAATCAAGGGATCTACATCGTAAACACATAACACTTAAACACATAACAAAAAAGAGAAAAAGAGGGATTTGTGTACCAGTAGATGGTGCAACAGTTGGTGCATTTAGGCTGTGTGTTGTTGACATGGCAGTCGGCAAGACATTTGTGGCTGTCCTAGATGGAGGCGGCGTTGTCATATCATCATGGAAAGGAGCTGAAGAATAAAATTTTTAGAGCATGCATAAATATAGAACACGTGGACTAGCATGGACAAGATTGTTAGAGCATTAAAAAAAAAGATTGTTCGAGCATGTATTGTCAATGATTATGATCATTCCTATATATATTCAGTGGAAGACACAAGTGGGGAATGGAACATGTGATCTACCTGAACCACTTGCAATACCGGCCTCATCATGGGAATGGGGTTCAAAATTATGCAAATAACTCTGTAAAGACAATGCATCCATATTTTAATTAATGTCATAAAAGAGCATAACATAAAAACCATTATTGAACTCTTGTAATAATTAAAAATTTCATTAATACTTACTTTAAAATTTTCAGAAGTGCGCAACAACTCAGCTGCCCTGTCTTTTATTTCCTGAGTCTGAGGATGTATGGATACCAAACGTAGAAGTTCTTTCCCAATTTTCTTTAGCAGCTTTTTAATGGAACCGATCGGGTCATCGGTCTCTGCTAAATCAATAAAAAAAGGGTCCACAAGGGGGGACTCCTGAGGGACTGTAGGTTGCTTTCCCTCTCTCCGACCACCGGCCCTCTTTGACAACAATAGTATTAGTATTATCAAAATTACTCCAAAACAATGAAGAAAATAACATTAAAAAAAATAACATTTTGCTTCTATCTAGTTTGCACAATTACAATGAATTTTACCTGCTCATGTGTAGATGAGCTAGGAATATCGTCACCATCACCTTCGGGCGGTTGCTCCATATTGTGCCCCTGTGTCAAAGATCAAGTATAAAAATGTTAGCCAAAAATTTAATAACTAAATGGTATGTTGGAGTCATTGATTAGAAGTTGGTTTAATAGTATGTACCACCCCCATGATAGTAGCCTCGTTTGTATCTATGCGGTTCAAATTGTAATCAATAAGCAGCTCTTCCCCTGCACGTATTGATTTTATCGCACAGATGAATACACGATTTCCCTCGCGCGCCTCAAATATGCAATTGGGTTGCTTTATAGTTGACCCAGGTCATGTACTATTTATAAAACCCGCAATATTCCCTGTTGCTTTTGGCCTTCCATCAATGTATATAGCCACACTTTTACTTTGATTATTGTCTTGCTGTTGTATATAATTTGCCGAGAGTGCATACCTACGCATACTTTTTTTATATTGAACAATATGCATCCAACTTTTGTAATCGTAACATGGTCCAACATACTCCATCAATTCAGAAACTTTGTTGTAAGACACCTTTATGCCATCCATAGAAAATAGGCCCAAACCATGTAATGATGATGGTGCTATGCGATATATCCTCTCATTAACACAAAAATCAATGTTTATTGGAGGAAGTTCCTTGGGTACCCAATGTTTCTGTAGATGTTGGTACCTCAAGGGCACCTCGATGTCGCCTTTCATCTCATCATCATAAGAACATGACCCCCCTTGAGCAAGGAAAAATTTCATGTGTTTATTGAATTTCCTTCTAGTCCTTTGACCTCTAGTTAATCTCCCTATTCTAGATAAACTGCATGTCTCACTTTCCTCTTCTATTCCTATATTTCCCTCACTCGAGGAAGACACTTCTGACAAATACCTATTTGCTGGTACCTGCAAATGGGAGAGATCTTAGAAGACATCAATCTTACTATTGATAAGTGTATTAAATAGACTTTCTATAAGGTGTATTGACTTATACCTGTCGATCCATGAGACTGTGCGGGATGCTCTTGAAAGGGGTTCAATTTCTTGCAAATGTAATTCAATTATCATGAGCATAATCACATCATAATCATAATCACATCCATCATAAGCATCACATAAAAATTAAAAACATTAAAACGTACACATTATAACACTTATAGCTTTTAAATAGATAATGAATAAACTATGTAACCATTTAAGACAAATATATTTCTATCAAGAAATGAATATTAAATACATTAAGGATTGATGGCATACCTTTAAATTTCATCATCATCATCATCCTCATCATCATCATCATCATCATCATCATCATCATCATCATCATCATCCTCGTCATCGTCGTCATCATCATCGTCCTTGTCGTCCTCGTCGTTGTCGTCATCATCAACATCATCATCATCAACATCAACATCATCTTCATCATCATCATCAGTAGCAGCATCATCTTCTTCTTCTTCTTCATGAAAATTTGTCTCAGGAACATCATCCAATAATTGTCGATCGTGATCATCATCTACATCATCTTCTACTTCTTCGGTATCTTCTTCTTCCATCGCATTATACTTTATTGGCCTTCCTCTCGGTTCATGTCTAACAACAAATGACCAACCCGGTTTATGTGAAACCTCTGAGTAAAATACCTGTTCACATTGGCTTGGAAGAACATAGGGCTCATCCCCAACTGGCTCAAACGACCTTGTATTAACCATTGTAAATCCATTATCATGTTCAATAACAGTTCTATTAGGATCATTTGGATTAAGTCGTAGCCTGTACCATTTGACAACGAAGAGTACTAATTTGAAGGAACTAAAGTCGCACTCAAATATATCATCCAAAATGCCATAGTATTGATTTTTAGACTCTTGAGGATCTAAGTCATTTCTAGATGAAATATTAGTCACTTGAAAGACTGCAGTTATTCCAGAATCACAAGTTTTCTTTGTGTCATCCAACACTTTGACGCGAAATTTTTGACCATTACAGAACATACCCTTGTGGTGTTTAACCTGCAATAATATGTGAAACATGTCAAAATTATTATATCATGAGTTGATAAACATACGGGTGATTAATAATTTTGTACGTACCTGGAAATCTCTTAAACCATATGCTAAATCTATTTCCCTTTGCGTAACATTAAAATCTCCATTACGATGAGCTTCTTTAACCAATGAAGATACACCTTCCCATGTTAATGTGTGACCAGAATGTTGACATCGTTCAATCCATACCGTCATCCAATCAAGATTGTTTGTAATATACAAATGTAGTGCATCCCACTCTCGAGCAACTGTACAAAAAAAAAATAGACGACTTACAACCGATTTATTTTGAAGATTAAGAAATAATTTATTACAATAACATCTTATAATTTATTACCTGTCACTTTCCTCAATCTACCTTTCCCCATCAAGTACTCCCCTTTGAATTTTTTAAAAGGGTCGAGATCCCAAATGCGATCTACATGGATATTTGAAGCAAACTTAGGAAGATATTCAGTAATGTACACCATAGTCTGGTATACCATGTATCCCTCTACCATAGAACCCTCAGGATGTGCTCTTTGTCGAACCAAAGCCTTCAAAGATTTCAAGTGCCTCTCAACCATCCACATTGACCTAGTGTGTGCAGGTCCACACAATTCAATCTCCTCAACTTGGTGTATGAGGTAGTGTTCTTGTGCATTGAAAAAAGTTGGAGGTAGACACTTTTGCATTTCACACAATAAATGAGGAATTCTTCTCTTCCAATAGTTTATATCTTCTTTATGGATTTCTTTAGATGACAACCACCTACATTAAGAGATTCAACTCACAAAAAATATATAAATACGAGACTTTACAAAATAATATACAATAGATTACATAGCAAGAAAAACAAATCGCGAATATAATAAATATATACAACAAATTGAACAGATATTACTGCTTACCTCATGTATTTTCCAAGATCATATATCACTTGTTTGATGTTATTGTTGAAGTGCTCTGGGAGAGATAGAGGTAGCACGTACTGCAGTAATTATAAACCAATCATTTCATTATTTTCTAACATAACATAATGAATAGTACACGTAGTTTATGAATATATTGTAAATACAGAAGAACATAACTTACCTTGATGAAAGTATGCCAATCATGCGTTTTGAGCCCTGGCCCAAATTCACTTTTCTTTGATATGAGATTGCTTATGTTCCCAGCAAATCCTGTGGGAAATCGAATTTTTCGTATGACTTCTTTTATGGCATCACTTTGCTGCTCCGTTAATAACCAAGGAAGGGCACTTATATTAATCTGATCTCTATTGCTATTTGAGTGAATGAAATTCTTCAGTGCATGATTGGATTCATGAATGTCATTACAAATTTTGACAATTTTTTCTTTGTCACGCCTTCCATCCAGTATTTTCCACAATGTCTCTGTTATATTCTTTCCAATATGCATAAGATCAAACAAATGCACAATTTGTAGGTCCTCGTAGTAGGGCAACCTACTAAATTGTCTGGGATAGCTTTTTAGTCCCTTTGGAAGGTTGTCAGTAGTGCCTTGACGACCTTCACGATCATCAATTACATAATTAGTAAACAAAAATCACAATAGAAATATATAAATTACAAACATAAACCATTAAGTGGAACGACATTACCTCGACGATTAATTCTATTATATTCCAACTTCCATAGGCGAGGTGTCATTCTTCGTGGCTTTGATGTAGTCTCTTCTTTCCCATTGAAAAGATGTTTTTCCATACTTCGATACTTATGATTCCTATGGAGGAAGTGTCTGTACTCATCAAACACATGCTTTCCTAAACTTTTTGAATGACGAGATTTCATCTTTGGACCACAAACTGGACATGCAAATTTTCCCTTTGTTTGAAGACCTACAAGATAATGATATAATTGGATTATTAAATATGTTGATTTTTATAATTAGAATTATCATGCGCAACTTGAATTCACTATAACATACCACAAAAATGTGTTAGCCCTGGGGCATCATGTATTGTCCATACAAGTATCGCATGGAATTGAAATTGTCTTTGTCCTATTGGTCTAGACACGTCATACATAGTGACACCGTTCCATAACTCCACCAACTCGTCAATAAGAGGCTCAATATATACATTCATATCTTTAACTTGATATTTACCTACTTGAATGAACAGTAACATTACATAATTATTGTGACCATTTTACTGTAAGATTTGTAAGTACATGTAAATTAATAACTATCAAATGATAAAATACCTGGAACAATCATTGCCAACATAATGTGCTCCCTCTTTATTGACATCCACGGAGGAATGTTATTGTTGATAACAAAAACAGGCCACACCGAGCAAACAGATCTCATCTCTCCAAATGGATTGACACCATCCGCTGCCAATGAAAGCCTGAGATTACGAGGTTCTTCTTTGAAGTGTTGCCACTTTTCCTCTATGTGCATAAATGCCGAACCATCCGCAGGGATTCGAATAATGTCATCTCGACTTCTATTGCATGCATGGTAATCCATAAATTGTGCCAAGCTAGTACACCTGAATAATTGTCGCATCCGTGGAATAATGGGGATGTAACGAAGAACCTTGTGAGGCACCTTTTTTGTTATTCGATCTGTTCGATATCTACTCGTATGACATACAGGGCATTGTGTTGCAAATTCATGTTCTTTATAATATATAATATGATCATTGGGACAAGCATGTATTGCTTGATACTCCATTCCAATATCTTTCATAATAGCAAATAATTCTCGATATGAGCGAGGTAGAATATTTGATGGTGGTAACAAAAACTCACCTATCAATCTACAGCAAAAAATACAAGTTGTTAATATAAACAATATTAGTGGTACATTATTCACCCTTTGTTAACTATAAAGACATATATGACATACCTTAACATACGTGACATTGTTATGTTGGATAAACCATTCATAACCTTCAAGTTCAACAACAACAATACAGCAGAGAGAAGAGTTGTTTGGGAGTCTTTGTATAGGGGCTCGTATGCCTTCTCAAGTAGAGGTACATCAAGGCTATCATCATCATCATGATCAGATCCGCTTGGACTAAATGTGTCATGGATCAATGTATTTATACCATCATCTTCAATTGTGTTTTCTGGCGCATGATCGTCATCTTCCATGGGATCATTATCTTCACCTTGGATATTCGCACCCCGATGTTCCTCCATATCATGTACTTCCCTGGGGAGATCAACCTATATAAAATTGATTAACATAAATAAACCATGATCTTCAACTCATCATCAAGTGATTTCATATGTATATAAATTGTTAAAATGATATAATGAACAACTTACCAGTGGATGATAGTCATGCCCCCCTTCAATGTGACCATTCTCCCTACAATGTCTCTTAACTGTTTTGATTAGCAATCTTCTACGGTTTAAGCCCTTACAAATTTTGCAGGGACAATAACATTTTCCATCACCTTTTCTTTTCAAGTTAGACCACAATCTAGCGATTGTCTCCCTATTTTGTTCTTCACTTATATTATCTGACATGATCGTTCTTCGCAGGAAGCAAAAATTGGGCTATGAAAACTTCGGTCTACAACTTTCAGTGACTAAGCAAAATTGTCAAAAGTACACAAAACATATAAGCTACAAGGCCTTCTTGCTTAGCTCTAGAAGCTCTCTAGCAATCAAAACATATAAGCTACAAGGCTAACAGCAATTTCAAAACATATAAGCTACAAGGCAAGACATATTACATGACATGGCAAAAGGATTAAAATATACATTAGATTAAAAAATATACAATTTTCAAACCTGAGCGCGCGGCTATAACTCGTGCAATGGTCTTCTTGCTTAGCTTTAGAAGCTCTCCAGCAATCAAAACATATAAGCTACAAGGCCTAATAGCAATTTCAAAACAAGGGTCATCAAAAGAACCAAAAACAATGTGTGCAAACAATACCTTGTGAAGTGGTATAGACAATTAGAAGATGCTACTATGTGCTAGGGAACTTCTTAGAACTGTTGGTATATTCTTACAACTTGTTACACCTGGGATATTCTTCTCTGTAGATGCTACTGTGTGCCGTGGTCCAAACGGGCCCATAAATGTGGTTGAATAGCAATACATTCAAGTGGCTTACACAAGGGACAGTCACTGTGAGATATCCTCATGTGTGACTGTCCTTGTCACAAATGAGGACATCTCACAGTGACTGTCCCTTGTGTAATTGCCACTTGAATGAGGTCAGTCACTGTAAAGACAACATGATAATGTACACATACAATGAGTGTACATTATCATGTTGTCTTTATAGTGGCTGCCCTCATGTTGTATATTCTTCTCTGTAGATGCTACTACGTGCTAGGGAACTTCTTAGAACTGTTGGTATATTCTTACAACTTGTTACACCTGGGATATTCTTCTTTGTAGATGCTACTGTGTGTCGTGGTCCAAACAGGCCCATAAATGTGGTTGAATAGCAATACATTCAAGTGGCAATTACACAAGGGACAGTCACTGTGAGATGTCCTCATGTGTGACTGTCCTTGTCACAAATGAGGACATCTCACAGTGACTGTCCCTTGTGTAATTAAGTATTGTGGGGAAGCATTCTAAATAACCAAAGCCGCTAACAATAAATTCAACACAGATATGTCCTCATTTCTGGGTATTTTAGCTCTCTAATAGCTGAATACCAGATTAAATAATAATGACAAAAGAAAAATAAACCCAACGTACTCAGAAATTGTAGCTGTGATTTTGCGGAGGGAATCTCTCTCGGTGCTGTTGAAAACACAAATGACAACCCGCTTGATTTCACAGAGGGAATCTCTCTCGGTGCTGTTCAAAACACAAATGACAACCCGCTTTGTTCAAAACACAAATGATAACCCGCTTGATTTCGCGGAGGGAATCTCTCTCGGTGCTGTTGAAAACACAAATGACAACGTTCCTTTTTTTTTTTGCACTTATATCCCGACCAACATAAGGTCCATTTTTAATACAACATGATAATGTACACTTACAGTGAGTGTACATTATCATGTTGTCCTTAGAGTGACTATCCTCATTTGTTGAAGAAGAAAAGCATTAATGTGGCTGAATAGCAATACATTCAAGTGGCAATTACACAAGGGACAGTCACTATGAGATGTCCTCATTTGTGACTGTCCTTACAGTGAGTGTACATTATCATGGTGTCTTTAGAGTGACTGTCCTCATTTGTTGAAGAAGAAAAGCATTAATGTGGTTGAATAGCAATACATTCAAGTGGCAATTACACAAGGGACAATCACTGTGAGATGTCCTCATGTGTGACTGTCCTTGTCACAAATGAGGACATCTCACAATGACTGTCCCTTGTGTAATTCAAGTGGCAATTACACAAGGGACAGTCACTGTGAGATGTCCTCATTTGTGACTGTCCTTACAATGAGTGTACATTATCATGTTGTCTTTAGAGTGACTGTCCTCATTTGTTGAAGAAGAAAAGCATTAATGTGGTTCAATAGCAATACATTCAAGTGGCAATTACACAAGGGACAATGTCATGAGCCGTGACATATTGAACTTAGTATAATAATAAAATGATTAGATGATATATAATAATCTATTATTAACGGTATATAACAATAATATATAATTATTATCAAAAGATAATAATAATATATAGTTAGCATAATAAGTAATATGTTAATTAAATAATATTAAAATATTAATAAATAATATAATTATGATTATAATTATAATATAAATTAATAATAAATAATTATTAATAAATTATATATATTATATTATAATAATATATTAAGTAATAATATTAAATCAATTATTGATATAATAATTTTAATATATAAATAATATTAATAAACCTCTCAATATAAAACAATATGTTATCACTATAATAATATTTATTATAATATTATTAATATTACTAACATCATTAATTATAATATTTAATAATAACAATAACATTAATAATAATAATAATAATAATAATAACGTTTAAAGCAATATCGAATATTTGTAATCGATATACATCTACATTAAACATCTGCATTATCTATCACGATGAGGAACGAAGAAGTGATACAACAATCACTAGTCATTACACATCGATACCATGAGAGGATGATTAATGAACCAAATACTATGAAGTCAAGATCAACATGATATGAATAAGGGATAGGTCGCTATGTGTTTCAGAAGATGTATTGATAAGCAAGAAGGATAGCCATTCATATATTATAAATAATCATTAATTGCACAAGTTTAGACAATGACATATCCGATAAAGCAATATCAAACATGAAGACCCGCTAGCAAATATGCACCATCACTTCCTATGTTATCATGACAATAACATAAACTAGATTGAATTCTACTATCTATATCAATAGACACCACATAGGAGGATATCGACTAAAGGATTGAAAGATTATCGATTGTTTGAGATAAACCACATCTTGTAGAAACACAAAAGCATCAGTGATTATATCACAAGCTATTGATGAATGAGGCATCAGTCATGGATAATAAGTACAATGTATCCTTAAGTATTAACAGGAATGGAAGTCAATTTGAAGATCAAACTCCATTACCAGCAATCAACCAATAAATGGACAATTATCAGAAAATGATATCGACTTATATCAGAGTAGAAAGATTGGATATCATCATAACAATATGGGATAAGGCAAGAGTTAATATCGATTGACTAAATACTAATGATAGTTAGACCAAACTAATACAAACACAATGGATGTTAACTACTGGTTGCACTACCAATTAGGGAAGATTACCTTCATAAAAAGATTTGATATTGAGTCAATCTGGGAGTTATCTATGATCAGAAAATAATGAAATAATATTATGTGAACTGTCGGATTATGGAAAGGTGTGCTTAACAAAGGGACATGGAGGAAGAAACAAGACACTTCTCATTCATAGCATCTCTTCATTTGTTAAAGACAATATAAGAATGCATTCTCGTCAGTCACTCAAGGCATCATTAGAACTTTATTTACTTATCCATATTTGGATATACTCAATAGAGCATCTGCCTTTGGCAGTTTGGTTTCAAGTTTATCATTGCAGATCAGACAACACCATGATTGCACAGATAGAAAGGATAGTCAGAAACAACATCAATATTTGAAGTTGCAAGCATATAATTCAGAATCTGAAATAGCAACATATCACTCATAGCGATATTACACATTTGCATAATTACATCATCATATCAGACACAGCAAATACATTGCTGTAAGCAATACTTATTGATTGTATATCGATATTGTTTATATCAGACATACCATCATTATACTATCACTATAAGTGATAGGAAACATCATATTCATAGCATATTTCATATCATTATATCCGATAGTGCTATTAAACATATTGGTATCAATATCATATTGCACACATATTGTGATTGAATCTGAAATAGCGGTTGATATCTTAAGTAACCTCCATTACTTAGTTTAATTGTAAGTATCTGATAGAGTAAGTCTGAGAAGTGGAGTAATTGTTCCTGTTTTCCAAGTTAGCCAAAAAGGGGACATTACAGACAATCACTGTGAGATGTCCTCATGTGTGACTGTCCTTGTCACAAATGAGGACATCTCACAATGACTGTCCCTTGTGTAATTCAAGCGGCAATTACACAAGGGACAGTCACTGTGACATGTCCTCATTTGTGACTGTCCTTACAGTGAGTGTACATTATCATGTTGTCTTTAGAGTGACTGTCCTCATTTGTTGAAGAAGAAAAGCATTAATGTGGTTCAATAGAAATACATTCAAGTGACAATTACACAAGGGACAATCACTGTGAGATGTCCTCATGTGTGACTATCCTTGTCACAAATGAGGACATCTCACAATGACTGTCCCTTATGTAATTCAAGCGGAAATTACACAAGGGACAGTCACTGTGAGATGTCCTCATTTGTGACTGTCCTTACAGTGAGTGTACATTATCATGTTGTCTTTAGAGTGACTGTCCTCATTTGTTGAAGAAGAAAAGCATTAATGTGGTTCAATAGCAATACATTCAAGTGGAAATTACACAAGGGACAATCACTGTGAGATGTCCTCATGTGTGACTGTCCTTGTCACAAATGAGGACATCTCACAATGACTGTCCCTTGTGTAATTCAAGCAGCAATTACACAAGGGACAGTCACTGTGAGATGTCCTCATTTGTGACTATCCTTACAGTGAGTGTACATTATCATGTTGTCTTTAGAGTGACTGTCCTCATTTGTTGAAGAAGAAAAGCATTAATGTGGTTCAATAGCAATACATTCAAGCGGCAATTACACAAGGGACAGTCACTGTGAGATGTCCTCATTTGTGACTGTCCTTACAGTGAGTGTACATTATCATGTTGTCTTTAGAGTGACTGTCCTCATTTGTTGAAGAAGAAAAGCATTAATGTGGTTCAATAGAAATACATTCAAGTGGAAATTACACAAGGGACAATCGATCACTGTGAGATGTCCTCATGTGTGACCTTTGTGAAGGCAAGTGCCAATTTGTACCCAAGTTACCAATATTGTGGCAAAAGTGGGAATGAAGCATTTAGGGGTCAAATTGGGCAAAGAAGTGTAGAAGTGGCCTATGTGAGGTCTAAATAGCCTAACTAAGTCATGGTTAGGGTCTTATGGTGTTTGAACAATAAGTTTTGAACCAAAATCCCAAAGGTTGTAACAAGTTGTCAATGTTGTCATTCACAACATTGACAACATTTGTGCAAGGGAGCATTTTCGAGTAAGATGGTTATGTAACTATATGAAACCATTGAATTAGGCATCAGATCAACTATAAGAGGCCTCCATCGATCTGTGCAAAAGGTTGGGGGGAAAAACATTTGGAATTAAGAAGATTTGTAGAGTAACACGGTTTTAGTGAATTCTTGAGTTTTTTTGTTTCTTTGTTTTCAGTTGATTAATGGATTAGATAGCTCGCAGTGTCTATTGGAAAAGTTAGTAAAAGTTGTTTTTTTATTCTGTGTTGTGTTTTTTTTGAGTTTTGAAGCATTCCAACTAGTTTGTTAATTCTTTTGTTAAGTACCCTATCATTGGTTTGAACCAGGCAAGTTGAACAAATGGAGTCTTAGCTCATCATTCCATTGTCAATTTTGTACGGGCTCTTGGAATGGGTGAGGAGACTCCATGTACTATATGTTTGGAAGGAGGGGCCCTAGGAAGCTCATTTTCTATGTTTGCAATGATGTCCTAGGTGAGTCAGTTGAGCACAGTTAGGGATGACAAATCATTACAAGAAGATTACAACAAGTTGAATGCATTGGTTGCTTCAACTAAAATCTCATGGAGAGGTAGACACACATCTAAAGAAGCCCCAAGTCAAATTAGAAGATTGGGTGAGTTTCTTTGGCTGCTAAGAAAACAAACTCTTAGTCAGACTGTCCAAGTTGTGTCAAAATACTTGTTTTCAGGCATGGCTGTAGCAGTTGGTGTACAAAAAATCTAGGAGGAGAAGACCTTAGATATCTTGGAGTTCTCAATAAAGGGAATCTGAATCCTAAGCCCTTTAGGTGGCTTAATATAAACAAAAAGGCTTGACAAAGGCCTAATTGCTAGCAGCCTATTTTTGGGTGCAATTGGCATGCATGGTTTGATGAACCGGATTGAAGTACTGATGAAAAGTATAGGTGAAGGAGTAATATTGAAACCAATAGAGGTCCTAGTGGCCAGCCTCTCCATGGAGTAAAGTTCTAGTTGAATGTGTTTCAATTTGTGAAGACAAGACTAGGAGTGTCCTAGTAGCTAGATTGGTATTGAGCAGAGTTCGTTGTATTTCTTGTTGGTGTGCACTAGTTGAAGGAGTGGGATCTTGGGTAGAGATACCTAAAGAGTGTAGGGATAGTTAAGTACCCTATCAAGTCAAAACATTGGCCTAAAGAGACCCTAGTGAAGGATAGGGAGTGAGCAAGACAAAGTGTTACATCAATTAACAAGATCATTTTTTGGTAATTGTGTACATTATCATGTTGTCTTTACAGTGACTGTCCTCATTTGTTGAAGAAGAAAAGCATTAATGTGGTTCAATAGCAATACATTCAAGTGGAAATTACACAAGGGAATATCACTATGAGATGTCCTAAGTGTGACTGTCCTTGTCACAAATGAGGACATCTCACAGTGACTGTCCCTTGTGTAATTGCCACTTGAATGAGGACAGTCACTGTAAAGACAACATGATAATGTACACAAGTACCATGAAGGTAGTCGCAAGTTAGGGCTATTTCATTGCATACCCGAAACAATGAAGACATTACAGTCCACAAAACGTTTGTGCTTGAAAGATGAACAAATAAAATTAAACTTCTAAATAACCAAAGCCGCTAACAATAAATTCAACACAGATATGTCCTCATTTTTGGGTATTTTAGCTCTCTAACAGCTGAATACCAGATTACATAATAATGACAAAAGAAAAATAAACCCAACGTACTCAGAAATTGTAGCTGTGATTTCGCGGAGGGAATCTCTCTCGGCGCTGTTGAAAACACAAATGACAACGTTCTTGTTTTTTTTGCCCTTATATCCCGATGTGATTTTGCGGAGGGTTACGGTGCTGTTGAAAACACAAATGACAACGTTCCTTTTTTTTTTGCCCTTATATCCCAACAACATCGCAATTGCAAGTTAGGGCTGTTTCACTGCATACCCGAAACAATGAAGACGTTATGGTCCACAAAACGTTTGTGCTTGAAAGATGAACAAATAAAATTAAACTTCTAAATAACCAAAGCCGCTAACAATAAATTCAACATAGATATGTCCTCATTTCTGGGTATTTTAGCTCTCTAACAGCTGAATACCAGATTACATAATAATGACAAAAGAAAAATAAACCCAACGTACTCAGAAATTGTAGCTGTGATTTCGCAGAGGGTTACGGCGCTGTTGAAAACACAAATGACAACGTTCTTGTTTTTTTTGCCCTTATATCCCGATGTGATTTCGCGGAGGGTTACGGCACTGTTGAAAACACAAATGACAATGTTCTTATTTTGTTTGCCGTTATATCCTGATGTGATTTCGCGGAGGGTTACGGCGCTGTTCAAAACACACATGACAACGTTCCTTTTAAATTTTGCGCTTATATCCCGACAACGTCGCAATTGCGACAGTGACAAATGTATTGTCGTCGCAAATTGCGACGGTGTCGGGCTATATTTGAAAAAAAAAGAGCAAAACCACATGACATTTGCCTGCCGTCGCAAATGGCCGTCGCAATTTCACCCCAAATGTATTAGTGCTTATTGATGAGTCTATGGAATCATGTTGATGACTTTATTGTATTGCATGATTTTGTTATGTATTGAAGATTAAAACTGAACAAGTTTATATGGTTGGTAAATAAAGATTTATGTATACACTGAGCTAGTGTAGTGTATACCAAGCATAGTATTAACTGAGCAGGTAATCACCGACACATTCTGGTATTGACCAAGTGAAATAAATAAATAAAGTTTTATAACAGCCGACTGAATTAATGAGATGGACATATACTTATAATTTCAAGGTAGAAGATAATGTTTGTTATGATGATCTAATGGTTGAAAAAAATCAAGATTGATTAGATGAAGGAGAATGAAACATGTGAATGGCACAACTATCAAGGAAGGTTAAAGTGGAAAAAATGAACGATGAAGATTAAGAGGCAAAATCAACATATGAAAAGAAAATGGTTTATGATGTCTATATAAGGAGACATGGGATTCATTATTGGGTCTGGGATGTTTGATACTATTGGAGAATTCATGTGAAAAAGATTATTTTCATGCACCACTGATCAAATTGGTTGAAGACAGAACCAAGTTGAACTGCGAACATTACTGAGCATCAGAGAAGAATACATCAAGTGGAACAAAGTTGGAGGATATGAAGGATTGAATTGATTATTGATCAGAGGATGTATTTTGAGCTTACCATAGATCTAAAAATTTGCAAATCATAGTTGTATTTGAATAAGATCATTATTATATTTATTTAACCATTGTTACAAATAAATCTCTTAATCGAGTGAGACTTAGCAGTCTTTTCTATTTCAAATATGACATTCAATGAATGTTGATTGTTTTCTTGTTGACCCCATAATGAATTCATGGTCAAGGGAGAACTGTTAGTGATAAATCCTCTAACCAGGTCACACCTTACAATGTGTTTTGTAACCTTTAATAGGGTTGGCTCCTAATCGAACTCACTTCAGAAGAGTGAATTATTTTGGGTTATCGGTCCCAGGTGTTTTTTCCCTTAACAGGGTTTCCACATTAAAAATCTATGTATTATATATGTGTATGATGTGTCGAATTATTATTTTTCTTTACAAATTTCATAACTGGATAGATCGATGAACATAGTATTTAATTTATTGGCAATCGGTAGATGAAGAGAAAGACACAGTTGATAACTTACCGAGTTGATTATTTGATAGAAAAGTTTTTATATATACATCTAGGAGATTGGGACTGTAGGATAATTGGACTTAACTGATTCACCCCCCCTCTCAATTATCTAACATTGTAAAACACTTTAATACACTTAATCCAATTAATGATTTGAAAGATAAACAGTAATGCAAGATCCACAACACCTAACTCAGAACACTAGACTTATTATCAAGGAAACACAGTTAAGGGAAAACCCCAGTGGGAGTCAAACCCACTAGATAAATGTACTCTACTAAAAGTAATGTTTGGTTAAGAGAAAATGAAAATAAAATGGAATACACACGCACATGAATTCACTAGCCCACTACTTAGATAACAGTACTCACAATAAAATAACAATGATGTGACCCTCAGTCGGGTTCACCGATCAATCTCTGATTACATTCACCAAGGTGGACAAACTGTCCAATACAACCAAACTAACTTATAGCATCTACAATGCCAATATAGTTCCAATGAAGCACAATTTATGCCTCAGACACATAATACATACATTATATTTTCTCCCTTCTCATCTCCTCTCTTTATTCACAATCACAAATGATTTCCCATTTATACAAATTACAATGAATAATAAACAACAAGGTCATATAAGACCTATAAGATCAAATGATGTGAACATTATGCTCAAGATACAATGCAATCCAAATCAAGTCATCCAAGACTTAGATAGGACCCAAAAATTCATCCTTAAACATGCAATATATTTTCCAAATCTGCACCATGAATCGCAACACGTTACTCCACTAAGTCGACTAGGACCTAAATGAAGGAATTCCAACATGCTATAATATTGCCAAATGCAATCCCCATAATCAATGTGAACCATCAACAAGGTCATAAAACAATCCAAGAATACCAATAAGTATCAAGAATAGATTCTTGAACCTTCACATCATCTTAACCTCAAAATTTGGACTCATCTCTATACTAATCATCAATAATATTGAACACTGAGATCTGTTACACTAAAATGATGACTTGTTGAACTCTGAATCATGCACAACACCAGTTGAGGAGAAAAATAAGTCCCAACATTACCACCATATTTGCACCAACTGAATCAACCAATATGATCCATATCAAATCAAAAACTTAACCTCTAACACATCCTAAACCACTGGAACACTCAAATATTGGCAACTGATAAATCAATCATACCCCACTCAAACTATCATGTAAACCTTTTTCAGTTGACTAGAATCAACTACAAACATATCTGAAACATTATATAGAATCATAGAAAAATATCTTCAACATATCACCTGAACAACTAAAATCATCTTCACTAAATAAACTAAACATGTTGTCTAAAATAGCAATAGTATGTTGAGATCAATAACAAAACACTAATGTCAGCACACATATTTAAGGTCTAATCAACAATCTCTGACATTCTCAATAATATTCCAATAATCTTCCCCTTTGGCATTGATCACAACATATGAAGTGAAAAATTGATCAATGCACAAAGATATCAAGAGACAATATATCCACTTGATCACTTTGAATATCCAGCTTCAATATATCCACCTAATCACTCTAAATATCCAACTTCAAAAATTACAAGCTATCCCCAGCACAATCTTTCTTGATAATCTTTTTTTCACACAATCTCTCCCCCATATACATCAATGGAAAAATGCCAAAAACATCAAATAACTAAACTCACCTCAAAAAATTTGATGTGAAATTTGCAATGTTGATCCATAAGATCCATAAGATTTCTCCCCCTAAGGAGTAGTCCCAAACTCATTAATCCAAAGAATTATTTCTAATATTTTTTTGGATTGATGTCATCCCTAGAATCATTATCTTTGATTGGGAGGGGTTATAGCCCCAAGCTTATCTCTGAGATACTCAAATGTATCCTTTGGTAAGGGCTTTGTAAAGATACATACTCCAATTTTACTTCCTTTTCACTGACTTTATCCCTCAAGAAGTGATATCTAATAGAAATATGCTTTTACTTTGAATGTTGCATAGGGTTCTTTGAAATATTTATATCACTTGAGTTATCATAGTAAATAACAATAGGTTCATCAATGTTTATCCTTAAATCCTTCGACATATTCTTCATCCAAACAACTTAAGTTGAATTTCTAGCAACAACGACATACTCTGCTTCAATAGTAGATTGAGAAATAGAATCTTATTTCTTACTAGCCCAAAAGATTAGTCTCTTACCCAAAAAGAATGCACCACCAATTGTACTTTTTCCTATCATCCACATTACCTTCCTAATCAAGATCTGTATATACACAAAGTGTGAAATCATTATCCTTACCATACCATAAGCCATAGTCAATTGTTCCCTTCAAGCAACTAAATATTCTTTTAACAACAACAACATGTGATTACTTTGAATTTTCTTGAAATCTTTCCATAACATGTAAATAACATTCATTATATCAAATCTAGTTTGAGTCAAGTACATCAATCCACCAATCATTAATATGTATCTTATTTGATTAGTGTAAGCGATTTCATCATCCTTAGTCAATTTGCAACCAGTAATCATAGGAGTTCCAACCAGATTTGAATCTTCCATACCAAATTTCTGAAACAATTCTCTGACATACTTGGGTTGTGTTTAATGAAATTTTCCTTATCTAATTGTATAGTTTTTAATCCAAGAAATAATTTCATCTAACCTATGATAGACATCTCAAATTATTTTTGCATTTCATCGGCAAAACCTCTACTCAATTCATCATTACTACCAAATATGATATCATCAACAAAGACTTCAGCAATTAAGATATTTTCATCAACTATTTTGATATATAAGTTACTATCACTAGTACCTTTAATGAATCCAATCTTTGTCAAGTATCGGTCCAATCCAACATATCAGGCTCTAGGATATTTCTTCAATCCAGACAATTCTTTTTCCAATTTACAAACCATATCTTCTTCCAAAGTTAGTGGAAATCCATGAGGTTGTTCAATATAAACATCTTCCTCTAACTCATCATTCAAGAATGCAGACTTAACATCCATTTAACATACTTTGGAATTTATATAAGCTACATATGCAAGGATTAATCTAACTACTTCAAGTCTAGCTACAAGAGCAATGGTCTATTTAAAACAATACCTTCCATTTGGGAATACTCTTTGCATACCAATCTAGTTTTGTTTTGAATCACCTTTCTATTTTCATTTAACTTGTTTTTGAATACCCATTTCATTTTGATCACATTCTTGTTTATAGGTCTAGGAACAAGAACTTAGGTCTTGTTCTTCTCAATATGATCAAGTTCTTATTTCATCAATTTCACTCAACTCTCATCATTCAATGCTTGATTTACATCTTTAGGCTCAAATTCAGATAACAAAACATGTTTCATCTCTAGTGATTCTTCATCTAGTTTGAAAACTTATATTCCTATCACTAATAATAACATCTTTAGAATGATTAATCCTTACATAATGTGGATTCCTTAGAGTAGGCTTTCTATAAGACCCTTCAATTGCAATATATCCCTCATTAGCCACCGGTTCAACTAGTTCTTCCAAACCATTATGATCCTAATTCTGATTCTGCACTTCCACAATCTGATTTTCCTCTTCAACTATGTCATGCCTGCAAGTTCTTTATGATCTTTGCACATTCTCATCCACTCTGACATTTTTGCTCTAAAAAATCTTCTTCAATCTATAGTTATAAAATTTATATGCTTTTCTCTTTGTAGAATATCTAAGAAATATTCCTTCATTGCTTCTAAGATCAAACTTTCCAATATCCTCATCTCTTTTAATATAACATTTGCTTCCAAATATTCTAAATACTTCACTGTAGGAACATGACCATACCAAAGTTCATAAAAAGTCTTACTGGTTCCTTTCTTTATCTACACTTAGTTCAAAGTGTATACTGTAGTGCTCACTATTTCTCTCTAGTAAATCTATAGAGTATTTCCTTCAATTATCATGGTTCTAGTTGTGTCAAGAATATATATCTTCCATTTCTCTACAACACCATTTTGTTGTGGGTTCTGCGGAGTAGAAATCTACCTCTTTATCCCAAGTTCATCACAAAAAGCATAAAACTCACTAGATGTGAATTCTCCACCTATGTGCAATCTTAGGTACTTCAATCTCTATCCAGACTCTATCTCAACTATCATCTTGAATATCTAAAACTTATGAAAGGCTTCTAATTTCTCTCTCAAAAATGTAACCCACATCATTCTTGAATAATCATCAATGAATAGCATGAATTATATATCTCCATAATAACTTGTTTTCTTAGTAGGACCACACAAATCTGTATGCACCAAATCTAGCAATCCATTTGAAGTGTGTGTCTTTCTCTTAAAAGTTTATCTAGTTAGTTTTCCTAATTGACATTCTTTTCACATATTGTTAGGCCTCATCAGCTTAGGCAAATCTCTTACAACATTAGTACTGCTAACCTTCACCATATTATCAAAGTTTATATGACAAAATCTTCTATGCCACAATCAACTGTCATCAATCTTAGCAACCAAGCACTTATTCTCAATAGTTCTCAAATGAAATAGATTAATTTTAATCTATGTACCAAATGAAATTAGATTTCTAGTGCATCCAATGATTTTATTGATTCCTTTTATGAATTCCAATCGGTATCCCTTATCTAGTAGTTTTCCAACAATCAACAAGTTATGTCTTAAGCCGTCAACATACAAGATGTCATCAGTATTATTTTTACCATCAAGTGTAATAGATCATTTTCCTTTAACCAAACAAGGATTTTTGTTACTAAATCTAACAACAAAACCATCATAGTCTTCAAGCATCACAAACTTATTTCTTTCACCAATCATGTGATGTGAACATCCACTAGTAATAACCCATTCATCTCTTTTATCAACATGTGAAACCAAGGCTTTCTCTTCATTAGGATTATCTTCTTTAATAGAAATAAATACAATCTCTTCTTCACTAGCACCAGATTCATCATCTTTAGAGACTTTATTCAGACATTTAGTTGTAATATGACCAATTTTATTACAAGAAAAACATTTCAAAGGAAATTTTCTTGCGTGCTTACCAAAACCCTTAGATATTATTTGTGCAATCAAGGCTTCAAGTTCATCAATCTTCCTTTCCTCTTCCATGATCACTTCCCATTGATAAGAATAATAGTTTTCTTCTATCACCTTAGAATAACTCTCTCCCTTATCATACTTAGTCACATTGGCTTTGAATGTAGTTTTGACTTTTAGAAGTTCCTTACTAAGAGCTTTCATCTCATAAGCACATTATCTACTAGTCAAGGCTTCTCTTGAAATATCTTTCACAGTTCTAACTTATTCAATAGCTACAACCTTATCACTATAAGAGGGACGAAATAATCTCAGGATTTTTCATATAACTTTATCTTCTTCTAGAGTACCACTAGCACATCTGATTGAAATAGATCATTCACTCTCTACATATAGGATGAGATAGTTTCACCTTCACTCATCTTCATGTCCTCATACTTTTCTTTTAGTCCCTGCAACTTAGATTTCTTTACATAATTATCACCTTCATAAATAGTTTTTAATTTAATCCATACTTCATGTGTTGTTCTCAATCCATAAATGTGAGTGTATTCAGTATCTGAAAAGGCATTGATGAAATCTTCCCTTGCTAACATATTTTTTCTTGATTTCTTCTTTTCATTAGCACTAGCCTAAGAAAAATCATTAGGAAGGGAATAAAGGTTTTCAGTGATATCCCAATATTCATCTCCCATGAAAATTAGATAATTATTCATCTCATCCTTCCATATTAGGTAGTTTTCTCTATCAAACTTAGGATTTTCTTTCCTTAGTCTTTTCATGTCGAATCTCCTTCAAGTGATTAAGCTTCTTTAAAAGGACTTAGCTCTCATACCAATTATTAGGCCCAAAGAATGCAAGAACAACTAAGGAGGGGTGAATCAGTTGTACAAGACTTAACACTTTAACACACTTAATCCGATTAATGACATGAAAGCTAAATAGTAAAGAAAGGTCCACAACACATAACTCAGAACACCAAATTTTTTCTCAAGGAAACCTAGTTAAGAGAAAAACCTGGTAGGAGTCAAACTCACTAGATAAATGTACTCTACTAAAAGTATTACCTAGTTAAGAGAAAATGAAAAGAAAAGGAAATGCACATGCATTCACATGCACACTTCCTAGATAATATTTCTCACAATACAATAACGATGATCTGACCCTCAGTTGGGTTCACTGATAAATCTCTTATTACAATTCACCAAGGTGGACAAACTATCCAATACAACTAAACTGACTTACAACATTTGTAACTAATACAGTTATAAAGAAGTACATTTTTTCCCCAATCATATAATACATACATTATCTTTTCTCTCTTCTCATCTCCTCTCTTTATTCGCAATCACAAATGATTTCCCATTTATACAAATTATAATGAAAAATCAATAAGAAGGTCAGCTAAGACCTATAAGAATAAATGATATGAACATTATGCTAAAACTAAAATGCTATCTAAATCAATTTATCCAAGACTTATATAGGACCCAAAACTTCATCCTTAAACATGCAATAGCTATGCCAAATCTGCACCATGAATTAAAACACGTTACTCCACCAAGTCGGCTAGGACCTAAATGAAGAAATGCCAACACATTATAAAATCACCAAATACGATCACCATGATCAATGTGAATCATCAACATGGTCATAACACAATCCAAGAATACCATCAAGTAGAAATAATAGCTTCTTGAACCTTCACATCATCCTAACCTCAAAATCCTAACTCATATCTATATTGATCATCAACAATACTGAACACTAAGCTCTGTTACACTAAAAACATAACCTGTCAAACTCTAAATCATGTGCAACACCATTTGAGGAAACAAAAATAAGTCCTAAAATTACCACCATCTTCATACCAACTGAATCAACCAATCCTATCTATACAAAAGCAAAAACTTAACCTCTAACACATCCTGAACTACTAGAACACTAAAATACAGGAAATTGATAAATCAATCATAGCTCACTCAAACTATGATGCAAACCTTTGTAAGTTAACCAGAACCAACTACAGACATGTTTAAAACATCAACTAGAATCATAGAAAAACATCTTCAGCATATTACCTAAATAACTAAAATCATCTTTACTAAACAAACTAAACACAATGTCTGCAACAACAATAGTATGTTAACATCAATGACTAAACACTAATGTCAGCACACATTGTCAAGGTCTAATAAAAAATATCTGACATGCTCAATAATATTCTAACACTTAAGAGACTTTTGCAATGATAGAATCATATATTTTAAAATAATAGAATACGACATAGGAAGAACACCCACTCTGAAGAAGAGAGTAGGGTGTATGTAACACCCTATGATTTAGCTTAGTGTACATAATATTAGGTGTTATTTTAGTGTAGGTTGTATTTAGTAATAATAGATAGAGGAGCTTTCCCTTATAATTAGGAGAGACTATGTCCCACATTCTTTGGTTGGAACCACTATATTTCAATTGACCCTCAAACTCTCGATTGCAAAATATCCACCCAACAAGATGATAGTTGCAACATCCCCAATTTATAATTCTCTTATAGTGCAGTTGGTGTTGGTTTTTAGGGTTGATGCCAGTAGGATCAAAAGGTTATTTTGATGTTGTTCATATGTTTATATGGATTAATTGAGAAGAATGACACTTTCTGGAGTGATTTTGGACTTTTCCAAGACTTACTATTTTTAGTAAGTTATTATTTTTAGTGGTGGCCATTTTTAGCTCTCACTATTATAGTAAGTTTCAATGCATCTCCAATTGGGCCAATTTAGTGTTTGGAAAAACTTACTATTTTAGTAGTTTCTATTTTTAGTAACTGTCTAATTTTAGCAGTTGGTTCAACCTCTATTTCTCCATATGTGTAATATTTCATATTTGGATGTTAGTTGAAGTTTTATTATGTTCAAAGAAATATATTTTAGTTTTAATCACCTAAGTGTCGTATATTGTCACTTTATGACTCAAGCGACTTGTACCTCTTTGCTTAGTAACATAAGATTATTTTTAAAAAGGGGTCATTTGACATCCTAAGTTCATGCCTAAGGATGACGAGAAAATTAATATTTTTTAAAAGATAATGAGGCCTTCAATGTATTAGACTCCACATTAGGAGACCAAAAAAGTGATTTTATTTAATCTCACATGGCTTGGTGAAGATTTTAGAACTTCTTCGAAATGATATAAAAGAAATTTTGTGGAGCTTTTTTATGATGTTGAGTTTTGATTTTTATATTTCTTCTATTTGGAGAAAATCCCTTCTTCATCTTTGGTTTGTGAGGATGGAAACCCTTGCAGACAACATTCTCCACGTTGTTGAGAGATACAATCTAGAGAATGTTTGGTGACTACATTAAGGGATCACATTTGGGCATATTAGGGATTTTATATCAGTCTTTACAAAGCCTATCAAATATTAGATTTGAAGAGAAAATTTTTAGAGAAGATTGTGGAGAGTATAGTTTGTATTTTGTTGGTAAAGTATCTTTTCTCTTGTTGGCCATACAATATTTGATGAGTGTCTAGGGTTTTGATAAGGTTACAATTATTTTTTGGAGTTTTTTTTACCTATACTTCCTTGCATACCACTAGTGTATCCATTTGGAGTAGATTATGGGGGTTGGAAATCATTTTGGAGTGGTATTTTGGTGATTTTTGTGAGCAACTCAAGCAAAACCATTGCTACATTTTCTAGGTATGTTGGATTTAGATGTGTAGCATATTTTTATGAATTGGGTTATATCATTTTTTGGAAAAAATGTATTTACAGACCAAAAATATTAAATCTAGAATTTCCATCTATGTTATTTTTAAATATTACTCATTTTATTAACTAAAAAAGTGTTACATTATTATCTCTTTATCTACACTATTATTCATATTGATTATATTTCAAAAAGTAAAAAATATAAAAAGAAAAGCACAAATAGGGGTGGTTATTATAGTGGTATATGAGCTAAAGTTCTTATAGCATGTAGGGAAAACATTTCAAATCTACACATGGGGTCAAAGGAGAGACATTAGTTGGTGATAGTTCTACAAGAGGTAAGTAGAAAGATCAATATTCATCAACCAAAATATGTGGTTTTCAATGCTCTAAATAAATTAGATGGATGCTTGAGTATAGTAGAGCAAGCACCTTAAAAAAATTATAGCTATCTCTTGTCCCTAATGTGACTTCCTTAAGGAAATACATTTTGATGAGGCATTCAAATAATGGGATTAGACTGATGGTTATTTCATGCTTAAGTGATATTATGAGAATTTTTCCATGTTGATTTCCTTATGATAATGACACCATAAAGGAGATATTTCATTTAGTAGTAGATAGATTTCAAGGACTTGATCACAATTGTAGCATTCATTCTTATATGAAGTTTGCAATATCTAAAGATCTTTGTGAAAACTAGGGTGAGCAACCTTATGCTAGACATGGAGTTGAAAGATATGATCTATGATATGTTTCATCATTTCTTGGTCATAATTAGGGGATGCAAGAGTAGTCATGCTTGTGGATATGCCCAAACATGCAACAGAAAATCTCTCACATCAATTCACAAACAAATTACAAGAATTAATTACATTTTAACAACATAGAGGAGGAAAGTGATTAGTTTTTCCAAGTTTAAATTGAGGATTTGAAAAGAAATCCAACAACTAGAAGGAACACAAATTTAATATATATAGTTTTATTTTCTAATTTTAATGCATTGGTTATGTTGGACAACACCCAATAGATCCTGATTGGTCTGGATCACTCCTGGCAGATCCTTATGGTTCCCGATAGCTCCAAAGAATATAACTCTGGAAATATTCCAAAATTTAATAATGATGACATAGGTCAATTATTATTTAGATATTTTAGATCTAATTCCATCTTGTTGTCCTTTTAGGATTTGGGGATGGAGAGTAGAAAAGTGGGAGCAACAAGGTAGCAAAAGCACGAGTGGACCAAGAAAACAACACCATGGGTAGTCATTCAGGCAATGATTGGCCCCCATGACTCTTATGCCTTATTTATTTCTTTCACACATGTGTTCATGTTTTAAAATTCAAGCTTTGAATTTGTTTTTTTCCTTAGCTATTTTCAAGGCTCGTGTGAAGTAATATGAATACTTTGATGAATAAAGGCTTTACATTTTTAGAAAACATGTTAAATAGTGTATCAAAATGTACTATATTGCTTTCTTTTCCTCATAAAATGTAATATCTATGTGCAAGATTGGATCAAAGTAAATTTTTTCTTATTAAGGTAGAAAACACATGATCAAATTTTAAAAATGATTATCTCTTAGAAAGTATGGCTCTACCTAATGGAGCCTATAGGTGAATTTTAGGTAACAAGAACCATTGCTCTATCCTAGAGGGTTTGACCCCTTCTACTGCTGACTCTAAAAATAGGGAGGAGGTTTACTGAAGTTCCTAGACCCTTGGGATTGATTACCTCTATAACCTGAAATTGCGGGACCACTAGTTTGAACTCCCACCTGTCCACCATGACCCAAATCCAAATTTGTCTCTATCAAGGTGGCCTTAATAATCACCTCCTCGAGGGTCTTAGGTTTGAAAACCTTAACTACCTCAATGATGAAACCATTAATCCCCCTAATGAAATTCTACACTATCAGTGGTGACTTATCACCAAATCTTACATAAGGCTAGAGCTTGAAGAAATGATGCTCATAATCCTAGACAACCGTAGACAATTGTTGCAGATTATGGAACTCATTTGCACGTTGTTATTTCCATTCATCAGATAAGAGGTGTTCTTGAAATTTCTTGAGATACAAATCCCAAGTAACAGTATCCATGGTAAACTTGATTTTATTCTCCTCAATCCTCCCCCAAGAAGATACAAAACCCTCAACGTGCATGATAACACACCTCACCTTGATATTGGTATCGAATTGTTGCATAGAAAAAAATCAATCCAATGCAATGAGCCATGTCTCTACCTCAAAACTAGTACCAATATCATTAAAAGGAAGAGTTAGTGATCTTAGAAGGTCTCTCATTTAATTGGCATGTATGGCCCCGTGACCAATGATAGTGTCCCTCCTTCTAGGACTCCTAGATCTTTGTTTATCCTCATTATCAAAGTGGTGTGACACTTCTTGCTCAGCTCTGTCATGAAAAGATAGGCATTAATGTTAACCACAATTGATGATGATAGAGGGGGATTTTTAAGTGATATATGATGGTGGTGATGATAAAGATTGAGATTAGAGGTATACAAGATTGTAGAAGGATTAGATCAATTATTATTTTGTCATTCATGTCAAGCCATTGATTTCTGGTTTATACTGAGTTTCCATATCATTTAGAGTATGATATAAGTTGAGAAAGTAAAGGAAAAGAGGAAGTGAAAATTTGTGAAGCTAAAGAGCTTAATTGGGTAGCTAATACACATCAAACAATGATAAGGTAATAAGTCTTTAGTTGTTTTCTACTTTACATTTGATTATATCAAGTCAATAAAGGAGATTAGTCAAGTTGGTAAACAAAACAATTTGGTTACTGAGCATGAAGAAGTTATTCAATAAAAGGAAAGTAAGTTTTGGTAAAGAGAAAGGAAGTCAAGACACTAAGTAAACGGAGTTAGTTACCGAGTGAAGCAAACAAAATTTTAGTTGAAGGAAAAGGAGTTAGCCATGAAGCAAGGAACAATAATTAAATACAAGGGTCATAATGGTATTTAATGATGAACCATAGTGATCTAGAAGATTCTAAGGATGAGGAAGAGTTAGTTAAAGAGATCTATGATCTATAAAATTCAAGGTGATGATCTATGGTAAAGATCTAAGCAACAAAAGTGATGGTACAAGTTCCAAGAAAAGTTCAAGTTTTGAGGTGATGATAAAACATTTTACCGAGTTCCAAATTCATTGAATTAGTTCAAGATGATGATCTGATGGTTGATAATAAAAAAAGGAAAATGTAATAAAGGAGATTAAGAGGAAAAAAAATCTAGGATGAAATTGTATGAAAAATAAGCTAGCAAGTTGAAGTGTGGATGTGTAACCGACTAATGCAGTGAAGAAGAAAAAGGTTAAAATCCAAGTCTACAAGTAGAGATTGATGAAGTGTTGAGGTCAGTGGATAGTGATGGAATGAAGTGAAGACAAAGAGTGCATAAGGGATTTGACTAAGAAAGAGGTAGTTGCAGATTTATAGATCAATTTTTATATTGTTTCTTATTAACATTTGTAGTAGGAAATTTTTTTAACTAAGTGGACTTAACAATATTATTGTAAAACCTTGAGAGAGGTGACATTCTAGAAGGGTGTTTAAAGACCTTTAACTAGGTCACTCCTAACAAGGTGAAGATCCTAACGAATCTAAGGAAAATCCCCTAATAGGGTCACATTTAACAATGTACATTGTAATCTTTAACAAGATTGGCTTTTAACCAAGCATACTTTAGAAGAGTATTTCTTTGGTGGGTGACAATTCCCACAGTGGTTTTTCCCAAATTGGATTTCCACATTAAATATTGATGTTATATGTGTTGAATGTTTATTTTGCATGCTATTGCTAATAGATAAGTTAATTTATTGTTATCGGTTAATAATGAAGTTTGTCTTACCAAGTTTTTACCAAGTTGAATCAAAGAAAGTTTTAAAGGTTTAATGAATCAATGATTACTAATTCACCCCCTCTCAGTAATGCAACAATTGGTATCACATAAAATTACTCTAAAGGGATAATTTTAAAAGACTTGAGTCAAAGATCCGAAGATAAATAAGAGGGAGTAAGAAAATTTGAATAGGGACAACTTCTCTACATGGAAAAGAAGGATACAATTACACATATCTAGAATTGGAGAGTATGAAATATACTATCTTGACAATGAGTATTCACCATCGCCATTTGGTCCTATGACAATTGAACAAGTAATAGAAAGGAAAGACCACACACAAGTTATGATTATGATACCTTCTGCTCTCACCAACCTGGAGTTCAATGATCTTAAAGGATGTGATACAACAACAAAAAATGTGGGACATGCTTGCATTGGTATATGGTGGATATCAACGTGTTCAGAAGGCAAAAGTTGAAAGTATGAAAGGAAAATTTGATTTTATGAGAATGAAAGAAGGTGAAGATGTTACACAATATAGTACAAGATTAAAGGAATTTGTGATTTTTATCAGAGGTTCTAGAGGACATGTTGAAGAAGAATATGTAACAAGAAATTTTTTGACCTAACATTGTTGCCTATATATGCTATCCAAGTTTCTACAATACAAGAATTGAGATCCATTCCTCAAATGCCTATTTCTCTGGATGCTACAAGGGGTAAGTTGATTTCTTTTGAGCTAAATGATTTTGACAATAGTTTACCTACCACTTCTAAGATTGAATCTACATTCAATTCATCTTTGAACATTGTAAATTCTAGAGAGTCTAGATCTAGTGATGGTTATGTAAGTAGTGCAAATGAAATATTTTAGAGTTTTAAGAGTGATCTAGAAAGTCTATTTGAAGAGGAAAGACGACAAGAAGAGTTTGAGGCCTTACTAGCTAGGAGACTACTGAGAGGAAAAGGAAAATACCGAGGTAAGTTACCCTTGAAATGTTTTAATTGAAATAAGATAGGTCACATTGCATCTAGATGTCCTAACAACAACAATGATGATAAGATAGACAAACGAGATAACAACAAAAGATAAAATAGATTCAAGAGATACTGAGATTTCAAGAACAAAGGTAAGAAGTCATGCTACATTGCTAAAGAAGGACTAATTGATGATAATTCTGATAATGATGAAGGTGAAGAGGTTGTGTCACTAGTACATTTGACCTAGTTTTTCTACCAAAATAATCGACCACAAAATAAAAAGGTTTTGCTTGGTCAGATTATATAAGGAAAACTTTGTTTTTTTTTTAAATTTATGCTCGTGTTTGTTGAAATATCAACAAATTTCATGGTGGTCAAAATTTCAACAAACACGAGCATAACTTTAAAAAAAGGGGAATTTCATTTCGCATTTCATTATTCCCAGCTGACAAATTAGAAGGGCAGTGCGTGTGCAAAGGATATTGAGCGGCTGAAATGACTCAAGGAGATTGAGCTTAGAAACCTTAACCTAGGGTTTTTGGAGGTTTTTCATTCTTTATCTCAACTGTTTAATTTACTGGATACCCAATCAGCATTATGATTTTCTTTGAGACTTATTTACTATTTGATTTATGCTTCATACTGGTTTTACACCTCCTGATTGCATACATTTGGGTTTTACACCTCCTAATTACATACATTTGCATACCCTACTATAGTTGAACTCTCGAAACTACACCGCTCTAGCCAAGCCATCTATGTTTGATTTGCATAAGATTTCATGGATGGTTATCCCCAGTTCCAAAGCTCCAACTTGACCACAGGTAGGGATTATGCTAGCAAAGGTTGAGGAGTCTAGCTTTACATCCTCCAATTGCATTTTCTTAAAAGTTTCTAATTCCTTTTCAAAAAACCCATTTTGAACATATCCTCCAATCATGGCAGTCCATGAGACGACATCTCTTTGAGGCAATCTATCAAACAATTTACGTGCCTTGTCTATGTTTCCACATTTAACATACATATCTACTAAGGCACTAACAACTAAAACATTTGATAAAAATCCCCCCTCCGTTATGCTTTGATGGATATCAATGCCTTGTTCCAAAGCTCCCATTTTGTCACAAGCTAGAAGGATGCTTGCAAAGGTTGTGGAATTTGGCTTTACACCTGCCAGTTGCATTTTTAAAAAAGTTTCCAGAGCCTTTTCCATAAATCCATTTAGTTCATAGCCTGCAAACATTGTAGTCCATGAGACCACATTTCTTTGAGGCATTTTGTCAAACGGTTGATGTTCCTTGTCTATCCTTCCACATTTTGCATACATGTATACCAAGGAGCTTGCAACTATAACATCTGACAAATATCCCTCTTCCATTATCTTTTGATGAATGTCCATACCCTGTTCCAAAGATCCCATTTTGACACAAACTGGAAGGATGCTGGAAAGGGTTGTGGCATTTGGCTTTACACCTGCCAACTGCATTTGTTTGAAAGCTTCTAAAACATTTTCAACATATCCATTTTGTGCATATCCTCCAATGATTGCAGTCAATGAAACCACATTTCTTTGAGTTATTGTGTCGAATAGTTTACATGTCTTGGCCATGCTTCCACATTTTGCATACATGTCTCCCAGGGCACTTGCAACTACAACATCTGACAAAACCCCCCTTCCATTATCCTTTGATGGATGTCCATACCCTATTCCAAAGCTCCCATTTTGGCATAGACTAGAAGTATACTGACAAAGGTTATGGAATTTGGCTCTATGTCTGCCAATTGCATTTGCTTACAAGTTTTAAAAGGCTTTTCAACAAATCCAGTTTGAATATATCCTGCAATCATGGCATTTCATGAGACCTCATTTCTTTGAGACATTTTGTGAAACAATTCATATGCCTTGTCTATGCTTCCACTTTTGGCGTACATGTCCACCAAGGCAGTTGCAACCACAACATTTGGACAAAATCCTCTATCCTTCATGCTTTGATGGATATCTATGCCCTGTTGTAGAGCTCCCATTTTAGAATAGGCTGTAATCATGTTGTCATATGTGAACTAATTGGGTTTGAAACTTGTTCATTGCATTTGGTGAAACAGTGTGACTATCTCGTGAGGATACCCATGTCTTCGGTATGCAGAAATAGTCATATTCCATGAGATGTTGTCTCATTCTTTGATTTGATAAAACACTTTAAGTGCATCCACCAAGCTTCCACACTTGTCATACATGTTTATAAGCTTATTCTGAAACCTTGTAGAAAATGTAAATTGCCTAGGAATGATGAAAGAGTGAACATTTTTTCTTTATGAAAGGGCATTTTTGAGATTGTAGGTTTGCAAAAATTGAAGATATGAAAATAAGGCTCCATCAAGTTTTTGTGTAGTGAGTAGAATGTGTAGGGCTTCCATCAACTATCCCTCTTTACATAATGGTTTGAGATTGATCTGAGTTGTGGATATCAATAGCATTATACGACTATTATTCAATTGACCATAATGATATTACAAGTAAGCCAAGAAGCATTTCCACTCTCACTCACTAACCTGGTTCCTCATTGTATAAATTATCTCTTTCAAAGCAATGGCTGAATTTTACTGTTGAGGTTTTTGTTTGAAATGCTACTATAGCAGTGGACCCTTCAGAACATATTCAACTTCCATTTTGACTATAAACTATTTTGAATAGGGTTTCTTCTAAATCTGATGACACCAAACCCTCATGTCCCACTACCAACAATGGAAGAAATCCCCCAATACATGTGTTCATTGAGTTTTCCCCCAATACATGAGTTCATTGAGTTTTCTTGTTTAAGAAGTGGAACTTCCATGGAGAGAGACTCAATCTAGAAGCTTTCATATTATGATGTTGGGTTTTGGATGATAGTATTTTGTTAATGATTTTAAGGGATGTAGTTAAGCTTCCTACGAAATGTATTGTTGATCAAATTTTTAAAAATGGAAAACACAACAGATTTTTGTGAACTTTCCATCATCTATTCTTCATGATTTGTATATTTCATAGTCAAAAACCACAAAAAAATTGTAAAAAAATTATTGTGTTTTCGCAAATCGAAAAAAAAATTTTGACATTTTTTGGTCTTTGGTGGGTTTTGTAGGGATCTTAGCCACCATCGATTTAAGGGGGACAAGTTTATTTGGAACTAATGAAATAGTGTTACCCTTGAAAGTCCCCATTGCTTTGGAAATGATAGTTTGATTTCCAATTAGTGGAGGGATTATTAGTTAGTTGAAATGGTTGAGATGAAGTCTTATAACTCTATGAGCTTTTAATTGAGTCTTATAACTCTATGGGCTTAGGATTCAGATGCCCTTTATTGATCATGTCAATTTATCAGTAAGAGACATAGTATAACTTGTGATTTATCTTTAGTAACTGATCCAAATAAAGAAGAAAATTCATTCACAAGATCACCTTAGTTGTCTAAACCAGAGACAAGGACATCACAGAGACAAGGACATTACAGAGAAGATTTTATTATGAGAAGATTGCAGAAATATGATCTTCATGACATTTGCATATTAGACTTTATAGCAAAACACTAGATTTAATCGAAGTCTATGGTTCGAGAAGATAAGGATATTGGTATTTATTTCACAGAAACAAGAACCTTGCAATTGAAATATAAGAATTGAGTCCCAAATCTCATAAGATCAGACAAGGGACAATACAGTTGACCACCATAGAGTAGAAGTGATATTTTAACTTGTTTGTCAAACCACCAAACTAGAACTGAAGAAAATCAAATAAACAAAATAGAAAATGCTTTTGGTTGATGTTGCTCACTGATTCACCAAAGATTCTCTTGCATCAAGTGCTTTGTTGGTTTAGTCATACACTATAGCTAATTCAACCTACTCAAATTAGTCTCAATTATCAAACTAATACTTTCTCTAAAGTCAAGTTTATCCAAGGAACCTTGTCCTACTTCAAGGTTGCCCTCATCTTCCAGATTCAGCTTTAATCACAACCCCAAGCCAACTCAATTTAATCTTACTATCACTTATCAACAAGTGCATCAAAAGTAGAAATCATGCACCCAAATGTATAAAAATGTATTACTCCCATATTTGTCAAACAATGCATTATTCATTATGGTAACATGTTATATAAGAAGCAATAATGAAGCTTGTCATGATTATATGGGTCTTATAGAAATAATGTAAAGAAATACATATAGATCTAACAACTCAAGCCATGTTCAAGGTATAAGAGAAATGTTGTAGTAGGATATCAAATGAAAGAAAACTCTGATTCCAAAGCATAATCATGAGTATCAAATATTACAAGACAATAGTAAGACATTTCTATTATAGTACACTAACATCAGTCACCGTGAACCACAATGCTCACAAACAAAGTTTTTAGCCTCAAAATACAAAACTATGTCATAGTGCTATGATGGGAATATATCAAAATATGTATTGTCATTGATTAGAAAAGGAAGATCTTATGTCATGGTGTCTATTATAGGTCACTGTTATAAAAGTTAAATGTATTAAATCACAAAGATTATGAGGGGAAGCTATAACAAGGAGTAAGCCCAAAAAACAACTATACAAGGTACATTTTTTAGTTACTTGCATAAACAAGTCAAAGATGCAATGGATCAATAGCATTCCATAAACAAAGCAAGCAAGGTTCCATAAACAAGGTTCTCACAATTCACTTGACTATCAATCTACCACCTTGCCCCAAATAGCAATGGTCTTGCATTATCTAGCACTGCACTGGACTGTAACAACCATGTGAAATGATGAGACACCAGCATGGATTCAAATGATGGTTATGTTGCCTCTTTTAGTGATTCTTGGGAGAAGAAACATGTTATGTCTTGTGTGATCTTCTCTCAAGAATCAACCTCCTATATGTAGGAGACAAAGGGAAAAAGCCAAAGGGGCCGACTTGAATGATTAATCCAAGAAGGCCGACTCTAGGGCCCAAAACAAATAATTCAATGAAAAATTGAATTCCATACACAATAGCTATTAAATATATTACCTATTTAATATCAGAGGGTGAAGCATTATGTCTCATGTTTACAATTTTGACAGTCTTTGTAATGTCAGTGTTGAATTTGTTAAATCTTATATATAATATATAATATTGATAGGTTGCGTATATGATTCTCTCTCTCTCTCTCTCTCACACACACACACATATATATGTATGTATGTATGTATGTATCTATATATATATATTTATGTATATATATATATATATATATATATATATATATATATATATATATGTATATATATATATATATGTATATATATGTATGTATGTATATATATATATGTATATATATATACATATATATATATATACATATATATA